>CM042893.1:32477399-33018000 GCA_023653625.1 Triadica sebifera
ATAATGAGCTAGCTAATCCATTCCTAAGATCACATCAAACTCGTGGAATGGTAGCTCTATCAAGTCTGTTGGGAATTTCCTACCTTGAATTTCAACTGGGCAACCCCTAAACATCTTGCTAACCCTCACACTGTGCCCTAGCGGGTTAGTCACAATAATCTCAAAATTTAGAGATTGTGGTTCTAAACCCTCTCGACTCTGTGGTGGTGTGCATATGTATGAATGCATCAACCCCGGATCTATCAATGCATGTATGTCAGAGCCAAAGAGAAGGAATTTTCCAATTAAGACATCAGGTGCATCCTGCTCCTCTCAGCCTTGCATGGCATATGCCCTGGCTGGGGCAGCTCTACTACCTTTTGGCCTCTCAATTGTCTCTGATCTAAACTGACTGGGCCCTGATCGGCCTTTTCTGCCTTGCCCTCGACCTCGGCCTCTGCCTTGCCTAGAAGCCTGTGTCTGTATCAACTCAGTGCTCTATGAACCTCTGCCATACTGTAACAAGGGACAATCTTTCTTCATATGGTCTTTCGATCCACATCTAAAACACGCTCCTGTCATCCACCAACACTCTCCTGGATGAGGACGACCATAATGCTGACATTCTGGTAGAGATATGTGGTGTTTGTGTTGGTGCACTAGCTGCAGAGGAAACAAATCTCACGAGTTGTCCTCACTTGAAAGAAGAAGGCCTGTTGGAACCCCCATCCTGAAATCGGCCACTGAATGATCTAGCTCTCTTACCACTTGATTGTACTCCACTCGGCTGTGGCATGGGTCTCCTGAACCCTTTATCTTATGCTGGTTGTTGTGCCGCTAGAACTCTCTCAACTGTTCTGGCAGATGCTAGCAAACTAGGAAAACTCATGAAGCGTAGGGCAGAAAACCTATAGCTTGATCGAGTCTCTTAACCAGTCTTCAAATCGTCGATATTTATCAGCTTCTGTAGACACAATGCCACCAGCTTACTTGTAAAGATGTGCAAATTCTCTCTCATATTTTGTTACCGACATGCTCCCTTTTTTTAGGGTCAAAAACTCTTTCTTGTCGTCTGTGTAGATAGGAGGAATATATTGCTCCTTAAATTTCTCTATAAAGAATTCGCAGGCCAAAGGATTAGGTGCCTTTATGCTCTATGATTCAGATCACCACCAGTAATATTCGTGATCTTGTAACAAAGACACTGCATATTCATATTTTTGCTCATCTGTGCAATGTAGCTGATCAAAGACTCTCTCTGCCCATTCTAGCCAAAACTATGCCACTGAGGGGTCATCTTCCCATTTATCATAGAAGTCGGGTGCCCCTAGATTCCTCAGTCTCTCAAATTGTAGCCCAAACGAGGCTAGATGTGATGCTCTTTGTAGAAAATCTATCATGTTCCTCATAAGCTCTATTTGTCTTGTGCTAGCAATAGACTGCTCTTGCTAAGAGCTAGCACCAGATCTTGATGCAGTAGCTCGGTGACGACTGGGTCGTGATGAATCCTCGGTCCTTGTAGGCTCATTACTTTTGACTTCTTCAGCCACCACTTGATGTGATTCTGAGGCCATCACTTACCTATATCGTAAAGTAACAGCCCCAATCAGTAAGTAACAACTTTAATACTTAATTATGGGTACACACATGTCATAATTATTTTTGAAAACCATTTTAAAATCCCAAAACTGCCCAAATCGGGCTCTAATACCAAAAACTGTAACACCCCCTTACCCCTGCCACACATGCCTGGATGAGGGAGTGCTACGTTGACTTCAAATCGGTTGAAAGATCATTTTTAAGTTATGTACAAATGAAAATCACTCGTATATATATATATATATATATATATATATATATATATATATATATATATATATTTATTTATTTATTTATTTATTTACTTTGTAGTGTAAAAGAAATAAAAAAAAGAAAACACAATACATTTTATAAAGTATTATTTACAAAACGTTATGTTATTATACAACTATTATAAAATAAAGCTCAACCCAAAATATACAAAAGATGTGTGACCCACAGTTTGAAACAGACTGCTCTACTGGATCAAACCATTTCTACCTTTGTCTACTATTGTCTACTTTTTCTTTACTATACCTAGGGGTGTACACGGTCCGGTCCAATTCGAGGATTGAAAAATCTCTGGTATTGTCTTGAAAATTCGGATATCTATAAATCTAATTCTTGTATTGTATTGAAAATAAAACATTTCCGTATTGTATTGTCTTGGAAATTCGGGACAATTCAGTTCTTTCGGTGTTAAATAATACAATACAAAACAATCCAGTACTCGAATATTTTGAACTAAATAAAAAGTGCATAAAATCTAAATTTGGTATTTAATAGTATTATAAAAAATCCGCAATCATCATATAAAAATGCTCATAATAAATGATCAATTAGATAAAAATAGAAAATAAATAGAATGAGATTTGAGGATGATGGATATGATGGAAAATTAATGAGAATAATTTTTAGAAATTTTTATGGAATTATTGAGAATTTTCCATAATTATAGCCAAATTTTTGAAAAAAAATATTTTGAATGATTTGTCTCTTAAAATGATGATAATGGAGATATATGGAAATTAACTTTTGGAATGGGAAAACTTTTAATAGAAATTTTGGTGAATTTTTGGATTTTTGGCATAATTATTGAAAATTTTATTGGAAATTATTGAATGTAATTTTGGTGAAATTGGTGATGGAAAATGGAAGATAATGGGTCATAGTAATTATAGAAATTTAGTTGAAATTTTTAGATTATTTATTGAATTAATAGAAAATTTTAAGTTGGAAATAGATTTTTGGAGGAAAAAATGGAAAATAAAAATATGAAGGAAAAAGTAATATATTAGTCATGAGAGGTATTATATGACTCATGTGGTTATCATGGACTATACATATTATTTAATTACCGATCATATGGTTATTTTGGATCGAAACTGTTTATGTGTTTATCTTGAATTAGATGATATTATTTGGGGTTATGTGATTATTTTTAACCCTGATCTTGTAGTTATTTTAGATCTTGAGATTTCCGTCATTTGACGGTACCTTTTGTTTTTCTAGATGTAGGTTTTTGATCTATTATTATATGAGTTGGATAAAGTTTTTATTTTAATGAATGATTAAAATTTTTATTGCATTTACTACATATTTGTGGTATTAATACCAATGACTTTGATTTTGGTAAATTTTATTTAATAATTTATATATATATACTTTTATGTATAAGTAAATAATTTATTAATAGTTTTGATACATAAAGTGTTTTTAGAATTTTTGTTGATTTAGTGTATATTTTCATTTAAAGTGACTTTATTATAAGTTTTTGCACCACTTAATTTTATACTCAGCACAAAAGTTTATTTTTTCTTGCGTAGCTTTTAATAGAGCTAAACAGCGAGAGATGTGTATATAAAATTCATCGCTAGTATCAGTTGATCTGACCTATAGAGCCAAACAGCAGTGACAGTCACCCCGTAAGGATCGGTTTTTGCTATATCTGTATATATTTCACTTGATGTATTTTAATATATATATATATATATATATATATATATATATATATATATATATATATATATATATATATATATATATATATATTAAGTTATTTGCATGAGCATATAAATTAAAACCATAATATAAGAATAATGAGAGAACAAAATTTTATCTTATTTTGTTAAATTAATATATTATTTTATTAAGTTATATTATATATATATATATATATATATATATATATATATAATTTTTAATAATATATTATTTTAAACAAATATATCTTGTAGTATTTTTTATCTGACCGTATACAGTAGTATATAATAATATTTAAAATTTAAATTATTAGGTATATAAACTCAGAAGTATAAGTATAAACATATAAGTGTAAGTATATAATATAAAGTATAAGTATATGTTTGTGATTATTTAATTTTAATATATATATATAATGTGCACAATTATTATAAAAGTATATAAATATATAAGTTTATTAAATATATAATCAATTATATATATGTTCTATTTATTAATATAATTTGGATTAGTACAAAAACTTAATATAATACAATTATTTTGATAAAAATATTATATAACAAGTGACTTACTTTTTCTAAATAATGGAAAAATGAATCGAAATATAATATTAAAATACTCTACTGTGACAAAGATGAGTTTTTAATAATGTAAATGAGGTAAAATGGACAGTTGGTTAGATCTAGTATAAATCATATATGGACGATAATTAGAGTTAGCGGCTCTTTTAGGATTCCCTCATCTGGAACAATTGGAAAAAAAATCAATTGATCATTGCAAATAGCTTAGTATGCATATAATATTATTTAAAATTTTAAATTATTAGATATATAAACTCATAAGTATAAAAATAAATATATAACTATAAGTATATAATTATAAAGTATGTAAGTTTATGACTATATATATATATATATATATATATTTTCACTAATTATAAAGTATATAAACATATAAATTTATTAAATATATCAAATATATATTTTTTATTTAATAATATAATATATATTAGTATTTAAATTTAAAATAATAAAATTATTTTGACAAACAATCTTATAATATAATTAGAACAAATCATAATTTATATTGATTTATCATATAATTATAGTACATTTATTATAAATTAAGTTACTTTATAATTGATTCACTTAAATTAATTTACCAAATAATTAATATAATGTAGATTTATTATATAATACAATTAAAATAAATTATAAATGCTAAAAAATATAATTAGTGATAAAAAATTTTATAGTAAAAAGTGAAATTAGCAATATATTATAAATAATTTTTTTATTTATATATTAATAACAAAGATAGTTGATTATATTAATGATAAACTTATCTTAAACTTATATGAAGGTTATGAATTCAATTTTCTACAAAATCATCACAAAAATTTTAGCATTTAAAATTTTCAATTATTTGAATTCCTTACTATTATAAATGTCATATAAATTTTATTATAATTTAATTTTATGAATTAAAATATATTTAATTAAAAGTTTAAGTTATATTTTATTTGTATAATAATATAAATTATTTCATTCTTATAAATTATTATATATAGTAAAATTATAAATATTTAAATATCAGTTCTTTCAGTACAGTTCGGTTATAAAATAATTCGGTACAATTCAATACAATTCTCAGTCCATATATCACTAAAAGATCCAGATCCGTCAAAATTATAGTCAACGATACAATACAATTCGGTTCTAGTCGAAAAGTCAACAATACAGTTCGGTTCTGGATCTTTTTTTTTTCTGTTTTTCAGTCCAGTTCGGAAAGATTCAGGATCCGTGTACAGCCCTAGCTATACCTGCACGAAAGAAACTCTCACGCTAAGCTCTAAGTGTAACACCACATCTTATATATTTGAGTTCAACCTATCCCTTTATCAAATAATCACGCATAGCATACTAGAAAGGCAAAATACCCTGTTAACAATAGTACTAAAATTGTTTTCATATCCTGTAATATCATTCAATTACTTTGCAAGTCAACTTTGAGGCTTTCGCCACAATATGATATATTACATATATTAAAACATAAACTTTGCACATAAGTATTTACGAGTTGCTTTCATTTATATATTTTTAAAACCCATTCCAAAATGACTATACATATTCAAACACGTAAATACAAAATACAGATGACATATTTTCATGCTTGTGTGGAATGCAAGGAGAGAGAGTGATGAGGCTCCGCCAGTGACCTATGCTCCATGTCTTCTATACGCTACTCAAAATGAGCTATCACTTTTCTTTACCTAAAAAATGATGCAAATTGATGAGTTGTGGCTCAGTGAGAATAATCATCAAATGAGCTCTAAAGTACCAAACAACTCATAGTAATGAATCACAAATCCAATACATACCATGTATTCCATTCATCTATATCATATAAATATCAATAAAGTTGAAACATATAATCATTACTCTTTATGTACGCAAATGCTTTGCTTATTTCATTTTGTTGTGACCAAGTTAAACAGACATTGCCCCGGGTTTCCATGTGAACATTTGCCATGTGAACATTTGCATTTGCTAGCTAGCTTGATCATTTGTTTCATTTGCACATTTGTTAGGCCATAGGCCACTTCTTTTGCTTTACAATATCAATTAACTAGTCACAATGCCTTTTAAGTCCATATGCATATGCACTTGTACTTAAGCATTCATCAACCATTACATCTTATCACATATAACATACATATACTACATATATGCCTCATATGCCACACATATACCTCGCATATACTATACATATACCATGTATATATATCACATATGTCAAACATATACCTCAAATATATCAGAAGTATACCACTTATGTGTACCACAAATGTCACAAATTATCCATCATCATATTATCAGGGGCAAATCACGACAATCAAATGAATCACATAGCAAGCAACATTCATATGCACTAAAGAATTTAATTGATAATTAGGCTCACCTTTCTCCTTTGATTCCGACCCCTAACTTATTGTCTATCTACTCCTTGTGGGTCTCCAATATGTTGTGAGCCTAATATGAAAATATAATCGATTAACTCATGATTAGGGAGACTTAATGTGGCTTAAACAAATTAATATGCATTTCTCATATCAATAGCTAAGATTTTTCCTATGAGGCAGTGTGACCTTATGAGACTGTTTAGCTTATAAATTTATCCATACTTGACCAATTAATATTATTCTTATTCCTAAATAAAAATAACATATAATTATATAACATACTCATATTTCAGAGAAATTGGAGCATTGTACAATTTTTGGTTGAATTTCTATATGTGTTTTGTTTTCTGCCCTAAGGCAGTTTCAGGGTACCAACTTTGGTTCATCATAACTTATAATATATATGTCATATTTCAATGAAACTTTACAGGAAATTTTATGGGTTCAAATGGAACATATTGTATGTTTACAACTTTTATCAATTACGTCTCTAAGGTCCTCAAATTATAAGAAACATTGATCTGGTCCAGAACATAGTTGGCTTCCAAACTAGTATGACTGATAAATGACATAACTTAGTCTATACATAGAATATTAAGCTGAAATTAGTACCTCAATTTAGATAAGATATATACCAATAACTGTCATGTTTTTCCAATTTATAGAATCAATCTCTAAGGAGATCAAATTAGCCAAAAACATTGCTAGATCTGCCCAGGGCACTAAGCAGGCAGTTCAAACCATGGAACAGTCATTGTTCAATTTACCATAACGCATATTTTATAAGACATATGAATCTAAAAGTTTTTAAAATGATACCTAACATGTATATCTACAACCTTTATGTTTTGAGATACTTCAAATAATGGCTTTATCATATTCAAAAGTAACAAACATACTGGATAATTCACTTAGGGTTCACATCCGGACTAGTTTCAGTAGAGAGAAAATATCTCTTCCTATACACCACATATTGCCAAACAGTTTACATATCCATAAATATAATACATAAAGGAACAAAGTTCATGTTTTAAATGTTTCCAGATTCGATCTCTAAGATCATCAAAACTATATCACAAAACACTGCCTATTTATGAACCCTAAACACCATAATCAAGCTTAACTCAAAATTAAATGTTTAATCACCTATAATCACTCTTGGCTAGTCTTGTTGCTGCAATTTTTGGAGTGAAAGAGAGAAGAAAAGGTGGCTGGAACTTCAAAGAAAATGGGTTGAAGCAAAGAAGAAGAAGAAGAAGAAGAAGAAAAAGAATAAGAAGAAGAAGAAAAGGAATGAAGATAATGGTAGCCTAATAAGTTAAAAGCCACCACCATTTTGTCTTCCCTTTTCCATCCGTCCCTTTTCTTTTTTTTTTATTTATTTTTTTTATTTATTTTTTTATTTTTTTAATTATTCTTATTATTATTATACAAATCAACACAATATGCAATTTAATCTTAATCTAATCATTTTGCTTACTTTAATTTAGTCACTTTATTCAATTTATTTCTAATACTTTGTTATCCTCATTTAGGTTATATGTACACATGTGTGACTCGATACAATTGCCAAATACTAGGACACATAGCTAGTGCATGTCATAAACTTGTTCCTACGAAAATATGTATGAAATGCATGTGTTCAATTGAATTATATGCAAGATGCATATGTCAAAATAAAATGCATGTAATAATGCATATGTGGGATGTCGAGGATGTTACAATACTCCCCTCCTTTTGAAAATTTCATCCTCAAAATTGAATACCTGGGAATAGGTGTGGATATTGCCTTTTCATATTTTCTTCTGTTTCCCATGTTGCCTCTTCTACTAAATGGTTACTCCATAATACATTAACTAAAGGTATTTCTTGGTTTCTTAGCTGTTTAGTCTTATATCCAATGATTTCCACTGGTTCTTCTATATAACTCATGTCCTCTGCAATCTCGATGGCTTGATCTTTAAGTACATATGTAGGATCTGACCTATACCTTCTAAGCATGCTCACATAAAATACATTATGAATCTGAGCCATCTCTAGTGGTAGCGCCAATCTGTATGTCAGTGGACCAACCTTTTCAATAATTTCATAAGGCCCTATGTACCTTGAGCTCAATTTACCCTTCTTGTTGAATCGGATTACTCCTTTCCATGGAGATACTCAAAGAAATACCTTTTCACCTAACTCGTATTCCAGCTACAATTTATGTTTGTCTTGTGCTGCCTTTAGCTTGTTCTTGACAACTTTGATTTTATCCACTGTATCTTGTACTATCTCAGGCCATTCTAATGCACGTGCACCTTCTTCATCCCATATGATAGGGCTTCGACACTTTCTGCCATACAATGCCTCATATGGTGCCATCTGGATACTGCTATGATATTGGTTGTTGTAAGCAAATTCAATCAATGCTATATATTCATCCCAAGCACTTTTGAATTCCATAGATTATGCCCTAAGAATTCTTTCCAATGTCTGTATAGTCCTTTCAGATTGTCCATCAGTCTGTGGGTGGAATGCAGTGCTGAAGTTCAATTTTGTTCCCAATGCATCTTGTAAACTCACCCAAAAACGTGAAGTTAATCGTGGATCTCTATCAGACACAATGGACAATGGAACACCATGTAATCTGACTATCTCATTAACATATGATTTTGCCAAACTCTCGAGTATACACCCCCATCTAATAGGTAGAAAATGTGCTGACTTGGTTAATTTGTCAACAATTACCCATATTGTATCATTTTTCCGTGGAGTTCTTGGCAATCCATACACAAAATCCATTGTTACTTTCTCCCATTTCCATTCTGGCATTGGCAATGGATGTAGTTGTTAACCTTGAGGGGTATTTCCGTCATTTTGATGATAATAAATAATATAGCAATATTGTATTTAACATGTTTTTGAAAGTATATTATACAGGACATAAAATGGCAAGAATGGAGAATTGGAAGAATAATCCTTAAAGAAATAAAAAGTAAGAAGTAGCATGTTCACTACCGTGACTCAAGGAGTCACCCCCGTGAAGAAAGCTAACCGTTAGCAAAACCAACATTTGAAGTTCACGGCCATGAAGGAAAACCAAACCGTGAAGTAATCATTTCAGTCACCCCCGTGACTAGAGGTGTCACTCCCGTGAAGAGTTGTGTAAATTCAACCAGAGAGCTTCACGACCAGAGTCACCACTTTGGTCACGGCTGTGAAGATTTTCACCCCCGTGAATGTAGACGTCACCACCGTGAAGGATATATTCAATTTCATCCAGAGAGCTTCACGACTTCAGTCACCACTTCTCTCACGGCTGGGAAGAGTGTCACGCCCGTGACTAATTAACGTCACGCCTATGACTCTATATGTCAAGACATTCCAGAGAGCTTCACGACCAAGGTCACCATTTCAGTCACGGCTTGGGAAGAACAGTCACCCCCGTGACAAAGCATATTCACGCTCGTGACCAATGAAAGAGAAAAATGTCAGGCGCGATTTCTTTGGTTGGTATAACGGCTAGTTTCTAAATTAATGCACCCAAATGGCTATATTTAGCCATGGGAGTATAAATGGAAGTCATTTATGCATTAAGAAATAAGAGGATGATAAGAGAATAATAAGAAAAACAAAAGATTAGTATATATTTCAAATCACAAGCTATCTTGTATTTTTTATGCTTTGTGAACAAATCTATTCTCTGTAAAAATCTTTTTGCTCCTCATATTTGAGCAATAAAGATTTATAAGTGGTTCTCTCTGTAATCTTTACTCAAGTGAGCATTGGGTAGTTCTGGGTTAAGAGAAGAACACTTGTAAGGGTTAGTTGTGTGAACCTCCAAAACACAAATTTAAAAGGTTGTTTGTGTGAGCCTGCAAAACACAAAGTGTAGGTTATTGTGTGAGCCTGTAAAACACAAGTGTAGGTTGTTTGTGTGAGCCTGTAAAACACAAAGGAATTGGTTATTGTGTGAGCCATTAAAACACAAGGGATTTCTGGGTTAGGTGTGAGCCATTGTGAGAAACACCATAGTTGGGAGTGAGCTTGTAAAACTCCATTGTAACACTTAGTGTGTTAGTAAAACTCCCAATTGCGATTGGGGAGAGGAGTAGGGTTTGTTAATACCCGAACCTCTATAAATCTTTGTGTCTGATTTTCTCTATCCCTTTTAAAATTAGCAATTTTATTTCCGCACTTTAAAGTTTAATTTTAGAAACTCCAATTCAACCCCCCCTTCTTGGTCTAATATCTGGGCAACAATTGGTATCAGAGCCTTGTCTAGCATTGAAGCCTAAAAAGCGCTAGTAAAGAGTAAGATATGTCCAGTGAAGGATTCCAGAGTCTCAATCCTTACTTTGATGGAGCAAATTATGCCCATTGGAAGTTTGGGATGGAGACATACTTGGATAGTGAAGGAATTGAAGTATGGGATAGTGTACGAAAAGAATGGACACCACCAACCCAAAGAGGAGCTGATGGTGAAGAGGAAATCCTATCAAGAGACGATTGGACAGAGCCCCAAAGAAGAGCAAATTTCAAAAACAAGAGGGCAATGACAATTCTATCAAGCTCATTATCTATTGAAGAATGTGGGAGAATACAGCATTGCTCAACAGCACACAGTATGTGGAAGACATTGGAGAACTATCATGAGGGAACTAAGCAAGTCAAATCCAAGAAGATTCAACTTCTAACCTCAGAATATGAGCTTTTCAAGATGAAATCCAATGAGTAAATCACTGACATGACAAACTGTCTTCTATCCATTATAAATGGAATGAGGAAACTTGGGAAGCATATGAGTTTGGAAGATGTAAACAATAAAATCCTGAGAAGTCTTCCTCTTAAAGACTATGGTTCAAGAGTTGCTGGCATAGAAGAAGCAAATGAAGATATGAGTATCATGAACACTGATGTGCTGATTGGCAAGCTTCTTACACATGAGATGGAAGTAAAGAGAGATAGAGAGCTTGAGGCAGAGCCAGAGAAAAGAAAACCATTAGCACTCAAAGCCTCTACTTCAAAATCTCAAGAAGAAAGTGAAGATGATGAAGAAATGAGTGATGATGAAAATGAGGACATCGCTATGCTTTCAAGAAGATTAAAAAGAATCATTGAGAAGAAAATGAGCAATTCCAGAAAATTCAGGCAAAGAAACCTCAAACAAACTTCAAATGATACACACATAAGTAAGGAAGAGGTAAAATGCTATGAATGTGGAAAGAAAGGACATATCAAACCTGAATGTCCAAGGCTCAAGAAGCATAAGAGCAAATTCCAAAGAGACAGTGGGGAGAAAGGTCACAAAGCCACATGGGATGACGAAAGCTCATCAAGCGAAAAAGATGATAATGAAAGTGAAGAGGTCAACCTATGCTTCATGGCTATTGAGGATCACATCTCGGACAAAGTAAGATCACTACACTCATACTCTTTCAATAATGATAGTAGTGATAATGATAGTGATAGTGATGATGATGATGATGAGCAAAGCCTAATAGAATAATTAAATATAGAATTAGAGAAATATAGAAGTAAATTTAGTACTTATAGAAATAATATCTCTAATTTGAAAAATAAGATAGATGGCTTAGAAAAGGAGAACATAAAGCTTAAATCATCTAATGAATCTCTTCAAAAGTCATTAGATGAATACTCATCAAGACCCTCAACAGCTTCACTTTTAAAAGAAAACAATACTTTGAAAAATGAAGTTGAAGAACTTAGAAATTCCATTTCTAAATTTCACAAGGGTAAAGAGAGCTTAGACACTCTAATTGTGTCTCAAAGACCACCTTTAGTAAGACATGGTCTAGGGTTTAAAGACACATCATCATCTTCTAACAAAACTATATTTGTCAAACCTAAAGAACATCACATCTCCACACTTGCTGGAAAAGCACCAAAGAATAAGTATACTAATCCCTCTATACATAAAAGGAATAATCAAAGATTAGTAAACCTAAGAAACAATCCTTAAAAGACTAATCATGCCTTTATGTATAAGAAGCATGCATCTAGAAAAATGCAAATTAATCATGAATGTGCATGCCATTGTTCTCAAAATCATATTAATAAAATTATGGCATTTAAATACAACACAAGACCAAAAAGCAAGTTTAGACCTAAACAATGTAATTATTGTATGGAAATAGGTCACACAAATAAACATTGCTGGATAAGGAAGGCTCATTGGCAACCTTCATGTGCTAACCCCCAAGGACCCAAACTCATTTGGGTACCTAAATATCATACTTGATTTCTAACTTTGTAGGTATGCCTCAAGTCCACAATAAACAAAAATGCATGGCTAGTAGACAGTGGATGCTCAAGGCATATGACAGGAGACAAGGAACTCTTCAATGAAATCAAAAGTATTGATGGAGGTAAAGTTACTTTTGGAAACAATGCAAAGGGTAAGGTAATTGGCATTGGTTCCATTGGTGTTAATAGTACTACTTTTATTAAGGATGTTTTACTTGTTGATGGCTTGAAACATAACCTGTTAAGTGTAAGTCAATTATGTGATAAAGGAAACAAACTAATTTTCACTTCAAATGAATGTCTTGTAATCTCTATTGATGGTCAAGAAATATTTAAAGGAAATAGAGATATCAATACATACATAATAAACTTACATGAACTATCTAACCATTCCTCTAAGTGTCTTGTGACTACTAGTGATGAATCTTGGCTGTGGCATAGAAGACTTGGTCATGCTAACATGGACTTAATACAAAGTCTCAGCACAGGAGAGCTAGTAAGAGGATTACCAAGAGTTAAATATGAAAAAGGCAAGACATGTGATCCTTGTCAAAGAGGAAAGCAACACAAGTCATCTTTCAAAGCCAAAAACATTGTAAGTACGTCAAAACCCCTTCAACTCTTACATTTAGACTTATTTGGACCTACTGGAGTTGCTAGCTTAGGAGGTAAACATTATGCATTTGTCATCGTAGATGATTACTCTAGATTTACTTGGGTAATTTTCTTAGCTCAAAAGAGTGATGCTTTTGAAAATTTCAAAAACTTTACTAAAAGAGTTCAAAATGAAAAAGGGTACTGCATTTCAAAAATAAGAAGTGATCATGGGAAAGAATTTGAAAATGAAAACTTTGAAAGTTTTTGTCTTGAACATGACATTTCACATAATTTCTCATCTCCTAGAACACCTCAACAAAATGGAGTTGTTGAAAGGAAAAATCGAACATTAATTGAAATGGCAAGGACAATGCTTAATGAATATGAATTACCAACTTATTTTTGGGCAGAAGTCACAAACACTGCATGTTATATTTCAAATCGAGTTTTCAAAAGACCTCTTTTAAACAAAACCTCATTTGAGCTATGGAATGGAAGAAAGCCCTTGGTATCATACTTTAGGGTATTTGGATGTAAGTGTTTTATATTAAACACCAAGGACAATCTTGGAAAATTTTCCTCTAAGTCTGATGAAGGTATCTTTTTAGGATACTCTTCAACCAGCAAAGCATATAGAATATTTAATAAGAGATCATTAATAGTGGAAGAATCCATGCATGTTGTTTTTAATGAATCTAGTAGACTTGATCTTGTGAAAGGTAGTGCTCTTGATGATGTTGTAGATAATATGGACAAACTTGTCATTGAAAATGGAAAAGAAGAAAAAGATCAAGAAAATCTACTACCTCAAAATCAAGAACAAATGGAGCAAGAACTTCCAAAAGAATGGAGAATGAACAGAAATCATCCAAAAGAGCAAATAATTGGTGATCTATCAAAAGGAGTAAGTACTAGATCTCATTTCAAGCATTTAGTCAATGACATAGCTTTTATTTCTCAAATTGAGCCTAAAAACATTAATGAGGCTCTTAATGATGAAAGTTGGATAATTGCCATGCAAGAGGAACTGAACCAATTTGAGAGAAATAAGGTATGGAACCTAGTACCTAGACCAAAAAATCATCCAATCATAGGCAGGAAATGGGTATTTAGAAATAATTTAGATGAACAAGGGTTAATAACCAGGAATAAAGCAAGACTTGTTGCAAAAGGATATAATCAGGAAGAAGGTATAGACTATGATGAAACATATGCACCTGTAGCCAGATTAGAAGCTATAAGAATACTCTTAGCATATGCATGTCACATGAACTTCAAACTTTTTCAAATGGATGTGAAAAGTGCATTTCTAAATGGTTGTATAGATGAAGAAGTGTATGTAGAACAACCACCAGGTTTTGAAAGCTATGATTTGCCAAATCATGTTTTTAAACTTTCAAAAGCCTTGTATGGTTTAAAACAGGCACCAAGAGCTTGGTATGAGAGACTAAGTTCTTTTTTATTAGGAAATGGTTTCACAAAAGGAAATGTTGACACTACACTGTTCATTAAAAAGCATAAGCATGAAACACTAATTGTTCAAATTTATGTTGATAATATAATATTTGGTTCTACTAATGAGCTGCTTTGTCAAGATTTTGCTAAGTGCATGACTAGTGAATTTGAAATGAGTATGATGGGAGAACTTAAGTATTTCCTTGGTCTACAAATCAAACAAAGCAATGAAGGCATATTCATCAACCAATCCAAATATGCCAAAGACTTAATCAAAAAATTTGGTATGGAAGGATGCAAAAATGCCAAGACTCCTATAAGCACATCAACAAAATTGGACAAAGATGAAAAGGGTAAGAGCATTAATGAAAAACTTTATAGAGGTATGATCGGATCACTTTTATATCTAACTGCCTCTAGACCTGATATTATGTATAGTGTTTGCTTATGTGCACGATTTCAATCATGTCCTAAAGAATCTCATCTGACTGCTGTAAAAAGAATTTTAAGATATTTACATGGTACATTGCATCTAGGTTTATGGTATCCTAGGAATTCATCTTTTTATATTATAGGATATTCAGATGCAGACTATGTAACATCTTTGACCTTCCCCCACATGCATTTCATTGAACATAAGCATCTTGCATACAATTCAATTGAACAAATGCATTTCATACGTATTTTCATAGGAACAAGTTTATGACACGCACTAGCTACGTGTCCTAGCATTTGGCACTTGTATCGAGTAGCACATGTGTACTTATAACCTATATGAGGATTATGAAGTATTAGAAATGAATTGAATAAGTGACCAAATTAAAGTAAGCAAAATGATTAGATTAACATTAGTAAACATTTTGCATTGTTAATTTAGTTAAACCGGGCCAAAAGATTAAGTGGTATTATTGTGTAGATTAGTCAAATTATATATATATGTAAATAATAATAATAATATAGATAAAATAAAATGAAAATGAAACAAAAGAGAAATAGAAGAGAAGAGAAGAGAAAAGAGAAGAGAAATGAGAAATGAGAAGAGAAATGAGATGAGAAAAAGATAAAAAGACAAAAACATAAATCTGCCTTTATCTTCATCTTTCCCATTTCTGCCTCCTCACTTCAGCCCCGACTTCTCCTTCAATTTCCTCCATTTCAGACTTCAATTCTTCCTTGTTTCATCTAGTTTTTGAAGCTAATTGATCCCTTTCAAGGTTGTTCTTGGTAAGTAATCAATTCTTATTGCTATAGGGTTGATTTGAGTTGCTTAGGTTCAATATTAGGCACTGAATTGCACCCAGATTTTGATATTAATAGAAATTGATTCTGGAAATGTGTAAAACACAAAAGTTGTTCCTTTATATCTTATATTTGTGGATATGTAAACATTTTTTCAAGATGTTATGTATAGGGAGAGATATGCTCTTCGTACTGAAACTGGTCAGGGTGTAAACCCTAACCAAGTTAGCTACTGTGTGGTTTGTTTTCGAATATGTTAAAGCCCTTATTTGACGTCTCTCAAAACATAAAAGTTGTATATATATGTGTTTTTGATCTGTATACCAAATTTAAGGTTTATAGATCATGTAAATGGTGAGTTATGGTGAATGGAACCATGACTGTTCCATGGTCTGAACTGCCTACTGAGTGCCCTGGGCAGAGACAGAAACTTGTTTGGATAATTTGAGCTCGTTAGAGCTAGATTATGTAAATTATCAAAACATTAAATTTATATGTATATGTCTTAGCTAAATATTGGTACTAATTTCAGCTTAATTGGGTATGTATAGACTAAGTTATGGTCTTTATAAGCAATACTGGTCCGGAAGCCAATTCTCTTCTGGACCAGTGAAATGTTTCTTATGATTTGAAGACCTTATAGGCATAATTGATAAAAGGTTAAAACATGAAAATTGTTCCATATGAACCCATATAAGTTTCTGTAAAGTTTCATTAAAATATGACTAATATATTGTAAGTTATGATGAACCCAAATGAGTACCCTGAAACTGACTAAAGGCAGAAAACAGAACACTTTTAGAAATTCCAAAAAATATTGTAAAATGATCAAATTGGTCTGAAATTTTAATATGTTCTATAAGTATATGTTATTTTTAATTAGGATCAAGAATCAGACTAATTGGTCAAGTATAGAAAAAGTTAAAGGCTAAACAATCCCATAAGGTCACACTGCCTCATAGGAAAAATCTCAACTATTGACATGAACAATGCATATTAATTTGTTTAAGCTACATTAAGTCTCCCTAATCATGAGTTAATTGATTAATGTTTTCATATTAGGCTTGCAACATATTGGAGACCCACAAGGAGCAAATAGACAATAAGTTAGGGGTCGGAATCAAAGGAGAACGGTGAGTCTAATTATCGATTGAATTCTTTAGTGCAAATGACTGTTGCTTGCAATGTGATTAGTATGATTGTCATGATTGGTCTTTGATAATGTAATGATGGATAATTTGTGACATTGTGGTACATATAAATGGTATACTTGTGGTATATTTGAAGTATATGTTTGACATATGTGATATATATACATGGTATATGTATAGTATATGCAAGGTATATGTGTGGCATATGAGGTATATGTGTGGTATATGTATATTATATGTGATAAGATACAATGGTTGATGAATGATTAAATGCAAGTGCATATGCATATGGACTAAAAAGGCGTTGTGACTAGTTAATCGATATTGTAAAGCAAAAGAAGAGGCCTATGGCCCAACAAATGTGCAAAGCAAAAGAAGAGGCCTATGGCCCAACAAATGTGCAAATGAAACAAATGATCAAGCTAGCTAGCAAATGCAAATGCAAATGTTCACATGGAAAATATTCACATGGAAACCCGGGGCAATGTCTGTTTAACTTAGTCACAACAAAATGAAATAAGCAAAGCATTTGAATACATAAAGAGTAATGATTATATGTTTCAACTTTATTGATACTTATATGATACTGATGAATGGAATAGAATACCTGGTATATATTGGATTTGTGATTTATTACTATGAGTTGTTTGGTACTTTAGAGCTCATTGGATGATTATTCTCACTGAGCCGCAACTCATCAATTTGCATCATTTTTCAGGTAAAGAAAAGTGATAGCTCATTTTGAGTAGTGTATAGAAGACATGGAGCACAGGTCATTGGCCGAGCCTCATCACTCTCTCTCCTTTCATTCCACACAAGCATAAAAACATGTCATCTGTATTTTGGAATTATATGCTTGAAGATGTATAGTCATTTTGGAATGAGTCTAAATATGTATAAATGAAATCAACTCGGAAATACTTATGTGTAAAGTTTATATTTTGATATATGTGATATATCGTATTGTGGTTTTAATGTTGACTTGAAAAGTCATTTAGTAATTTTACAGGATATAAGACTTGTAAAGTCGTTAGTTGATTTTACAGGATATGATACGAAAAAAAAATTTTACTACTATTGTTGACAGGGTATTTTGCCTTTTCAGTATGCAGTATGTGACTATTTGATACAGGGATAGGTTATACTTAAATGCATAAGAGGTGTGATGTTACAGACTATGCTGGTAGTCTTTTAGATAGAAAAAGTACTTCAGGTACTTGTCACTTCATTGGAGAATGTTTGGTTTCTTGGTTTAGCAAGAAACAAGTTTTTATTGCTCTCTCAACTGCTGAAGCTGAATACGTAGTAGTTGGATGTTGTTGTACACAAATTCTTTGGATGAAACAACAACTTAAGGACTATGGTCATGAGATGAACCATATACCTATAAAATGTGACAACACCAGTGCTATAAATCTTTCAAAGAATCATATTCAACACTATAGAAGTAAACATATTGACATTAGACATCATTTTATTAGAGATCATGTTCAATATGGAGATGTTGAATTAGAATTTGTATGCACAGAAAAGCAACTAGCAGACATTTTCACTAAGTCTCTAAATGAGGAAAGATTTAATTTCATTAGAAGAGAACTAGGTATGATTGATGGATTAACCTTGTGATTACAAGAATAAGAAAACAGCCCGTGAATGTATCAAATATATAAGAAAACAGCCGGTTACACTTTTCATTTCAACTCTCCAACTCCCAAAACCGCTCTCATTCACTCTCATTCATTGAGACATTGAAGATTCCGACCCCCAAGCCTTGAAATTTCACTATAAATACCATCAAAAGTTCGAATCTTCAGCAAGAAATAGACATTTCTAGGATATAGGCTAGAGTATAGCCTAAATTTGCTATGTTTGATCATTATTATTTTTTTGTTTGTTTTGGTATGTAGGAAATCTTAAATTTCCTTTCTTAGTTTGTATTCTTTCCTTCATAATATATATTTGCTTTTGTTTTCTTCAATCTACATATTCTTTTTGATTGATGACAAAAGGGGGAGAAAACTAGCAATATGCCATATGCAATAAACAATATGCAATAGAATATGATAAGGGAAAGTAGTATCAAACTAGCAAAATAAGAATTGTTTATCAAAGCAAGTTACAACATGCCATGATATATCTTAAATACACCTTACATACACTTTATATCTTAAAAAGGAATTATGGTATGTATTGGATATACTTCTCATATAACTTGCATATACTTAAAATCAAGTTAAATGCTACATCTTTATTTACTATTCTTGCACATTATAATTTTTTATCCTAAGTATATTTTGAGGGGGAGACATCTCAAAATCACATATTGCTAGATTATTTGTCACCATCAAAAAGGGGGAGATTGTTAACCTTGAGGGGTATTTCCGTCATTTTGATGATAATAAATAATATAGCAATATTGTATTTAACATACTTGTTTTTGAAAGTATATTATATAGGACATAAAATGGCAAGAATGGAGAATTGGAAGAATAATCCTTAAAGAAATAAAAAGTAAGAAGTAGCATGTTCACTGCCGTGACTCAAGGAGTCACCCCCGTGAAGAAAGCTAACCGTTAGCAAAACCAACATTTGAAGTTCACGGCCATGAAGGAAAACCAAACCGTGAAGTAAGCATTTCAGTCACCCCTGTGACTAGAGGTGTCACTCCCGTGAAGAGTTGTGTAAATTCAACCAGAGAGCTTCACGACCAGAGTCACCACTTTGGTCACGGCTGTGAAGATTTTCACCCCCGTGAATGTAGGCATCACCACCGTGAAGGATATATTCAATTTCATCCAGAGAGCTTCATGACTTTAGTCACCACTTCTCTCACGGCTGGGAAGAGTGTCACGCCCATGACTAATTAACGTCATGCCCGTGACTCTATATGTCAAGACATTCCAGAGAGCTTCACGACCAAGGTCACCATTTCAGTCACGGCTTGGGAAGAACAGTCACCCCCGTGACAAGCATATTCACGCTCGTGACCAATGAAAGAGAAAAATGTTAGGCGCGATTTCTTTGGTTGGTATAACGGCTAGTTTCTAAATTAATGCACCCCAACGGCTATATTTAGCCATGGGAGTATAAATGGAAGTCATTTATGCATTAAGAAATAAGAGGATGATAAGAGAATAATAAGAAAAACAAAAGATTAGTATATATTTCAAATCACAAGCTATCTTGTATTTTTTATGCTTTATGAACAAATCTATTCTCTGTAAAAATCTTTTTGCTCCTCATATTTGAGCAATAAAGATTTATAAGTGGTTTTCTTTGTAATCTTTACTCAAGTGAGCATTGGGTAGTTCTGGGTTAAGAGAAGAACACTTGTAAGGGTTAGTTGTGTGAACCTCCAAAACACAAATTTAAAAGGTTGTTTGTGTGAGCCTGCAAAACACAAAGTGTAGGTTATTGTGTGAGCCTGTAAAACACAAGTGTAGGTTGTTTGTGTGAGCCTGTAAAACACAAAGGAATTGGTTATTGTGTGAGCCATTAAAACACAAAGGAATTGGTTATTGTGTGAGCCATTAAAACACAAAGGATTTCTGGGTTAGGTGTGAGCCATTGTGAGAAACACCATAGTTGGGAGTGAGCTTGTAAAACTCCATTGTAACACTTAGTGTGTTAGTAAAACTGCCAATTGCGATTGGGGAAAGGAGTAGGGTTTGTTAATACCCGAACCTCTATAAATCTTTGTGTCTGATTTTCTCTATCCCTTTTAAAATTAGCAATTTTATTTCCGCACTTTAAATTTTAATTTTAGAAACTCCAATTCAACCCCCCCTTCTTGGTCTAATATCTGGGCAACAGTAGTTTTCCAACTGGTGCCTGATGTTCAATTTTAATCTGCTGACATGTCAAACATTTGGAAATATATTTTGCTATGTCTTTCTTCATTCTTGGTCACCAGTAATGAGGCCTTAAATTGTGATACATCTTTGTCATCCCTCGGTGCATTGCATAGGGTGCATTGTGCGCCTCTTCTATTATTTCCTGGCACAAGTTTTCAGTGTCTGGAACACATATGCGTGACTTTAACATCAATACATCGTCCTACAATTGAAAATCTTTACTGTTTCCCTACCTTACTGATTCAATTTTCTCACACAATTTAGGATCTTTACTCTGTGCAACATTGATCCTATCCTTTAGTATAGGTGACCTGAAATGTAGCAACCAATGACCCTCTATCCTGCATATTTAATTCAACATTCACAGATCATAATTGAATCAAATATGGAAAAAAGGATGGTTACAAATGAGCTACACTGCTACTGGTCTTCCTACTCAATGCATCTGCTACAACATTGGCTTTCCCTCAGTGGTATTCAATTATATAGTCATAATCTTTCAATAGATCTATCCACCGTCTCTGCCTCATGTTTAATTCTTTCTGTCTCAGCATATAACCCAAGATTTTATGGTATGTGAAGATCTGGAATGTCTCACCATACAGATAATGCCTCCAAATCTTTAATGCAAATACAACTGCAGCCAATTCTAAATCATGCATTGGATATGAGATCTCATGTGGTGTCAGTTGTCTGGATGCATAAGCTATCACCTTACCATATTGCTTTAATACACATCCCAAGCCTTGGTGAGAAGCATCACTATATACTATAAACCCACCTGTACCTATAGGGATGGTTAACACTGGTGCTGAGGTTAGCCTGTGTTTTAGTTCATCAAAAGCCCTCTGACATTCTGGAGTCCATGTGAAAGGCACATTCTTTCTCAACAATTCAGTCAAAAGGCTAGCAATTAAGGAGAATCCATCAACAAAACTGCGATAGTATCCGACTAAACCCAAAAAACTATGCATTTCTAAAACATTTTTAGGAGTTTCCCAATTTACCATAGCCTTTATTTTCTTTGGGTTAACCTCTATGCCCTTTCCCGACACCATATGTCCAAGAAACACCAAATGATCTAACCAGAATTCACATTTACTCAATTTGGCATATAATTATTTGTCCCTCAAAGTTTGCAACACAATTTTTAAATGTTGTTTATGTTCTCCCATATTCTTTGAGTACACCAATATGTCATCAATAAATACTATCACAAACCTATCTAGATATAGTTGAAACACCTTATTCATTAAAGCCATAAATGCAGCTGGAGCATTAGTCAACCCAAATGGCATTACTAAAAATTCATAATGTCCATACCTGGTTTGAAAGGTAGTCTTTGGAACATCCACTTCTGCTACCTTCAACTGGTAATAGCCCGATTTCAAATCAATCTTGGAGAATATTTGGGCTCCTTACAATTGACCAAACAAATCATCTATTCTAGGCAACATATATTTGTTCTTCACTGTCATTTTGTTCAGTTGCCTGTAATCGATGCACAATCTCATTGTTCCATTTTTCTTTTTAACAAATAATATTGGAGCTCCCCAAAGTGATACACTAGGTCTAACATACCCTTTATCAAGCAACTCCTGCAATTGGGCCTTCAGCTCTTTCAACTCGACTAGGGCCATTCTATAGGGTGACCTTGATATTGGTGCTGTTCCTAGTACTAGTTCAATAGTGAATTCTATCTCTCTATTTGGTGGTAAACCAGGTAGATCATATGGGAATACATCAGAAAATTCCCTTACCACTGGTATATTTTCAAGCAAGCTATCAGTGGTTCTAGTATCAGTCACATATGTCAAATATGCCTCACATCCCCCTTGGTTCATTCGAAATGCCTTTACAGCTGAGATTAGACATGTAGGCACAAGTTTGCTTTCACCTAAAAATACAACCCTTGGTTGGTTCGGTGAGTCTAAAATTACTTCCTTAGTAAAGCAATTCACTATTGCATGATGTCTAGTTAACCAGTCCATTCCCAATATCACATCAAATTCATATATTGGCAATAAAATTAGATCAGCTATTAACTCAGCTTTATTAATGCATATCAAGCAATCACAACAGACATTATTCACAACTACTACCAGTGGAGTACTCACATTTATGTCAATCCCCATAGGCTCATGTTTTTTATGCATTTTAGATGTCATATGCAATGATATAAATGAATGAGTGGAGCCTGGGTCAATCAATGCATATGCTAACATATCATAAATGTAAATATTACCAGTGACTACTTCGAGAGCATCAACTGCCTCCTGTTTAGTCATGGAAAACACTCTAGCCTCCATAGGGTGTCTAAAACTTTGACCTTCAGATCTAGTCACTCCTCTGCTTACTGTACCAGTTCTGCCTCTGCCTCTACTCTGCCTTGTGTTCCACTGGCAGGGTAGACCCTCGATGCCTCAACTGTAGTCTCAGATACTCCTCTGCCTTTACTGGTCTCTGCTAGTTTGGCTCTTTCTCGATAGTCTTTATACATGTGCTCCATCGACCTATAGAAATAACATGCTCATGTGAGCCTTCTATATTCGCCTGTATGTTGTCTACCATAATGAGTACATATAGGCCTCTGTTCAATATATTGGCTCTGCCCTCTGCCTGGGTAAAAAGAAGTCATAGCACGACCTCTAGAGCTCGAGTATCCACCTTTATTACCAGACTATGCTGGCATAAATCAACCTATTTTTCCTGACCTTTAGCTAGACTAACCAAAGAACTCACGTGCTGCCCTTTTAATTTGTTGTTCCCCAGCTTCTTTCATTAACTGTTCAACTCTAATTGTAGCAACTTTGAGTTTGGCATAACTATCAAGATCAGTAGTTTTGATTCTATTTATGATCTCATATTTTAGGCCCTCCTCAAACTTCTTGTATTTGTCTCTTTCAGTAGAGACCATGAAGGTGGCATAGTGGGAAAGTTTGTTGAACTACACCTTATACTCAGCAACGGATATGTTTCCCTGTTTCAGATTCAGGAATTCCTTTCTCTTCTCATATTATATGCCTCCGGCATGAAATTATTCTAAAATTCTAGAAGGAAACCATTTCATGTCAGAACCGGTGGTTGTGCATCACTGTCGGGGATTGTCTCCCACCATTCATAGGCATTGCCATGAAGCAAAGATACTGCATATTCAAATTTTTCCTCTGGAGTGCATCTCATCATATTAAGTACACAATGTGTTCTTTTAAGCCATGTTTCAGCTTCTGCTGGGTCTGTTGTGCCATTAAAATCAACTGCACCTTGTTTCCTCAACTTGTCATATCTCATTTCCTTATACAATTTCATGATCATGAACTTCCTATTCGGGGCCTTCATAAGGTACCTCTGCATGTGCTGATTGGGATGCATGCACTGGAGCCCTAGCTTCTAGTGCTGGTTCATCTCTATGCAAATGAGGTGATGCCTCATGAGAATGCATTTCGGCCGGCCTCTCCCTCCTTGTTGAATCATGTCTTATGATGTCTCTAAAATATATATAGAATTATGTCACTACATAATGTTCAACATGTAGGATGCATATGTTATCATGCTCTTATGAATATGCATGTTCCCATGGAACCTATCCCTGCTCTGATACCAAAAATGTAACACCACATCTTATACATTTGAGTTCAACCTATCCCTGTATCAAATAATCACACATAGCATACTAGAAAGGCAAAATACCCTGTTAACAATGGTAGTAAAATTTTTTTCATATCTTGTAATATCATTCAATGACTTTGCAAGTCAACTTTGAGGCTTTCGCCACAATATGATATATTACATATATTAAAACATAAACTTTGCACATAAGTATGTACGAGTTGCTTTCATTTATATATTTTTAAAACCCATTCCAAAATGACTATACATATTCAAACACATAAATACAAAATACAGATGATATATTTTCATGCTTGCGTGGAATGCAAGGAGAGAGAGTGATGAGGCTCGGCCAGTGACCTGTGCTCCATGTCTTCTATATGCTACTCAAAATGAGCTATCACTTTTCTTTACCTGAAAAATGATACAAATTGATGAGTTGCGGCTCAGTGAGAATAATCATCAAATGAGCTCTACAGTACCAAACAACTCAAAGTAATAAATCATAAATCCAACACATACCATGCATTCCATTCCATTCATCTATATCATATAAATATCAATAAAGTTGAAACATATAATCATTACTCATTATGTACGCAAATGCTTTGCTTATTTCATTTTGTTGTGACCAAGTTAAACAGACATTGCCCCGGGTTTCCATGTGAACATTTGCATTTGCTAGCTAGCTTGATCATTTGTTTCATTTGCACATTTGTTGGGCCATAGGCCACTTCTTTTGGTTTACAATATCGATTAACTAGTCACAATGCCTTTTAAGTCCATATGCATATGCACTTGTACTTAAGCATTCATCAACCATTACATCTTATCACATATAACATACATATACTGTATATATGCCTCATATGCCACACATATACCTCGCATATACTATACATATACCATGTATATATATCACATATGTCAAACATATACCTCAAATATATCAGAAGTATACCACTTATGTGTACCACAAATGTCACAAATTATCCATCATCATATTATCAGGGGCAAATCAAGACAATCATATGAATCACATAGCAAGCAACATTCATATGCACTAAAGAATTCAATTGATAATTAGACTCACCTTTCTCCTTGGATTCCGACCCCTAACTTATTGTCTATCCGCTCCTTGTGGGTCTCCAATATGTTGTGAGCCTAATATGAAAATATAATCGATTAACTCATGATTAGAGAGACTTAATGTGGCTTAAACAAATTAATATGCATTTCTCATATCAATAGCTAAGATTTTTCCTATGAGGCAGTGTGACCTTATGGGACAGTTTAGCCTATAAATTTCTCTATTCTTGACCAATTAATATTATTCTTATTCCTAAATAAAAATAACATATAATTATATAACATATTCAAATTTCAGAGAAATTGGTGCATTGTACAAGTTTTGGTGGAATTTCTAAATGTGTTCTGTTTTCTGCCCTTAGGCAGTTTCAAGGTACCAACTTTGGTTTAATATAACTTATAATATAAGATTCATATTTAAATGAAACTTTACAGGAACTTGTATGGGTGCAAATGAAAATTTTTCATGTTTAAAACTTTTATCAATTACGTCTCTAAGGTCCTCAAATTATAAGAAACATTTCACTGGTCTAGAACATAGTTTGCTTCCAGACCAGTATGACTGCTAAAGGCCATAACTTAGTCTATATATAACATATTAAGCTGAAATTACTACCTACATTTAGGTAAGACATATACCTATAACTTTCATGTTTTTTGAATTTATAAAATCGATCTATAAGGAGCTCAAAGTAGCCAAACAATTTGTTAGATCTTCCCAGGGGCACTAAGTAGGCAGTTCAAACTATGAAACAGTTATGGTTCTATTCACCATAACTCCACATTTATAAGCCATATGAATCTGATATTTGTTATAGAGATAAATAACATGTATATATACAACTTTTATGTTTTGATATGCTTCAAATAATGGCTTTATCATATTCAAAATTAACAAACACAATGGCTAATTCACTTCGGATTCACATCCGGACCAGTTTCAGTAGAGAGAAAATTTCTCTTCCTATACACCAAATATTGCAAAAATGTTTACATATCCATAAATATAAGACATTAAGGAACAACGTTCATGTTTAAACTTTTCCAGATTTGATCTCTGAGATCATCAAAACCATGGCACAAAACACTGCCTATTTATGAACCCTAAACACCATAATCAAGCTTAACACAAAAATAAATGTTTACTTACCTATAAGCACTCTTGTATAGTCTTGTTGTTGCAATTTTGGAGTGAAAGAGAGAAGAAACGGTGGCTTGAACTTCAAAGAAAATGGGTTAAAGCAAAGAAGAAGAAGAAGAAGAAGAAGAAGAAGAAAAGGAATGAAGATAATGGCAGCCTAATAAGTTAAGAGCCACCACCATTTTGTCTTCCCTTTTCCATCCGTCCCTTTTCCTTTTTTTATATATTTATTTTTCTGGCTTTTATTTTTATTTTTATTTTTTTAATTATTCTTATTATTATTATACAAATCAACACAATGTGCAATTTAATCTTAATCTAGTCATTTTGCTTACTTTAATTTAGTCACCTTATTCAATTTATTTCTAATACTTTGTTATCCTCATTTAGGTTATAAGCACACACATGCGACTTGATACAATTTCCAAATACTAGGACACGTAGCTAGTGCGTGTCATAAACTTGTTCATACGAAAATGTTTTGAAATGCACGTGTTCAATTGAATTATATGCAAGATGCATATGTCAAAATAAAATGCATGTAATAATGCATATGTGGGATGTCAAGGATGTTACACTAAGCTTAGTGGTGCGTATAAATAAGGCAATAAACTATTTTATGCAACATGCACTATTTTATATCAACTCATGCTCAATCATCTTCTCATGCAAATATACATATCATGGTATTCTAGCATGTATAAACATCAAATTATATTCTTTTTTGTCATACTTGTTCACTTTATTAAAATATCATTATATAACACATCATAATTAACCATGTTACAAGTCATTATTCCTTTTATTTTCCTTAACCTTTTTAAGACCACAACACCCAATCATCTTTTCGTGCAAACATACATTTCATAAATTTTATTCTTTTACATCTCATATTTATTTTACTTTACCAAATCATTTTTATCCATAGCCTTTTATTGCCCATAACACTTATGAACCCATGACTAAGATAATGGAGTTGTCATCCAAGCACTAAGGAGTGCCACCCGGGCAATATGATTTATGCCTATAAGTGCCATTATTGACTTCATAATAGTGCCATTATGTCGATAGTAGTGTTATATCCGACGTCGATAATAATGTCATACCTGGCATCGATAATAGTGCCATACCTGGCATCATTAATCATACCATTAATGGATTTAATCATACTCTCCCCCTGCTTGGCATGTCAAACTATCCCAAGTCTAGTTCTAGTTAGGTGTTCTAGGGCTTACACAATCTCAGTAAAATTCATAGCAATTAAATTCATACTTTTCATGCATTTAAAGACTCAAATAATCACATAATCACTCAAATAAAATAATATTTGCATAATATAACAAGGTTCACATCATTTTACTCTTTACATTCTTTAATTGTGGTCCTTTTACAATTTGCATTTAGTTACACATTATTCTTAACAATTTTAGGTCTAGATCTTAGCTTTATTATTTAACTTGAATCACTTAATTCTGAGTTCTATATCAAAAGATTTGATAAAATGAACACAGACGAGTCACTAACAATTCTGCCCCGAATTTTCTGGATAGATTCTAAATCTGAACTGTATGAATTTTTCTGGACAATTACCGACATTTAGATGTTATGGTCTAAATAAAAATTATATACCTATGTCTTATCTTTCAAACCAAACAAAGAACACACAAATCCGAACTTCAAAACTCAAGTTATAACAGTTTAAGTGCTTACTGCTCATCAATTCCAGCAAAGAACACACATAATTACGACATTCAATTTTTACCAAAATTAATCCTTAGTCTAGAAAACAAGCATCCTCAAGATTTCTTTTACAAAATACTATTAATTTAGAATTATTAACATGCCAAACATTCAAATCATGCAACTCAAATATAAATCATAGGCTATTGCCTTAAGTTATGCATAAACCTTTACTTTTCTTTCTCTTTTCCTTTACTCCTTTGAGCTAGATCCTTATCAATTTGAGTTCCTAAAATACATAAAAGAGATCATTAAACAAACTTTATGTAATGGTCCAAATACCAAGTTAGTTATAAACTGTAATTTTCGAAATTGATCAGTGTGGTTAAAAATATACCCATGGGTGAAAACTATTTTACTTGATCATCGGAAAATATAGATTATGACTAGTTCAGGAGTAAAATTTGGAGTGAAAATGAGGTCAAATAGGTCATCAAATGTCAAAACTAAGAAAAAAGGGACCCGATTTAATTAAATAATTGGTTGATTGTATTTTGACCGAGCTATGAAAAATAGAAAACGATATCTAAAAATTTATTTTAAGACATGGATAGACTCTAAATAATATTTAGGATTATTTGACGGTAAAAAAAGGAATTTTTCGGTAACACTGAAAATTGAATTATCAGTCCGGTTTGAGTGAGCTAGACAGAAAATGGACTCTACTTGAGTTAAAAAAAAATTTTGTGTAGACATATAAATATTTTATGAATTATGGAATAAAATGTGGGTAAAATTGACCTTGGAAAGTAATAGAAATACTTTAGAATTGCTAAATGGACCTTAAATTCACAAATGGCCCTAATAGGTTAGATCAATTGTCTTGGTCAAAACCTAGCCCATTCCAGTCACCTATATATGCTCAAAATATCAGAATTCTTTAGAGAATTCAGCACCTTCTTCTTCCTCTCATGCTTCCCCCTTGGCCAAATGGGTTTCTCCATTTTCTCCAACAAAATTCTCTTCTTTTCATTAATTCTTACACCAAAATTAAGCACCCTAATATCATTTCAGCCATTCTATTAGCTATTTGAGATCTCCAATCTTCAATTGAAGGGCTAGTGGTGGAAGAAATTAAAAGATTCAAGTGAGGGTATAAAATTGAGGTAAGAGAATTTGAGAGCTTTAAATTTATTTAAGGGTTCCAATATGAAGTTAAAGGTATGTAGATTATATTTATGAAGTTATATTGAATTATCGAAGCAAAAATAATGGTGATTTTATTTTTGTATAATTTTGGCCATGGTAGGGAATCAAGGAAGAGAAGGAACTTCAAAGGAAGCAGCCAAAGAAAAGGAAGCCTAGGAAGGCTAAAGAAAAGAAATAAGGTTAGTGATTTCAAAATCTACTTAGTTCCATTGATTAAGCATGAATTAGGGTTATAAAAATTAGAAATTTTGTGTGTTTTGTGTGTAATTGATAATTGATGCTTAAAATATGATTAAGGGATTATAAAAAGTGAATTAGAATGGTTAATTTCAATTAAAAACAATTAATTAGTGGAAATTGTAAAATATGTCCTTATTAGGTGAAAATGATTATTAAGGTATAAATACATTTTATTGTAATATTATGATACAAATGGAATAATGAATGTATAAATTAGTGAAATGAATAATTAGAAGGTGAAATAAAAATTTTAATGAAGAAAATTAATTATAGACCGAAATATGAAGAAGGAAAAATTAATACTTTTCTTGCTAATTAAATGAAAATTTAGTCATGAAATGTAAGAAAATATGATATTAAGTATGTATAAATTTATTGAGAATTTTTAAAATATAGATTGAATATTTTCCTAATTATTGATTATATTATGCATGAAATAAAAAATAATGAATAAAGTGTGTTTAGTGATGCTTAATGACTTAATTGAAATGTTCATAATGAATTATTGATATATTAGAATGGAAAGTATGGAAAAATTATGGTAGTGATAAAATTGTTGTGGATGAATAAAATGTTAAGTGATTAATTATGTAAAAATAATGAAATTTACGAATTTAATGAAAATTGAATTAAAGGAATAAAATAATACCCTTAGTTATTTTTCTAATGGTTAAATCTAGCCCAGGATATAATTGGCAGCCATAGGGATACCATTACCGCGGTGCGGGTCATGGCGACTCGCTTATGTAGGCTAATGACGGTCTACTTCAGTGAAAGTGATTTAGTGTACAATGCAATGCTCGGGTGATCCTTTGAGATTACTCTTCAATATAGTGGACTTTTGGGTTCATGTCCCGTGTATCTAGTCCGAAAATTTTCTATCGGATTGAAATTAGGGGCAAATGTGAATAAAAATAGTAAAAATGTGAGAAAAATAATAAAAGTGAAAAATACGAGAAAAATGATAAAAATATAAAATATAAAAAATATGATAAATATGAAAAATGTGAGAAAAATGAGATAAGTGATAAATATGATAAAATTGACAAATGTGAATAAAATGATAAAAGTAGCAAATGTGAATTAAATGATAAAAAAAATTAAAAATTAAAAATGATCAAAATGATAAAAGTGAATAAAAGTAGAAAATATGATAAAAATGATAAATGTGAAAAATATGATAAAAAGGTTAAATGTGAAAAATATGATAAAAATGATAAATGTGAATAAAAGTAGTAGAAATGAATAAAGTGAAAATTATAATAAAAATGAATAAAGTGAAAATTATGATAAAAATGAATAAAGTGAAAATTATGATAAAAATAAAATAAGTGAAAAAAATGTGGAAAAAAATGATAAACGTGAAAAATGTGAGAAAATTGATATAAGTGATAAATATGATATTATGATAAAAGTGATAAAGATGAAAAAAATGGTATAATAATAATAATGATAAGTGTGACAAAAATAGTAAAATTGAAAAATAAAATTTTAAGTGGAAGAAAAATATTAAATTATGTAGTTAAAAAGAAAATAAATGAAACATAAAAATGTTAGTGGAAAAAGTGTAAATAAATGTTAGTGGAAAAAGTATAAATAATATTAAATTATGTAGTTTAAAAGAAAATAAATGGAAATTTAGGAACTAAAGTGAAATTTGTAGCTAATTAAATAAAAGATTGAAAACAAATAAATAAGAAAGAAATGAATGGTTAATTAAAAAAATAAAGTGAACATGGACTAAATTGAAAGAAATTGAAAGTTCAGGAGTAAACTGAAAAAAATTAATTGAGAAAAATTGTTAAAAATTATTTAGATATTAAATAGTGAATTAAGGGTAAATAAAAGTAAAGTATTGATAAAAAAAAGAATAATATATTAAAGAGAAAATTTGAATAGTGTATTAAAAATATTATTGCATGTATGTATGCATGAAAATATAGGTTAATGAAAATTTTTTGATTAGTAATCACCACGGAGCATATTAATGCTCAGCACATAGTTATTTGACTGCGTGTAAATAGTAGCGGGAAAGGCAGGAGCAAACATACAAAATTTTGGGAGTTGAAAGAAGAATAATTAATAGTAGGTTAGTATCAAAAATGACATATGTATATAGATGTTTAGATATGAAGTTGGAGAAATAAAATGTTGTACATATTATGATAAAGAATATTTGTGAATTATTATGTGTAAAAAATGAAATGTCCACTTGTGGTTGAATGAAAAATATTGCATTATATGTGTATTGTTGTGCTAAAAAATAGGCTATAAAATGCAGGTGGGGTAATTAATTTATAGTCGTTATGCTGCCGAAAGTTTTGGAAAAAAATGAAAAGGATTAATAAGTGCTAATACTATTATGGTCATTAAATTAAATTAAAAAATTTTGTTTAGCATAAATCGACTATTATCGTATTAACCCACGTAACATACGTATAAAATGATTATTATAAAGGTGTCACACTTTAACCTCTCTCTCGTTTTGCTCTCTCAAGCTTCCTTGAGTTTGGTTGTACAAGAAAATGACTCTCTTTCTGTCTTTTCTCACTTTCTTTCACTAAAAGGAAGCTTTGACTATGAGGAACTTATGGAACGTGGGGTTGGTTCAGGAAGGCAGAAATTCTCAATGCAAAGGGATAAGGAAGGAAGAAGAAGCATTTAAGAGAATGAAGACAAACTTAATTAATTATTCGACACCTAAGCCTATATGATTTTAATGTCTAATTAATGCATTCATGCATGTTAATTGCCCACTTAATGCATGCCACTTGGTGTGGCTAGCCCACTCCATGTTTAATGTCCCAATCATGCATGTAATTAATGGTTATCCCAATTAATCCTCAAATTTTTGGTAAATTACAAATTGATCCCTAAACTATTAAAAATTTGCAATTTAGTCCCTTATCGTAAATTAACATCTTTAAAGAATTTAAACACTTTATTATATATTTTTCAGAATTATTTGCCATTATTTTAATTAGTTTTCGATAAAAATCCAAATTTAATATTCGATCAAACCAATGCATTAATTTAATGACACACCCGACTCGGGTCTAAATTTGCGGATATAACAAACATAATTACACATGATAGGAATCTCAATATCATGATCTCATCATGATTTCCTTCATGCTATGTTATGTATTAATGACTTCATTAATTGATTTAAGATCACTATCAATTCATATATCAAATGAACATCAAATTAATGAAAAAGCCTATTATTAATCAAATAAATTTATACAATAAGTGCTAAAGGTGATTGCCTTTAGAACACGCCTCTAACAGATTCTAGCAACCTAGATATAAAATAGAACATGTTAGAATCTACATAAAATGCATGTTTATTATGTCTTTAATAAATTGCATTATGACTCACTATTTTATTGTGAATCCACAACATACTATGAACCTGAGAGAGCTTATATGGAAACAAAATAAACACATACAGAAAAATAATCAACAAAATAGCCCCATCAGGTATGCTAAAACAGTCTCATTTTTGTGTTTGTTTGAAAAATTAATTAAAATAATTTTTAATTAATTATTGGACACTTCCAGAGACATAAACACTTTCTCAATATATCTAAATAATGTTTTAGTAATTAAATTACAAAAAAAAATATAACCATCCCAATCAATTAATCCAAATAACAACACATGTTCATAAACAAGACAATTTTAGACATTTTTGAAATAAATCCGAAATTAACTATTTGAATAACGTTCAAATCATTTTTCAATCAAAATAATCATCCTTAATCATTCCATGATCATATTAGAGAAATAAAAATGTGTAAAACATATTTTACAAATTAATTTCAATTTTTTAAAACCTATTGATCCAAAATCATCAAAAACATGCAATCTCATTGCGCTTTCAATTAAAATTAATTTTAATTAACACAAGGGGGTTCTGATACCACTGTTACATTTTGAAGAATGAATCACATTTATAAACGTAGCGGAAAAATAAAATTTTCAAAACGCGAAACAAAATATTATACTTGTGCCATTAAAATTAATTTATATAAATATAGAGGTTAGAAATTATACCTTGTAATTTCTTATTTGTTATTCAAATCTTCACTTTATTAGGTAGTAGCAAATTACAACAATCCACAATAGGATATCTGTAATGATAATCCATGCGAAAAATGAACAAGAAACTATCAAAAGAAATGGTTTGAACAAATTCAAAGTGCTAGCTCTGAAAGTATTCTTGAGAGAATTTTATTGTCTTAAAAATATTTTTTTCACAAAAAAATATTTTCATGTCTTTTTTCTGCAATTTGATGTATTTTCTAGAAAATATCAAAGTCAAAAATGGAGAAAAGGGAATTGAATGAATAGTGAATGTGTTTAATGGCCATAATTGGCCTAATTAAGGCCAAATTCACTCGTTCGCCAACGGGAGGCACCAGTGCACGCACTGGGCCTGCAGCCCGCTGGGCCCTTCCGAATGATTTTTTCTATGCAATCTCATCGCGATTCATCCCGAAATAATTCTCTCATATTTTGGATCTCATCCAATACCATTTTACTCATTCTCAATATCTTCAATGCGTGGGACCCATTACGTTTCCGGTTATATTGGCCACTTAAATTAACAATTAATTTAAGCAAGTCATAAATGGTATCTAGCAATACATCATGACCTCCAATTTACTGGAATGTCAGTGGTTTGACTACGAACCTTTCCATAGACAATTTTCGTGTAATTATTCCTTTCACCATTCTATACCCCAATTTGGTTTAGAGTATGGACATGTGTCAACTCCTACTAGACTGACTACATCACGTCTAGTCTAAGTAATGTTAGTTCTTGTCCCTGAGGCTCATTACTCTATTAGATATGTCATTGAAGACTATCTTTATGACATTTCCACTCTGGTCAGAGATTCCCGAGTAATGACCACGACAAGAGGCCATGGGTATACACTCCTTCTATTAGGAGTGGTGAATCCTTTGTTGGTTATCCAATTACCTTTGAATATCTCAAGCTGTATCCAATCACCACTTTATGAGCAACCTCATTGAGGCAACAAGAAATATTATCAAAATAAAGAATCGATATCCAAGATATCTTTAAGTACCTCAAGTCTAAGGATACTTGCACCATTGCTATGATTAGATTATCATTGACATTTGAATAGATTATCCATACAATTGTCTCATAGTTGGTTATCCAATGTACTTAGTTACACTTAGCAAGCATCCACATGTTAACTCTAAACATCTCATGTTTATAGATTATGAGATCTACTACTCAATCCAATCAAAGAGTGTAACATGTGCTAGTTTGTTTGGATTAACATTGTCCCATCTCATTAATCCTATGACTAGGGATATATTTGATACTAACATAATTACACATGATAAGAATTTCAATATCATGATCTCATCATGATTTCTTTCATCCTATGTTATATATCAAGGACTTCATTAATTGATTTAAGATCACTATCAATTCATATATCAAATGAACATCAAATTAATGAAAAAGCCTTTTATTAATCAAATAAATTTGTACAATAAGTGCTAAAGGTGATTGCCTTTAGAGCAAACAACGAATGATAAAGGATGAAAGCCCATTTCTTTGACTTAGGACAAGGAATGGGATAGATGACATGCCATTGAGAGAGTTTATGGTACCGTAGGAATTACATTATGAGGATAATGTGGCTTAAGCTTTGTTAAGTGTGCCTTTGATCCAAAACACATGAAATTGACCTTATACTTAGTCAAAGTGGCTTAGGCTCGGGTGAGAGCACTCCTATTTGACAACTTGCATCTGGATAGTGTGTTTTAGAGTTTTAGATGAAATAAAGAAAAGAGGATAAATATGATATGCGAATTTCACTTTGAATGAATGGATGATATGAAGCTCTGATTCATACATTTTATATGACAATGGTTAATGATTTCTAAAAGTATTTTGATGTGACTCAAGGTAAGAAATGGTGTTTTAGCATGTTATGTAAATGTTACCATGGTTAAATATATCTATGCATGATCACAAATATAATTGAAGGAATATGGGATTCATATTATGATATTGCATAAATGAAGGCCATTTTGTATGTTTGACCAGTTCCATTCATAGAGGAGAAAGATAAGGTATGTTTCTTATTATGTTCTCATACTTTAAACGCAGAAATGAATGAGTTAGAATGTGACATGAATATGTAGAAAGCATTATTAACATTAAAATCAATATCGATTAGGACATATGTGTTAACTAATATTTAAACATGGTAAGTTGTGTAACATTGCCAAGGCATGTTGTAGAAATATTTTTGTTGCATGTGAGAATGGCATAGTAATATTGTGTAGGTAGAATAATAAATTGGAGATGAAATGACACATGGACATAAATATACTTATTTATATATACATTTTTATGCTTGGAATTAAATATGCATAGACCCACATTTGAGCATGAGATAGATCAAGTAAGTTTGGAATAGAAGTCATACATGCAACATATCCTATGCATGAAGATTATAGTTTGTCTGCATAAATGTACCACTAAGCACTAGTTGCTTAGCATCTCTTGCTTTCTCACATGCATGTATAGAGCCATAAAAAGTCAATGGATGAGAAGAGTGACACTGCGAAAAGTTAATTGAATAAGCAGACATATCGAGGTGATGCCATTCATTAAAGTATTTTTCTTTTTATGTTGTTTATCTCATGGAATAAAAAAGGTTGTAAGATTTATATCGTTTGAGTTGTATAAATCCATTTTAAATAGTTATCTCATAATGTAATGTTTTTTTTTTTATATATTTTTCATATATTGCAACAATAGTATTTTGTAAAATTTTAAAATTTACCTAATTTTAACATAGGACATTGTAACATTTCTTATATAATGGGATTTAGTCTTATCATATAAGAGGGTATTACACTTATAGCCTAACAGTGAAGCAGTTTCCAAATAATATAGACTTGTGCAAAAATCTCCCCTATTCTATAGGTTCTTATTATTATAAAGAAATGCATCAAAGGTTTCAAAGGTTAACTCAAAGGTCCAAATCAGTAGAGAATTACCATAAGGAGATGAAGATAGCTATGAATAGGGCTAAAATTGAAGAGGATCGTGAAGCTATAATGTAACACCCTCTATTATACCATCCCTTAACATACGAAGTCATGCAAGCAAAAATGAAGGGTGTCACACCATAATACACTTGTTGTGGACATGTAATACAAGTTAATAACTTATATAAGTTAATTGCTTATAATTATTGTTAGCCTAAGTGGTGCATCCCTATATTTTGAGAGTTACTAATGTGCTTTCTAAGTGTTGTATTATAGGCATATAGTTTCCTTAGATTTGGAATGCAAACACTTGGTAAAATTAGAAGAAAAGTCACGAACACATAAATTGCAATTGTAGAAATGAAGTATTACACGTGATGATAAAATCATGACTGCGATTCTCCCAATGTTAAAGGTGTTAAAATTCTAGAGAAGCTTGCAACCATGATAGTGACCACTATACCCACCATGAACTACAAATCGTGATTACGAGGTAAAAAGCACAAAAGTGATATTTGTAATGCTAGACCGTTAAAGGAAAGCCAAGTTAAAACATACCATGTATCTTAGGATTTAGAGCTTAACATGAAATCGCAATCGCAACTACTTTTGCAGTAGCTGAAGAAACCCAAAACTGGATAAAAGAGTTCATGGTGAGAAGCACGACTTTAAAACTACCCACAACAATGGTATCACAATAGCAAAATGACCATTGGAGCTCGTAACCAATTAGATCCAGCAATGTGTACTAGCCATTAGAGAGTAGTGAAAATCATAACTGTGAAAGAGAAATCTCATCCTTGATTATGGGCCTGACAACAAAACTAAAAAGCTGCATAAAAACTAGATGTTGGATGGGGAATGTTATATGACATTTCATTAGAGGTTTTAGGCTATATATACCCCCTCAAAGGCCTTGGAATGTAATGAGAACAAACCCTTTATGCTCAAGCTTTACTATTTAATTCTCCATCATCTTATAATCTTTTATTGTTTTGTTTATGAGTGATAAAACACTTGGGATTTATGTTGAGTGTTAGACTAGGATAAAACACAAGGAAAGGTTAGGAATTAGCCTTAGGAAAAACTCATGTAAAGGGTTTTGAGTGAACCCTTAGAAAAACTCAAGTTGTAAGGGTTTAAGTTTGAATATAAGAAAACACTTATGTGGGTTAGAGTGTAAACCTAGGAAAAACACTTGAGGTTGAGAGTTAACCTCAGCAAAAACTCTAGGATCCGTTGGGAGTGAGCTTGAAATCTCAATCATTTTAACTTGTTGAAGTTATAGTAGAAAATTCTAGTTGTAGTTAGGGAGTGGAAGTAGGAAAAGTTGCTCGAACCTCTCTATAATCTTGTGTGCCTATCTTCCATATTCTCTCTATCTTTTTTTTTTTTAATTTTAATTGTCTATTGACAAATATATTCCACTACCAAAAAGAATTCTATTAGCCTTATAAATTTTCATTAAACCACCATTCCATCCTTCTTTCTTGTTGCACATCTTTCCTAATCATTGGTATTAGAGCTTAGGTCTCTCATCTAAGGCTTAAGTGTGAGAGAAAATATCAAAGATGGCAACTGAAGGGAATCACCATCTCAATCTATTATTTGATGGTTCAAACTTTACATTTTGGAAGATAAAAATGGAGGCTTGTTTGGAGAGTAATTCCGTTGACTTATGGGGCACTATTCATAAAGAATGGAAGCCACCATCAAAGGTGGTTGATGGTGAGGTGGAAATCATTATGCAATAAGAGTGATTAGAGGCACCAAGGAAGGAAAATGGAAGAAACAAAAGAGTAATGACAATTCTCCTTTCCTCATTGTTATTAGAAGAATATGAGAGAGTTTCATAATGTCAAAACACCTATAGCATTTGGAGAACCTTGGAGAACTATCATGATGACACAAAATAAGTGAAATCTAAGAAGATCCAATTGCGAACAACCAAGTACAAGCTCTTTCAAAAGAAGCCTTATGAGTCCTTCACCAAGATGACCAACCAACTCCTTATGACCATCAATAATTTGAGAAAATTTGGGAAGAATTCTAGCTTAGAACATATGAACAATAAAATCCTAAGGAGTCTTCCCATCAAAGAGTACGAGTCAAGAGTCGTTGATATTGAAAAGGCTAATGAAGACTTAAGCACCATTCCAACTAATGCGCTCATTGGCAAACTCTTCACTCATGAGATGGCATTGATAAGGGAGAAAAAGATAGAATTAGAAAAGGAGAGGAAGACTTTGGCTCTCAAGGGACATACAAGTATCAATATGAAATTGAGAGCTCAAGTGACGAAGAAAGGAGCGAGTCAAACATGAAAAGCTTGCAACACTTATAAAATGAATTAAGAAGCTTTTAAAGAAGACAAAGCATGGAAAAAACCAAAAGATTCCTTCTAAGTACTCATCAAGTGAAAAAGGCACAAGAGGAGATCCTGCAACACCCATTTGCACTGCCAGGTGAACCTCACTATATAGGCAGATGCCACATAACTAGATCTAAGTCTACACATCTGAATTAAAACTTTTATAATTTATCTATATTAACAGTATTAGTTTTGGACCAAACTAATATATAAAAATATAAAACTTCCTTTTTATGTTTGAATCACAACCATACTCATATCAAACTATCTTGGGCATTAAAATCCCTTTTACAAAAAATCCACACTTAATGAAAACACATCTCAATTATTTGTTTCTAATCCATAATGTGCGAAAAATTAATGGAATGAATGAAATGATAATACAGACCCAACATGGGTCATTTTGACTGACTCTGTCTTCTCTTCATGTCACTCAACAAACTATTAGCTCCAAACCTGGGTGTAGGAAACCCACACGCTAAGCTACTGAAAGCTTAGTGACATATATAATCATTTAAATTCTAACATGCAATTACATATAACATATCATTCATAATTAGAACATACCTGTGTACTTGTCCATATTATCATATACATAACACATCTTGTCTTACTTTATTAATGTTGACTTGACAATATTATTCAACACTATCATAATATTCTACTTGTGATAATAGCATACTTAGCCATGCCACACATACATCGAAGTAAAACATCATATTTAAGTATTATTGTCTAATTACATGCATGGTATAATTATCATAGGTGAATCCATTTCATATTATCATACATAATATTGATCATAGTCATACTGAATTTCATCACAATTTGAAATAACAAGCTTTTAACATCATTCATATGATTACTGGTTTCCACAATCCTTTTTCCAATATGTGACTATATTCTGATTCACCGCATTTCCATTTTCCATATTACTTAAAAACTAAATTATGATTTTCTTAGCCTAATACTCTAGACCCGGACTACTCAGAAGCGGGTTATGAAAAGGAGCGCTCTAACATGAGCTTAAGCCACTTTACTCACTACTGTATCTGTCTTTATTGCTACCATTGAGCTTCTCAAATCAGGAGCGCTTTAACATGAGCTTAAGCCAACCTGATGATCAATGACTACATGCACATGGGTATAAGGGCATTCTGACACGAGCTTAAGCCACCTTGTCCCTAATCCGGATATGCTACCACTGAGATTCTCAAATCAGGAGTGCTCTGACATGAGTTTAGGCCTCCATAATGGGCAATATAATAATTGCACGCATAGATATTGCTGTTGGGTTTTGAAAAATGAATCATATTCATAAACACAGTGGAAAAAATAAAATTTTCAAAACCCAAAACAAAAGATCATACTTGTACCACTAAAACTAATTTATATAAATATAAATGTTAAAAATTATACCTTGTAATTTCTTATTTGTTTTTCAAATCTTCACTTTGTTGGGTTGTAGCAAACCACAACAATCCACACTAGGATGTCTCTAATGATAATCCACGCGAAGAATGAAGAAGAAATTATGAAGATAAATGGTTTGAACAAATTCAAAGTGCTAGCTTTGAAAATGTTCTTGAGAGAATTTTGTTGTCTTAAAAATATTTTTTTCACAAAAAATATTTTAATGTATATTTTCTGCCATTTGATGTCTTTTCTATTTGAATCAAATTCAAAGAAAAGATGAAAAGTCAAAAATGGAGAAAAAGTAAATGAATGAATAGTAATTGGCCATAATTGGCCTAATTAAGGCCAAAAACTGTCGTTGGCCAACGGGTGGGAGGCAGCAGCTTGCTGGGCCAGCTGCGGGCTACTGTTGGGTAGGCCAGTAGCCTGTTGTGAACCTCCCGAATGTTTTTCCGTGCGATCTCATCTCGATCCATCCCAAAATAATTCTCTCATATTTTAGATCCTATCCAAGACCATTTTACTCATTCTCCATATCTTCAATGCGTGTGACCCATTAGGTTCCCGGTTATGTTGGCCACTTAAATTAATAATTAATTGAAGTAGGTCATAAGTGGTATCTAGCAACACATCATGACCCCCAATTGATCGGAAAGTCAGTGGTTTGACTACGAACCTTTCCATAGACAATTTCCGTGCAATTATTCCTTTCACCATTCTAATCCCACTTGGTTCAGAGTATGGACATGTGCCAACTCCCACTAGACTGACTACGTCACGTCTAGTCCAAGTAATGTTAGTTTTGGTCCTTGAGGCTCATTACTCTATTAGATATGTCATTGAAGACTATCTTTATGACACTTCCACTCTAGCCATAGATTTCCGAGTAATGACCACAATAAGAGGCCCTGGGTATACACTCCTTCTATCAAGAGTGGTGAATCCTTTGTTGGTTACCCAATTACCTTCGAATACCTCAAACTGTATCCAATCGTCACCCTATGAGCCACCTCTCTGAGACAACAAGGAATAGTGTCAAAATACATAATTAATATTCAAGATATCCTTGAGTACCTCAAGTCTAAGGATACTTGCACCATTGCTATGATGAGACTATCATTGACATTTGAATAGATTATCCATATGATTGTCTCATAGTTGGTCATCCAATGTACTTAGCTACACTTAGCAAGCATCCACATGTTAACTCTAAACATCTCATGTTTATAGATTATGAGATCTACTACTCGATCCAATCAAGGAGTGTAACATGTGCTAGTCTGTCTGGATTAATAATGTCCCGTCTCATTAATCCTATGACTAGGGGTAATTTTGATACTTCTCAATATCATTATCTCATCATGATTTCCTTCATGCTATGTTATGTATCAAGGACTTCATTAATTAATTTAAGATCACTTATCAATTCATATATCAAATGAACATCAAATTAATGAAAAAACCTTTTATTAATCAAATAAATTTGTACAATAAGTGCTAAAGGTGATTGCCTTTAGAGCATTCCTCTAACAAGCTCCCACTTGCACTAAAGCCAATTGCCTTTGTATTTAATTCCATAGGTGAGTACATCAGAATCATATTTCTTTTGGGGAAGTGGCTTAGTTAAAGGATCAGCAATATTCTGATCAGTGGGCACTCTTTCTATCTTTACATCATTCCTACCAATGATTTCTCTAATCAAATGGTATCTTCTGAGTACATGTTTTGATCTCTGATGAGATCGTGGCTCATTTGCTTGCGTAATGGCTCTATTATTATTACAATACAATTGTATTGGATCAATAATGCTGGGAACCACTCCAATTTATGTGATGAATTTCTTTATCCAAACTGCTTTGTTTGCTACTTCAAAAGCTGCAATGTACTCTGCTTCGATTGTGGAATTAGCAGTCGTTTCCTATTTAGAACTCTTCCAACTAACTGCTCTACCATTTAGTGTGAATATATAACCTGACTGAGATTTTGAGTCATCCTTGTCAGATTGGAAGCTAGCATTAGTATACTCGCTCACAATAAGATCTCCATCTCCATATACCAAGAATACATCCTTAGTTCTTCTTAAGTACTTAAGGATATTGTTGACAGCCACCCAATGACCCTCATCAGGGTCCGATTGGTATCTACTCGTGACACTCAGAGCATATGATACATTGGGTTTTGTACATATTGTAGCATACATGATTGATCCTATAGCTGAAGCATATGGAATCAAACTCATGTGTGTCCTCTCATCTTGTGTCTTTGGACATAAAGACTTTGAGAGAGTAATACCATGGGTCATGGAAATATATCCCCTCTTTGACTGCTCCATGCTAAACCTCTTTAGCATCTTATCTATGTATGTAGACCGCGAAAGACCAGCAATCTTTTAGATCTATCTCTATAGATCTTTATCCCTAAAATATAGACTGCTTCTCCAAGGTCTTTCATAGAGAAAATCTTGGATAACCAAATTATGACTGATTGTAAGGCTGAGACATCATTTCCCATCAACAATATGTCACCTACATATAACACAAGAAATATGATTGCACTCCCACTAACCTTCTTGTAAACACAAGGTTCATCCGGATTTTGTAAGAAACCAAACTGTTTGATTGTCTCATCAAACCGAATATTCCAACTCCTGGATGCTTGCTTTAATCCATAAATGGATCTTTGAAGCTTACATACCTTTTTGCCATCTTTGGATATGAAACTTTTTGGTTGTGTCATGTACACATCCTCAGTCAGATTTCCATTAAGGAAAACTGTCTTCACTTCCATTTGCCATATCTTATAATCATAATGAGTAGCAATGGCTAGGAGTATCCTTATGGATTTAAGCATAGCTACTGGGATAAAAGTTTCATCGTAGTCAATTCTTTGTCTTTGACGATAACCTTTAGCAACAAGTCTAGCTTTATAGGTAATCACATTACCATCCATCTCAGTTTTCTTTTCGAAAACCCACTTGCACCGTATAGGCTTTATTCCTTCGGGTGGGTCAACCAAAGTCCATACTTGGTTTTCATACATGGAATCCATTTTTGACTTCATGGCTTGAAGCCATTTGTCAGATTCTGAACTATTCAGAACTTCTTCATAGGTTGTAGGCTCATCATTTTCAATGAGCAATACGTCGTTCTGTTCACTAATGAGAAATCCATATCTCTCGGGAACAGTACGTATCCTACTTGACCTACGAAGCTCTTGTGCTTCAAAAGGTTGAGCTGTTATATCATCTGTATGAGTAACAAGCTCGGGTTTAGGTAGTTGATCAACATCTGTTTGAGCATCTTGAATTTCCTTAAGTTCAATTTTGCTCCCACTATCTCCTTTTAGAAGGAATTCTCTCTCTAAAAAGATAACATGTCTTGAAACAAAAACCTTTTGTTCCAAGGGGTGGTAAAATTGATATCCATATGATGCTTTTAGATATCCCACAAACAAACATTGGTCAGACTTAGCTTCTAGCTTATCTGACATTGTCCGCTTCACATAAGCAGGACAACCCCAAATTCTCATGTAAGAAAATGTGGGCCTCTTGTTATACCATATCTCATATGGAGTAACATCAACTGACTTTGAAGGAACTCCATTTAATATATAAATGGCGGTCTTTAGTGCATAACCCCAAAATGATTTAGGCAATTCTACAAAACTCATCATAAACCTTACCATGTCTAACAAGGTTCGGTTTCTTCTTTCAGCCACACCATTGTGTTGTTGCATGTAAGGTGGAGTCCATTGAGATAAAATCTCATTATCCCTAAGATAATCTAGAAACTCTTGGCTCAAGTATTCACCTCCTCAATCTAATCGAAGTGTTTTAATACTTTTGCCAAGTTGTTTCTCTACTTCATTTCTGAATTATTTAATCTTTTCAAAAGCTTCAAATTTGTATCTCACACGATACATGTACCCATATCGTGAGTAATCATCGATAAAAGTAATGAAGTAGATGAAACCACCTTTAGCGTGTGTAGACATTGGACCACACACATCTGAATGTATTAAGTCTAAAAGTCCATTAGCACGTTCACCCTTTCCCTTAAAGGGTAATTTAGTCATCTTGCCTAATAAGCAAGATTCACATGTGTCATATGATTCATAATCAAATGACCTCAAACTACCACTTTTGTGTAGCTTAGCCATGCATTTCTCACTTATATGACCAAGACAACAATGCCATAAATAAGATGATTTCAACATATCTTGTTTTTGCCTTTTATTATCATTGATGTTTAAAATTGGATTTGACATATCTAATATGTATATTCCATTGCATAATGTACCATTAGCATAAAGAATTCCATTCAACATAATAGAACAACAATTGTTACTAAAAGCTAAAAGGAAACCATCTTTATTTAGACTTGAAACAAAAATAATGTTTTTAGTCAAAGCAGGTACATAATAGCAATTACCCAAATTTAATATAAGCCCACTAGGGAGGGTCAATACATATGTTCCTATAGCTAATGCAACAACCCTTGCTCCATTTCCAATGCGTAGGTCTGACTCTCCCTTATTGAGCTATCTACTATTCCTTAGGCCCTGCATATCAGTGCATATGTGTGAGCCATAACCGGTATCTAATACCCATATATTATTATTGGAAACAATATTAATTTCAATGACAAAAATACCTGAAGTAGATGGGGCATCAGATGCCTTATTCTTCAAGGACTCCAAGCAAGCCTTGCAGTTTCTCTTCCAATGGCCATTCTTACCACAATGGAAGCATGTCCCTTTTGGAGCAATCTCCTAGTGGGTCGATATCCAACTAGCTAAGAATAACCTTGAGGCAACTCAACAAGCTATCCTTAGTTTGGTTGGTAGGTATCTAATCCTTACCAATTGCATTTTTCATGCAACTATCGAATCTTGTGCTATCAACTCATTGATGTGTGCACATACATTGGGCTATCGACTCTTGATATGTGTACATCTCATGTATACAAACCCAAATTCACCTCTAATACACATTAACCTTGGCGCAAATCCAACAAGTTAATAATATCGGTTATGTCTAACCCATTAATCGTGAAATCTAATTTCAATGGATTGAATATATTCTTATAGAGTGAGCAACTCAACAACCCTAACTCTAAAAGAACTCTGGTTCTCATCAAGTTATTATTTCATGTTTTTATATATCATACATTGATCACATTGATATATAAAGATAGTTACATTAACTATATGGCGTGATTATGGACATACTAAAGTCAATCTATTGAGCCAAAGAGAAATTGACTAGGTCTTTCCTAGGTATATGCATGAATTTACAACCCAAAGTAGAAATCAAATTCATATTTCTAAGTCTTCTTGTTTATGGTACCATCTCCTTTGCTTCTTGCTCCTTTGTATCTTCATTGTATCCTAATCCTATGTAATCTAATTACATATTTCAAATTATAGAAAACCTCAATTTACATTTGAGGGGAGTAAGATGAGAAGAGAAATACATAAGAAAGAAAAAGAGGTAGGGACACGTAGGCCCCATTTACCATAAAACAAAATAATTACATGCATGCTCAATCACATTGGGCCTAAGTCCATAATCATCCATCATGCCTTTTCATACACCCCTAACATGCTTTCTCTAATGTACAAAATAAAAATGACAATTTTGGATTTCAATTTGTAAATCGATTCAATGCTTGAATTGAAATTGCCTATATGTGTTCTTTCGGTTAATTTAATTTTGTATGTCATTTTAAAGTGGAATTTAATATTAACCTAATTAAATTAAATTATATATTCCAGAAATAATTCAAAATTAATTCTACTTAAAATCAGAATATTATGATATTAAAATTAAACAATTTAATTTTAATATACAAACCAATTTCTAGTCATACTAGAATTACAATTGCACAACTTAAATTAATTCAAAAATAATTTCCAAAAATTTTAAAAATTTTCAGAACATCAAATCATCATTCTAATTATCTTTAGGTCATCTCAAGTTTATCAAAATATTTTTGGCATAAGCCAAAATTACTAAGACAAACGAACCAACACACTTAGATGCTCAAAATGACTAATTCGATATCTAGAATTTTTAAAATTTCAAATGCTTGCAAAATAATTTTGGCATGAATCTAACATCACAATAAAATATTTGTAATCACATTAAAATTATTTCAAGATGCTGGAAATAAAATAAACACATACAAAAAAATCAAACAAAACAGTCCCACCGGGTATGCTATAACAATCTCGTTTTTGTGTTTGTTTGAAAAATTAATTAAAATAATTTTATTAATTATTGGACACTTACAGAGGTATAAACATATTCTCAATATGTCTGAATAAGTTTTTCATAATTAAATTACAAGAAAAATGTAACCAGCCCCATCAATTAAGCCAAACAACAACACATGTTCATAAACAAGACAATTTTAGGCATTTTTGAAATAAATCCGAAATTAATTATTTGAATCACATTCAAATCATTTTTCAATCAAAATAATCATTTTTAATCATCCCATGATCAGATTAAAGAAAGCAAAAATGTGTAAATTATATTTTACAAATTAATTTCAATTTTTCAAAACCTATTGATCCAAAATCATCAAAAACATGCAATCCCATTGCACTTTCAATTAAAATTAATTTTAATGGATACATGGAGGCTCTGATAGCAATTTTTCATTTTAAAGAATGAATCATATTCATAAATGCAGCGAAAAATAAAAAGTTTTAAAATCCAAAACAAAATATCATACTTGTTCCATGAAAACTAATTTATATAAATGTAAATGTTAAAAATTATACCTTTGTTGGGTTGTAGCAAACCACAACAATCCATACTAGGATGTCTCTAATGATAATCCATGCGAAGAATGAAAAAGAAACTATCAAGAGAAATGGTTTGAACAAATTCAAAGTGCTAGCTTTGAAAGTGTTCTTGAGACAATTTTTGTTGTCTTAAAAATATTTTTTTTTACAAAAACTATTTTTATGTTTATTTTCTGCCATTTGATGTCTTTTCTATTTTAATCAAATTCAAAAATAAGATAAAAAGTAAAAAATGGATAAAATGGAAACTAATAAATAGTAATTGGCCATAATTGGTCTAATTATGGCCAAAAAACAGTCGTTGGCCAACGGATGGGAAGCTGTAGGCGTGCTGGGCTTGCTGTGGGCTGCTGCTGGGCAGCCTAGCTGACCCACAAGGCTGGCCAGCAGCCCGCCTAGCCCATGCGGGCCTGTGACACTCCCGAACAATTTTTTCGTGCGATCTCATCGCGATCCATCCTAAAATAACTCTCTCATATTTTCGATCATATCTAAGACTATTTTACTCATTCTCCATATCTTCAATGCGTGTGACCCATTAGGTTCTGGGTTATGTTGGTCACTTAAATTAACAATTAATTTAAGCAGGTCATGAGCGGTATCTAGCAACACATCATGACCTCCAATTGACCGAAAATTCAGTGGTTTGACTATGAATCTTTCCATATAAAATTTATGTGCAATTATTCCTTTCACCATTATATACCCCACTTGGTTCAGAGTATGGATATGTGTCAACTCCCACTAGACTGACTACGTCACGTCTAGTCCAAGTAATGTTAGTTCTTGTCCTTGAAGCTTATTACTCTATTGGATATGTCATTGAAGACTATCTTTATGAAATTTCCACTCTGGCCAAAGATTCCTGAGTAATGACGACGACAAGAGGCCATGGGTATACACTCCTTCTATCAAGAGTGGTGAATCCTTTGTTGGTTACCCAATTACCTTCGAATACCTCAAGTTGTATCCAATCACCACCTTATGAGCTACCTCTCTCGGGCAACAAGTAATAGTGTCAAAATACATGATCAATATTCAAGATATCCTTAAGTACCTCTAGTCTAAGGATACTTGCACCATTGCTATGATGAGACTATCATTGACATTTGAATAGATTATCCATATGATTGTCTCATAGTTGGTCATCTAATGTACTTAGCTACACTTAGCAAGCATCCACATGTTAACTCTAAACATCTTATGTTTATAGATTATGAGATCTACTACTCGATCCAATCAAGGATTGTAACATGTGCTAGTCTGTCTGGATTAATAATGTCCCATCTCATTAATCCTATGACTAGGGATAATTTTGATACTAACTTAATTACACATGATAAAAATATCAATATCATGATCTCATCATGATTTCCTTCATGCTATGTTATGTATCAAGGACTTCATTAATTGATTTAAGATCACTTATCAATTCATATATCAAATAAACATCAAATTAATAAAAAATCCTTTTATTAATCAAATAAATTTATACAGTAAGTGTTAAAGGTAATTTCCTTTAGAGCACTCCTCTAACAAAAATTCTCCTGGAATTCTCGGTCCACTCATATTTCACATCTTTTCTTGGTAGGCTGGTTAAAAGAGAAGCAATAATAGAAAACCCTTTAACAAACCTTCTGTAGTAACCGGCTAACCCAAGGAAACTTTTAATCTCTATCATATTGCAGAGAGGCTTCCAACTCATAACAGCCTCTATCTTGCTAGCATCAACCTGTATACCAATAGACGACACAATGTGTCCTAGAAAAGCTATATCATCAAGCCAAAATTCTTACGTTGATAACTTGGCATACAATTTTTGCTCCCTAAATGTCTATAACACAATTCTCAGGTGCTGATCATGCTCATCAGGTGTCTTAGAATATACCATAATATCATCAATAAATATCATAATACACTAGTCTAAGTAGGGTCTGAACACCTTATTCATTAAGTTCATAAAAACTACTGGAGCATTAGTTAACCCAAAAGGCATAACTACAAACTCATAATGCTTGTATCTGGTTCTGAATGTCATCTTAGCTATATCCTCTGCCCTAGCTGTGAGATGGTGATACCCCGATCTCAAATAAATTTTCAAAAACACACATGCACACTTCAACTGATCAAATAGGTCATCAATCTGTGGTAACGAATATCTGTTATTGGCTGTCACTATATTCATATGTCTATAGACTATCATAACCTTTTTGACCCATCTTTCTTCTTTTCAAATAACACTGGTGCACCCTATGGAGATACACTCACCCTGATATACCATTTCTCTAATAATTCTTGTAGTTGAGCCTTAAGTTCTTTCAATTTAGATGGTGCCATTCTATATGGCACTATTGATATAGGTGTTGTGCTTGGGGTGAGCTCTATAGAGAACTCGACCTCTCTGTATGATGGTAACCCTAATATATCTTTAGGGAACACATATGGGAATTCATTAATTATGGGGATATCCTGAAGTTATAGACCCCTCTTTCTAGAATCAACCACATGAGTCAAAAAACTTTTGCATCCTTTCCTTATCATTTTCTCTGCCTTCATCATTGAAATAACTCGTGAAAGTTGTGGGAACAACTCACATTCCACTTTCACATCTCCATTTTCTGTAGTTTTTAGCATAATAAATTTTGCAATTTACAATTGCACCATGCTGTGCCAGCCAATCCATGCCCAACATGGTATCAAATTCTTGAAAAGGCAACTCTATTAAGGCTACTGGGAACCCTCTCCTTTGTACAATCAAAGGATAGCCTCTATATACCCGATTCACTAAAAGGTTTGTGACCTGAATTTCATATTCAAGATTCTCACTGATCATATTGTGTTGTGTAGGAGTATTTGTGCATATGTATGAGTGTGTTGAACCTGGATCAATCAATGCATATAAAATAGAGTCATAAAGAGAAAACATACCAACAATCATATCTATAGCCTTCTGGTGCTCCCTGGCCCTCATAACATAAGCTCTAGATAGCACTTGGCCTAGTCCTGTCCTGTTGATAGTCTCAGAGACTGCCTGGGTAGGTCATGTATGACCTCTGGTCTGTTGCCTAGGTTGAGCTAGAGCTAACCATGTAGTTTGTGCTGGTGCACTACCAGTCATTAGAGGATAATCTCTTTTAATATGTTCCTTTGATCCATATCTAAAGCAAACACTTGTATTCTTCTAGCACTCTCCTCTGTGACTCTTATGGCAAGTGCCACAAATTGGAATACCATCTCTAGTAGCCTATGTTTGATTGCTACCTACTGCACATGTAGCTCTAGAAGGATGCCCCCTAGTGTATGAACCTCCCTAAGTATAACCTATGTTTTGTCCTTGACTCCTACCATGAGACTGTGAGTGAAATCAACCCTTTTTGCCTGAAGGCTGGGCCATTGGGGTCACTGTCTGTCTAGATGCTTTTGCATCACTTTTTCTCTGCCTATGTTCCATACTAACAGTGGTTGTAATCAGCTTGGTGAAGCTCTCATGCTGAAGTGTAGTGACAAAGGCGTCTATCTCTGCATTGAGGCCATACTCGAACCTCCTGCACTTGTCTCTCTCACTAGTGATCATCTTAGAGGCATATTTACTCAGTTGAGTAAACTCTCTTTGGTATGCAGTCACTGTCATCTTCCCTTACCTGAGGCTAAGAAATTCTCTCTTCTTCTCATCCATATAAATCAGAGGAAAATATTATTCCTTGAATTCAACCACAAAAAAGTCCCAAGTCATAAGCTGTAGAACATCTAGTTTCAACAAGACTATCTTCCACCAATCATAGGCATCTTCTTGTAACAAGGATATAACATACTTGGCCTTCTGATTAGGGGCCACCTCAAACTCATCCCAGACCCTTTCAATCTTCTCAATTCCAATACTTCACAACAGCATGATCATCATCCTTTGTTCCTAGAAAGTCAGTAGCTCAACACTTACAGAGCTTGTCTAGTTGTACCCTTAGCCTCAGTGGTGGAGGAGCTAGTGCTGGTGCTAGTGGTACAACTCTAACAATCTGTTGTAGTAGTCTTTCCATCTACTGCATTAATAGAATTTGTTCTTGGTTAGCTTGCTCAGGAGCCTGTGGGTTGGGGATTGGTACTGCACTTGGACCCGGAATACTAGTTGCACTAGGCTAGTTTAGTGCCCCAATATATGTAGAGCTCTAGCTCTCAGCCATGTCATTAGATTCAGACGCTATCTCACTCTAGTCCTACAACTTGATAAAGAAATAGACATAGTCAGAGTGGGATGAGACATATGAGTGTATGCATGATAAGCCCATAATCCACTTAGGTCTAGAACTACCTAAACCTAAGCTCTGATACCACTAAATGTAGCACTCACCTGCACAGTTAGGCGAACCTCACTGTACGGGCAGACACCACATGACTAGATCTAAGTCTACGTGTTTGAATTAAAACTTTTCTAATTTATGTCTATATTAACATTATTAGTTCTGGATCAAACTAATATATAAAAACATAAAACTTCCTTTCTATGTTTAAATCATAACCATAATCATATCAAACTATCCTAGGCATTAAAATCCCTTATTATAAAAAAATCCATGCTTAATGAAAACACATCTCAATTATCTGCTTCTAATCCATAATGTGCGGAGAACAAATGGAATAAATGAAATGATAACATAGACCTAACATGGGTCACTCTGACTGGCTCTGTCTTCTCTTTATGTCACTCAACAGTCTACTTGCTCCAAACTTAGGTGCAGGAAAACTCACATGCTAAGCTACTGAAAGCTTCGTGGTACATATAATCATTTAAATTCTAACATAGCATTCATAATCAGAGCATACCTGTGTACTTGTCCATACCATTATATAGATAACACATCTTATCGTACTTTATTCATGCTGACTTGACTATATTATACAACACTATCATAATATTCAACTTGTGATAATAGCATACTGAGCCATGCCATATATACATCGAAGAAAAACATCATATTTAAATATCATGGTCTAATTACATACGTGGCATAATTATCATAGGTGAATCCATTTCATATTATCATACTGAATATTGATCATAGTCATACTAAATTTCATCATAATCTGAAATAACAAGCGTTTAACATCATTCATATGATTAGTAGTTTCCACAATCCTTTTTCCAAGATGTGAATTTATTATGATTCACCAAATTCCCATTTTTCATATTATTGTATTTACAAATTCTAGTTTTCTTAGCCCAATACTCTAGATCCGATCTACCTGGAAGCGGGTTGTGAAATAGAAGCATTCTAACATGAGCTTAAGCTACCCTGTTCACTACTCTATCTGTCTGTATTGCTACCACTGAGCTTCTCAAATCAGGAGTGCTCTAACATGAGTTTAAGTGATCTTGATGAGTAATGACTGCATGCATATGGGTACAAGGGCACTGTGACACGAGCTTAAGCCACCTTGTCCCAAATTGAGATATGATACCACCGAGCTTTTCAAATAAGGAGTGCTCTGATACGAGCTTAAGCCACCTTGATGAGCAATTTAATAATCGCACGCATAGATATTCTTTCGTTCCGTAACCTCCTCAATGGCATGCCATCTATCCTAGCTAGTCCTTGAATAGAGAGTGGGCATATTTATTCACATCCTGGATATTAACATCATTTATGTTACATTCCATAGTTTCACAAGTATCAATTGATATTCATAGCACCTAGTGCATTCATATGTTTTATAAACATGACATCATATCATAATTAACCTCATTTGATCATACCAAGTGTGTGTATATATCATATTCATGATGTTTCATCGCATCAATCAATTTACATGTTTTTTGATATAGGGCATTCACGAGTGTGAAGCCTTATGTTTTTTGGTTCTAGGGTTTCAGATAGTTGGTAGCTAGGGTTTCAGATTGTGTTTTCATGAGTTTTCTGCCAAAAAATGAAACTACCATATATAAACTACAAGGTTTAATGGGCATGAACTATAGTGTCACAGCCATGAAGCTCATCAGCTTCAGAATCTGAATTTCATGACATTCACGGCTGTGATTAACTCTACCATGGGTGTGAACGCTGAGAACTTCATTGTTGAAACTTGAGGGGTATTTTTGTCATTTTGATGCTAACAAATAAAATAGCATTAATGTATTTAACATACTTGTTTTCTAAGTTTATTGAACAGGGTATGGAATATGATGCAAGAATGGAGAATGGAAGACTAACTTTAAAAAGACAAAAACTGAAGAAATAACATGTTCACGCCCGTGACTGTTTATGTCACGCTCGTGATGTAGCTTACGCCAACTACCCAACATTTAAAGTTCACGGCCATAAAGGATCATAGCAACTGTGAATGATCATATTAGTCACGTCCTTGAAAGAAAGTCACGCCTGTGAGAAAACATGTCAAATTCCTCTAGAGAGCTTCACGATTAGAGTCACTACTTGGACCACGGCTTGGAAGGATATTCACTCCCGTGAAATAATAATGTCTCGCTCGTGAGCAAATACTTCAAATCCTTCCAGAATGCATCACGGCCAGAGTCACCACTCGAGTCACGATTTGGAAGAACATTCACGACCGTGATAGACATATTCACGACTGTGAAAGAGGAAAGAGAAACATGTCAGGCGCGAAATTAAGAGTTGGTGCAACGACTATCTTTGCATTAAATGCAACCCAATGGCTATAATTCGCCATGGAAGTATAAATGCAAGTCATTTATGAATCTAGAAAAAGAGAATAGCAATTACTTTGAATCAAAATCTTGTTGTACCCATTTGTGCATTAATTACTTTCAACAAAACATTATTTCTCTGTAAAAATCTTTTTGCTCATAATTTCTGAGCATTAAAGATTTGTGAGTGTTTCTCTTTGTAATCTACTACTCAAATGAGTTTGGGTATATTGGGTTAAGAGTAGAACACTTGTAAGGGTTATTTGTGTGAGCCATTAAAAAACAAGGAATTGGTTTATTGTGTGAGCCATTAAAACACAAGAGATTTCTGGGTTCGGTGTGATCCATTATTAGAAACACCATAGTTGGGAGTGAGCTTTTAAAACTCCATTGTAACACTTAGTGTGTTAGTGAAACTCCGAATTGAGATTGGGGAGAGGAGTAGGGTTTATTAACACCCGAACCTCTATAAAATTTCTTGTGTGATATCTTTCTATCCCTACTTTACTTAACTTTTCTTTCCACACTTAAAAGTTAAGAATTTTTAATATCCAATTCAACCCCCCTTCTTGGTTCAATTTCTGGGCAACATTCATTTTTTCCTATCTTTTTCATTATTTTATGGTTTCTAATATCCATAACCAAACATATACTTCCCATACACTCCCAATATACCTATATTTAACATATAAATTTCAGGCCCTAATCTGCGGACATTATAGATCCTACATAAAGCAAACAAAAAGGGGCACAAATCAACTTCAAATGATAATTCTTCAAGTGGAGAAGGTGTTAGAGAGGTGCCCCAAAGGAAATCCCCTTAGGCACTTGATGTACTCATTTATTATTAATAAAAGGCATTTTCATTATATGGTATTCATTGCATATGCATTGATATAGATCTTAGACCATTTAATGAAGTTCTTGGTATGTAACACAACATGAAAGAAATCATGATGATTACCTAAATAATCCCTAGTCATAGGATTAATAAGACAAGACATTGTTAATCCAGATTGACTATCACATGTTATACTCCTTAACAAGGTCAAGCAATTGATCTTATAAGCTGAAAACATGATATGTTTAGAGTTAACATATACATGTTTGCTAGAGTATCCAAGTACATTGGATGACTTGCTATGAGGCAATCACATGGGTATCTATTCCATGTCAGTTGTAGTCTCATCATAGCAATGGTGCAAGTATTCTTAGACCTGAGATACTCAAGGTTATCTTAGATACTAAATCCTATACTTTGACTTCATTCCTTGTTGCCTCTCAGAGGTTGCTCATAGAGTGGTAATTGGGTATAGCATGAGGAATTAAAAGGTATTTGAGTATTCAATAAAGGATTCACCACTCTTGATAGAAGGAGAGCATACCTATGGCCTCTTATAGAGATCATTACTCAAAAATCCTTAGCTGCGGTGGACATGTCTTGAAAAAGGTTTTTAAGGACATATCTAATAAAGGTAATGAGTCTCATAGACAAGAAATAATATCATTTGGACTAGATGTGATGTAGTCAGTTTAGTGGGAGCTGACACACAGACCATGCTCTGAATCAAATGAGGTAAAGTTTGGTGAAAGGATGAATTGCATGGTAATTGTCTATGAAAGGATTTACAATCAGACCATTGACTTTCTGATCAATTGGGGGTCATGTTGTTGCTAGATATCGCTCATGATCTACTCGAACTCGTGTGATGATTTGAGCTGCCAACATAATCGAGAACCTAATAGGTCACTTGAATAGAAGGAATGAAGGAAATGTGATATGGGTCTTGGATTTGATCCAATACATGAGAGAAAAATGACTTGGCCATACACTAAGTATCACAGTCGTGACAAAGGGGAGTCACGGCCTTGACATTACTATTCATGGCCATGAAGGCCCTAATATCAGCTTTTGCTAATTTAGGTTTTCTATTTCGAATGAAATTTCTATGCACAGAAAACTTATGTCCAACCTTAATATGATTAGAGGACATATAAATAACCCTTTTAAGGGCCAAATTTGTAACTGCCACCTTGAGGAATAAAAGCTATTCTCTATTCTTCTTCTCTTTCAAGTTGAAACACCATGGCTAACACCTTAGACCTTTAACACCCCATCACCCTTGTGGTTATTTTGTTCGTTCCTTTATGTAGATTACTGTTAGAGACAATCCATCCTTGGATTTTTGTGGTTTGAAACTACCCAATTTGAAGGAAAGGCTCATAAACTTGGAAGATTAAAAGAAACAAACAAGGTAATCATAGGGCATTTTATAGTTTTAGGTTCAAAAAATTTTAATTTTCCATTATTCCATGTATGAGATATATGTTAAGAACCTAACAGTGGTATTAAAGCCACCCTATGTAAATTAATTTTGGATTTAATTGAAATATCAATGAGATTGATTGAAAAGAGACAACTTGGATTCCCTCCTTTCGTTAAAAATGAATTTGATTATGTTTGGCCTCAAATTTTATTTTTAATTTAATGACATTTTAATATGATGATATTAGATTTTTTTATTATAATTAAAATGTTTGAATTTGATTTAAACATGAAATTCAAAGTTATGCATAGTTGTTGAATTTCTAGGGTTTGTGAAACCTAGTATTGCCAATGGAGTTGTTTATAGGGCTGTTCAAATTTGGTTTATTAATTTGATTAAAAAAATGTTTATGAAATATTTAGAATTTATTTTAACTTCTGGACAACACATATAATGATGCAAACAACATTTTTGATTATGGAACAGACAAGACAAGTAGCTAGGTCAAAATCTTTACCATGTGATGGAACTGTTTTATGTTATTTGATTTAATGTGATGTAACTTGATGACCAAAATATTAATTCATCTTCATGAGATAATCATGATGTTGTTTTGATGTCAATTTCATGCTAATGTCAAATAAAATTCGTGGTTAAGTTCCTAAAGAATCCTAATTCATGTATGAAGCAAATTTTGAGTAATTGGTTTGCTTGTTGAATGATGAATGATTTAGATTATCTAATGAATGAATTTAATTAGTTTAAACTGATTATAAGTTGCTTATAATGATTTTAATGAATTTTGAAAATTTTGGAAATTTTTAAATGGAATTTGATTTGAATTTGAAAGGGATTTTCAAAGTCCTAGTTTGACTAGGATTCTAGTTTGCAATTGTATGTAGGATTGTTTAATCCTATTTGGCATCAAACTAATAACTAATTAAAGTAATTTAATTATAAACTAATGACTGGTCATATTTAATTTAATGTTTAATTTGATTTAATTATTAAATTCTGATTTAATATTACATGCATTAAATTGGAAGTAACCTAGTTGGCAAAGTAGGCAAATTTAGGAAACGTTTTGATATGAACAAATGTATGTCTAAAATGATTTCTATTTAGAAAGTGTTTCTAAATATTTATATAATTATTTAATGAGATTAAATAATGATTTTATGATGAATTTCATTAAGGCCAAATAATCAAAACAATGTTTCAAGTGTTGAAACAAAGGGAACCCAAATTATTACTTTCAAACATTACCATTATTTATGCATTAGATAATGCATACTAGGGGTGTATGGAATTACATAATAGTATGATTATGGACTTAACCAATGATATTGATCATTCATGGAAATTTTGTTTTGGTAAATAGGGCCTGCGAGTCTCTGCCTTTTCTATTCTCTTTGTTGTATTTCTCTTCTCATCTTACTCCCCTCAAATGAAACTTAAGGTTTTCTTATGAAGAATTTATGTAATTAGATTGCATAGGATTAGAATAGAATTGAAGTATAAAAGAGCAAAAATCCAAGGAGATGGTGCCAAAAGCAAAGAAGCATTAGAATAGGAAATTGTTTTCTATTTTGGTGTTATAATTTCATGCATCTACTTAGGTGATACCTAGTCAATCCTTTCATGGCTCGAAGGATTGATGTTAGATTATGTCCATAATCATAATCATATAATTAGTGTAATTATCTTATATATCTATATGTGATGAATGGATATATTATGCATGCCAAATGGCCATGATGAGACCTAAAATTAAAGAAATCCCATATTAATAATATTAAGGCCAATGCCTTCCACTAATATGGCAAGAGCTAGAGTTTTTTTAGAGTTTGTGTTGTTGGGAACACTCAAGCCCATTCTATATGAATATATTCAAACCATTGAAATATGATTTCATGATTAATGGGTTGGCTTTAACTAATTACATTGACTTATTGGGCACACCCAAGGTTAATGTGAATTAGAGGCAAAATTGGGTAAGTGTACACGAGATGTGCACATATCAAGAGTTGATAGCCCAATAATTTTGTAGTTGCGTGATATGATGAAATTGGTATTAGATACGTACCAATTGACCTAAGGTGGCTTGTTGGGCACACCCAAGGTCATTCTTAGTGATGTTGGATACTAACCCACTAGGAGAGCTTCCATCGAGTTCTTTCGGATTCATAGTGAGGGCTATAGGTTCGTAATCAAAATAGTGGGAGTTTTAATGCATGTTTATTAAAGACCTAATAATCATGCATTTAGTACATTCTCTAACATAATCTTTCTTTACATTTAGGTTGCTAGTATCAGATCATCAAATGTGAACTTATGCTCAATTCTTGATTCTAACAAATTGACTAGCCCGAACTTCCTAGATTGGCTAAGGAATTTGAGAATAGTTCTCAAAGCTGAAAATATAGCCTATGTCTTGGAAGAGCCGCTTCCCTCCCCTCCTACTGATGATGCATCTATTGATGAACAATTGGCATACAAGAAACAAGTGGATGATAGTGAATTGGCGAGTTGAATTATGTTCAGTTCTATGTTCCCTGAGCTTTAAAAGCAGCATGAAAACATGGATGCTAAAACCATTGTGTATCATTTTAGGGAGTTTTTTTTATGAGAAAGCACAAATTGAGTGATATGAGATATCCAAGTTGCTCTTCCACTCCAAGATGATTAAGGGGACTTCTCTAGTGCAACATGCATTGAAGTTGAGTGGGTACATTTGGTGATTGGCTACTTTGGGGTTTGTAATGGATTATGAGTTAAGTATAGAATTAATTCTCCAAAGTTTGTCTAATAGTCATGCACACTTCGTACTAAACTATCATATGAACAAGATAACCACGTTGATCCTTGAATTGATCAATACGCTTAAGACATTTGAGCCTTCTATCAAAAAAGAGCAAAAGGCTATGATGCTGATGGACACTTCTGGTTCTTCTATGAAAAAAAAGGACAAGGAAAAGAAGAAAAGTCCACAAAGACCACATGAGGCGTGAAGAAGAATGGTAAAGAGATGGTGGACACTTCTGGTTCTTCTATGAAAAAGAAGGACAAGGAAAAGAAGAAAAAGTCCACTAAGACCCAATGAGGCATGAAGAAGAAGGGCAAAGAGACTGCTTTAAAAGGGACTTACTTCCATTGTGACAAGATTGGCCATTAGAAGAGGAACTGCAAGACCTATGTGGAGTCTTTGTAGAAGGAGAAGGATAAGACATTGGATGCATCTTCTACTTTAGATATTTATGTTATTGAGGGTAATACTATTTCTATTAATAATGCATGGGTATTGGATACTGTATGTGGCTCACACATATGTACTGATATGCGGTGCTTAAGGAATAGTAAACAACTCAAGAAAGAAGAGTTAGACCTATGTGTTGGTAATGGAGCAAGAGTTGTTGCATTAGCTGTAGAAACTTATGTATTAACAATCCCTAGTGGGCTTATTTTAGAATTAGACAATTACTTTTAGGTTCCAGTTTTAACTAAGAATATTATTTCTATTTCTTGCCTAAATAGAAAAAGTTTTCATTTGACTATTAATGGCAATGGTTACTCTATATGGTTGAATGATATTCTTTATAGAACTATAACATTATGCAATAGAATTTACATTCTTGACATGTCTAATTCAATCATCAATATCAATAATAATAATAAACAAAAGTTGGAAAACCTAAAACTATCGTATTTATGCCATTATCGCTTTGGCCATATAAATGAGAGGCGTATGACTAAGTTAGACAAGAATGGTGACTTAGGTTCATTTGATTATGAATCATATGACACATGTGAATCTTGTTTATTTGGTAAGATGACAAAATTACCTTTCAATAGAAATGGTGAACGTGCCAATGGGCTATTGGACCTTGTACATATAGATGTATGTGGACCAATGTCAGTGCATGCTAGAGGTAGTTTTATTTAATTCATTACCTTTATTGATGATTATTCACGATTTGGGTACTTATATCTGATGAGATATAAATCTAAAGCTTTTGTAAAGTTCAAATAATTCAAAAATGAAGTAGATAAACAACTTGGCAAAAGTATTAACACACTTAGATTGAATAGAGGTGAAAAATACTTAAGCCAAGAGTTTCAAGGTTATCTAAGAGATAATGGGATTTTATTGCAATGGACTTCATCTTACACGCCACAATAAAGTGGTGTGGCTGAAAGAAGAAACCGAACCTTATTAGACATGGTGAGGTCTATGATGAAACTTGCAGATTTACCTAAGTCCTTTTGGGGTCATGTACTAGAGACTTCTATTTATATACTAAATAGAGTCCCTTCTAGGTCAGTTGATGTTCTTCCATATGAGATATGGAATAACAAGATACCTATTCTTTCACATATAAAAGTATAGGGTTGTCCTGGTTATGTGAAAAGGATAATTTCAGACAAGCTAGAAGCTAAGTATGATAAGTGTCTATTTGTGGGATATCCAAAAAAGTCATTTTGATATCAATTCTATCACTCTCTAGAAGAAAATGTATTTGTTTCAATGTATGCTATATTCTTAGAGAAAGTGTTTCCTCTAAAAGAAGATAGTGAGAGAAAAATTGAACTTGATGAAGTTCAAAATGCTCAAACATATGCAAATCAACTGACTGAACCCTAATATGTTACTCATACAAATGAAGTAACAACTACACCTTCTAAAACACAAGAACTTCATAGATCAAGTAGGATACGCATTGTTCCTGATAGATATGAATTTTTCATAAGTGAACATTATGATGTATTTTTCATAAAGGATGGTGAGCCTAATTCCTATGAAGAAGTTATGAATTGTCTAGAATTTGATAGATGGCTAAAAGCCATACAGTCAGAGATGGATTCCATGTTTGAAAACCTAGTGTGAATTTTGGTTGACCCACTTGAAGGGATTAAACCCATTGGGTGCAAATGGGTCTTCAAGAAGAAGACCGATATGAAAGGTAATATAGTTACCTATAATGCTAGGTTGCTAGCTAAAGGATATCGTCAAAGACAATGTGTTGACTAGGATAAAACTTTTTCTTCAGTTATGCTTAAATCTATCAGGATACTCCTAGCCATTGCTGCTCATTATGAGTATGAGATTTGGAAAATGGACGTGAAAATAGTTTTCCATAATGGAAATTTGAATGAGGATATGTACATGACACAACCTGAGGGTTTCACATCAAATGACATGAAATGATGGCAAAAAGGTATGCAAATTGCAAAGATTCATTTACGGATTGAAGCAAGCATCAAGATGTTGGAACATCCAATTTGATGAGACAATCAAAGAGTTCGGTTTCTCACAAAATGTGGATGAACCTTGTGTTTACAAGAAGGTTATTAGGAGTGCAGTCGTATTCCTAGTATTATATGTAGATGACATACTTTTAATAGGGAACGACATCTCAGTTCTTCAATGAAACAAAATTTGGCATTCTAAGAATTTCTCTATGAAAGACCTTGGAGAAGCGACCTAAATACTGGGGATAAATGTAGCGCTCCCTTACCCTACTAGCCGTTAATAGTGCAAAGAAGTGGTACCTAGATCATTATTTGAAACTCGATGCTTAATTTATTAATTTATTTTTTTAACATTCAAGTTTGATATTTGCAGAATATTTATTATTATATTTTTTTTATATTTTTTATTTTATTTAAATATGTACCAGTGATATAAATATCTTAATCATAAAATATTTTTGATTTAAAAGTATTCATACATTAAGCTATAATATTTAGAAATATATTTATAAATAATGCAAATTATATTAATTATAAATTTACAATTTTATAAATTATACATGCTACATATTTACAACAAAAAAAAATCTTAAAATTTATTAATACAATATAATACCCAAAATATATAAAAATAAAAACTGCTCCAATTTGATCTTGGTATTCCCCTTTCTTCGGTTGGTACTAATGCAACAACTGATTCTACTAATCTGCGTACGAAATACATGCGCTAAGCTACTAGTTTAGTGGTAGTTTTGGCAATTATTCAATAATTATACAATTATCTCTAAAATAAAATTTTAATCATGTACAATTAATTTTCTAAATATGCCAAAATATTCAAATTAAATCAAAAACTATTTAAATGGTGCAAAATATATAATTGATCAGTTATAACATTTCATTCATTAAACACACTAAAATTCGTTAATAATAATACAAAACATACAATTTATAATATCATTTAAATAATTTACATTATTTTTCTCTTTATTTATTTTAATAATTTACAATTTATAATACAATTTATAGCTTATGACATCTTAGACTAGAATTAAATACTGGATACAAAATTTTTGTTCTTCGGTAGCATATTCGATGCCTACTTAATCATTTGGTAACTCGACGTTTAATGCCTACATTCTCAATAATAACTCAGCACATTTTCAGTGTCTACGTAATTTTAAACTCAACACTATTTTTTAGTGCCTACATAAATTAAATCTCAATACTATTTTCTAGTGCCTACATTTCTACCTTTTTATTGTCATGCCAACTTATCCTAATTTCTAGTTCTCAACTAGATCATATTTGTTACCTTTATCATTATTTACATCAATTATATATATGTAATGCTAATATAATTTCACATAAATGAAATAATCTTCATTAAATATATTACAATATCATACTCACTCATTAAATCATTATAAACATAAGAAATGTCAAATAAAATATTTTTCTATCATAAAACTCAACAATATAATCATATAAATAAGCTGCCCTGCTCTGGGCAAAATTGATGTCTCATATTTCCTTGTATTTTTTTATCCATTTTTAAATGGAATTCAGACAAGTGATCAACTAACCAAATATAGATGAATGTCTTATCTTTAATTACCAACTAAAATCACATAAAACTGAATTTTGTAGCAAAATGTATAAATTTTATAAATAGCTACATTCATGTTTATTCTACCCAGTATTTTACTGGATAGAATTCCAATATCAATTTTGAGTTAATTTTAAACCTAAATGCATAATGTCTAAATGAAAGTTGAAGCCCTATGTCTTAACTTCCCAACCTAATAAGAAACACTCAAAAATCATATCCGTAACTCAAGTTATACGCTAAAACGTAGACATTGTTTAGAAGATGAATTTTTAGCAACTTTATTAAATCACACAATTTCCTATGTTCATGCATCATCAACATAATCTCAATTTCATTTTCATATTCATGCCATAACATAATCACCATTTCTTCACTTAATCAAAATATCAATAATTACTTACACAATTACACATAATATCATACCCAATATAACAATACAATCAACAATTAACGTTATTTTACCATATTCAATTTTTGGCAAAAGTACATACCTCAAAAAGTCTCATTCAATTCACCCTTCTCTACTTCCTAATTGGCTTTCTCCTTGCCCTTATTTCCTTATTGATTATGGCCCAAAGGTTGCTCACCTCCCTGGCCTAACAACAATTTCACATATATACTTCAATTTGTATCTTATACTTTAATATCATATATGCACTTAAAGCTTACTTAAACCTCTAATCACCTCTACCCCATCTTAGGTCCATAAACAACTCCTTTAATCCATCATTAACAATTAACTCACACTAATAATGTAATATACAGTGATTTAGGCCCCAATTGTGCGTGACCGTAGTGGAATGTACTAGTTCAATCAGAGTCTAAATTTGAACTCATAAAAAAAGACTAATAATAAGGGAAAATAATTAAAGGTATTATTATTGTTTGGGAATTAAAAAAATTAGTGCTAGAACTGGAAAAAAAATAAAATTTCCCTATGGACAAAATCGGTATTATTGTAATTGTTGGGAAAAAAGCGTGAAGATGAGGAAATTGATGGAAAATAAGGAATTTCTCAAAGTTTAAAAGTTAATCAAGATTAATTAAGTTAATGCATCAATGAAAATTAGGATTAATTTTAATTAGTGGGACCCACTCCTTAATTTTAGTATGAAAGTTAAAAAGATGAGAAATTCTACATTCTTCCACCTAAAAAATCTCACTCATCTTCTTCCTCTTTTCACCTCTTTGTGTCATCCACATCTCCCTCCAAAAGCCACCATTTTTGCTTCAATTCAAGCTTTAAAAAAAGAGAAAAAAATAGTTTTGAGAGAGAAAAATTCAGAATTAAAGAGTTATTGCCATAAAAGGAGCTAAGAAGCGAGAAGGAAGGAAGAAAGAAAAAAGGAAAAGGGTGGAACCTTGGGACAGATTCAGTCCACCTTGGAAAACTATTAAGGTGAGTTTATTCTTCTTAAATTCAACCTTTTTCCTTCCATTTGAGACTTATAAGGATGATAGATATTATTAGGATTGGTAGATCAAGGTTATTTGGCAAGAATGGAACTAGAATTTGAAATTTGTAACTAATTGAAGAAAAGTGAAGTTAAACTTTTAATTAATGATAATTGATGTTAGTTAATTATTTTATGACTTAAAAACTAGAGAAAGATAACTCTATAGAGGAATGAGGAGCTGCCTTAGTTAAGGTAATTTGGGAAAAATTGAAATTAACCTAGCTGCAACATTATTATTGATAAATGAAGTGTGATTAGAGGGTGGATTTGAAGAAAATAAATTGGTACCAAATGTTGATATGAATGTGGTTGTTGTTGCTTTTAATATTTTATATAGTAATGAGACCAAATGGTGTGAAATCATTAAGATATGTGAATGTAATTGTGATATGGAAACTTTGGAGTAAAAATGAATGCATATGATGGATGTAATTAGTAGGATAGGTTTGTGTCAATTGATGACCCTACTGTAGAAATTTTAGAGCAATCATGACTATTTGGATCATAACTAATGATCTAGTAATGATATTAAGGTGAAATTAGTTGAAAATGAAGGGACTAATAGGGCTAAAACTTTCATTGAGAACCTAAGTTCAAACTCTAATTATAAATGGGCTAAAAAGTGGACACAAAATCCCGGACCTGTAGGTGTCTAGAAAATACTGGATAAAACTAATAGAACTCCCTTCAGTAAAAGGACCATACCTTTTGGTAGAAAACTTTTATTTGAATGATTTTTAAGCATCTGAAAGCTAAGACAATAAAATGCAAAATATTAGAAGACCATAAATTCAAATTCAAATTATAAATGGGCTAAAAATGAGGCCCAAAATTAGGGCTGAAATCTGTCATAGATAAAAATTTGATGTATTGGGTTTTTGCATGTGGTATGATGATTATATATAGTAATTAATGTGAATTTTGACTTTAATTGTAATTATAAAAATTTAATAAATTATTTATGTATGAGGTTCTAATGCAATAACAATGGGAACAAATAACGAAAATAAATAAACATATATGTAAAATGTTGATACAATCATCATTTTTGATAATGTTGTGAATAAATATAAAAATAATTAAGCCCTAAGACACCTAATCTAGAACAAGAATAGAGAATAGTTTAGAATGCCAATAAAGAGTTAAGGCACTTAGTGCCAAATATAAAAGCCGATAATGGCAAATTTATAAATGTGCTCGATGCAAAATTATTAAGTCGGTAATAGCAATATTACAAAAGCCGATGATGACACTATTATAAAAGCAATATTCTGATCAGTGGGCACTCTATCTATCTTTACATCATTCCTACCAATGATTTATCTAATCAAATGGTATCTACTGAGTACATGTTTGGATCTCTGATGATACCGTGGCTCCTTTGCTTGCACAATGGCTCCATTATTACCACAATACAATTGTATTGGATCAATAATGCTAGGAAGCACACCAAGTTCTGTGATGAATTTCTTTATCCAAACTGCTTCTTTTGCTGCTTCAGATGCTGCAATATACTCTGATTCAGTTGTGGAATCAACAATCGTTTCCTGTTTGGAACTCTTCCAACTAATTGCTCCACCATTTAGTGTGAATATATAACCTGGCTGAGATTTTGAGTCATCCTTGTCAGATTAGAAGCTGGCATCAGTATACCCGCTCACAATGACCCTCACCAGGGTCCGATTGGTATCTGCTCATGACACTCAAAGCATATGATACATTGGGTCTTGTACATATCATAACATACATGATTGATCCTATAACTGAAGCATATGGAATCAAACTCATGTGTGTCCTCCCATCTTGTGTCTTTAGACACAAAGACTTTGAGAAAGTAATCCCATGAAAAGTTTCAACCCTTTCAGAACTTGCTTGCTCATCAAAAAGCTCTCTTAGATGGTATACTATGGAATTAGCATCCATAGTCTCATGTTGCTTTTGCAACTCAGCAGACATAGTAGCAAGCATAATGCAGCTTGCCATCTCACTATCATCGAGATGCTTTTGATATGCCTTCTGAACATCTTTAGAAGCATTAGTAGCAGGGGGATTAGAGAGTGCCTCATCTAGGACATAACCAATCTTTTCGAATTTGTGTGACGCCCCACTTATATATTAGGAATAATCCCACATATATAAGAAGAATGTCACAAGCTTAACTCGATAATCTGCTCAAATAGAATTTTTTTTCCATGTTAAATAACTTAGTATATTTATTTATTTTGGTTTAGGCAAATTATTCTAATTAAATATATATATATATATATATATATATATATATATATATATATATATATATATATATATATATAGCACCTGATTATGTTACATAATTATTTACATGCACAATATTAATATATGAGATATGTCTACCACACCATATACAAAGTCAAACTAAAAAAAACATAATAATACATAACCAACCCTCTAACTATGCTTCTTGTGTCTCTGCTGATATGGGCTTGGATTTCCTTCTTGACCACTTCACCTCCTACCATCTATAGTTCCAATTCCTGCGTGAGAAGAACTCACGCTAAGCTAACTCTAGCTTAGTGGTACATATAGGTATTAAGTTTTTCTCAAGCAGTCACACAAATGCATGTCTCAAATAATTCATGATACACTGAATTTTTATTTCATATAAAAGAAATAACCACATCTCATAACATTATAAACATAATAATCATATTCAATAACTACATTCTTATTACTTCCTATAAGCGTTTCATGTTTTGTCACTTATGTCAAAAATAAATTTTCACATTTCATTCCATAGTCTTTAATTAATATCAGCCAAAATCTCCTTCTCGGACTGTCCAGATATGGAGTGTGAAATAGGGGCGCTCGCGGAGCTTAAGCCACCCTACTCACCATAATCTCAAGTCAAGGGCGCTCGCGGAGCTTAAGCCACCTTGACTGAACATAATTATGTCATCTGTGTATAATCAGGATCAGGGGCGCTCCCAAAGCTTAAGCCACCCTGTTCCTAAATAATATCCATATCGGTACCGTAATTCCCCCCCTTAATGGTGCACCATCTATCCTATGTTAGTCCTCAGGTAGAGAAATGGGCAATTAACACAATTAATTACTTGTTTCTATAACCAATACTCATTTCATATTAACACAATCATATATTCACAATTTATTTCAAAACCATGTAATAGCATAATATTTTATCAAATGTTAACACAAAATTAAGTTCATAGTTAATAACATTCTTACAACCTTAAAACATGCCATAATATATAATTTCATCATTGTGACATGTAATTTATGTCATACACACAATCATACATAAAGGCAAAACAAAATACATATATGTACAAACCTCGATAGTATTTTCCTTTTTCCAAATTATAAGTTCAGAGCTTGCTCACTTTTGATGGTCTTCTTCTTGTTGAAATCCTAATTTAAAAATATAATTAATTAATAGCTTGATAAAATATTTATTCTTAATATAACTTAAATAAATAATTTCAATTTCTATTAAGCTAGAATAAGACCTCTAAGGACTGTTGGATTAATAAATTTTCCTAAAATTATCCAATTTGTATGATTCTTGATTATGATTAACTATAACATGTAAAACTAAAATATACTAAAATTTTAGAATTTTTGAACATTTACATAATTTTTGGTATAATTTTAAATATTGACCTGATTTCTGCCCTTAGGCAGTTTCAAGGTACCCAATTCAACAATTCATAACTTTCAATGTGTAGCTTAAATTATTCTGAAACATTTTATACAGTTATATACATTAATTGGGAACATGTTTCATGGTTAACTCATTTCCTGATTCAGTCTCTAAGGGTCTCAAATATGGGAGGATATATAACAGGTTCAACATAGAGTATCAACCCGACCAGTTTAATTGTTTAGCTCATAACTCACAAAATACATGACATTTTAAGATGAACCTTTCACAGAAATTTATATAAGACATAGGGGTAAAACTTTGATGTTTTGAACTTTGGCCAATTCGATCTAACAATAGGTGAAATATAAGGACGAAATTACTGGTACTGCACAGGTATATGAAACCAGTTCAATCAAGGAACAGTCATGGTTCATTTCAGAATAACTCAACCTACACAAGAGAAATTCATACGAAATTTTTTAGATACCTTAATAACATATATACCTACAACTTTCATGTTTTACACAACATCAGAATAAGCCAATAAGATGGTCAATTTTTATAAAAACCGTAGGTTATTGGGTTGATACGTCTCCCAGAACCAGTTTCACCCCAATAACCATATCTCTTCATATACTCAAAATCATTCAATAAAATTTGGCAGAGAGATACAAAAGACATAGATGAACAACGTTTATGTTTAACACATCCCCAAATTCGAGTCACAAGATAATCAAAAATAGAGTGCAAGATTCTGTCAAAATAAAACCTAAAGAGTTCTAATAACACAATAATCATGGGGAAAATATTTCTTACCAAGATCAGATTTAATTGGACTGATTTTTGATGCAATTCTTGAGGAAGATGATGAGTAATTTGATCTGAGATATGGAGAAAGAAAAATGGATGAAGAAGAAGAAGAGATGAAGGAGAAAAGAGAATTTGGGTTTCAGCCCCTTTTTCCCGTTTTTGTATTCTGCCCCCCCCTTTTTTTTTTGCTGCTGTCCATTTTACTGTTCTCTTAAATTTTTTTTTTAATTTTAATTTTAGAATTACAATTGCACAACATAAATTAATTCAAAATTAATTTCTAAAAATTCTAAAAATTTCCAGAACATCAAATCGTCATTCTATCATTTTTAGGTCAGTACAAGTTCATCAAAATATTTTTGGCGCCAATCAATATTACTGAGACAAATGAACCAACACACTTAGACGCTCAAAATGACTCATTCGACATCTAGAATTTTTTAAAATTTCAAATGATTGCAATATAATTTTGGCATGCATCTAACATCAAAATAACATATTTTTAATCACATAAAAAATATTTGTAGGTGCTGAAAAGAAAATAAATATGTACAAAAAAATCATACAAAACAGCCCCAACGGGTATTCTAAAACAGTCACATTTTTGTATTTGTTTAAAACATAAATTAAAATAATTTTTAATTAATTATGGGAAACTTTCAGAGACATAAACATATTCTAAATATCTCTAAATAATTTTTTCATAATAAAATTACAAGAAAAATATAACCAGCCCCATCAATTAAGCCAAACAACAACACATGTTCATAAACAAGGCAATTTTAGGAATTTTTAAAATAAATCCGATATTAATTATTTGAATCACATTCAAATAATTTTTCAATCAAAATAATTATCCTCAATCATCTCATGATCATATTAGATAAAGAAAAATGTGTAAAACGTATTTTACAAATTAATTTCAAATTTTCAATACCTATTGATCCAAAATCATCAAAACCATACTATCCCATTACACTTTCAATTAAAATTAATTTTAAAAAACACAAGGGGGTTCTGATACCACTAATGGTTTTTGAAGAATGAATCATATTCATAAACACAGCAGAAAAATAAAATTTTCAAAACCCGAAACAAAAGATCATACTTGTGTCATTAAAACTAATTTATTTAAACATAGAGGTTATAAATTATACATTATAATTTCTTGTTTGTTATTAATATCTTCACTTTGTTGGGTTGTAGAAAATGACAACAATCCACACTAGGGTGTCTCTAATGATAATCCATGCAAAGAATGAAGAAAAAACTATCAAAAGAAGTGGTTTAAATAAATTCAAAGTGCTAGCTTTGAAAGTGTTCTTAAGAGAATTTTGTTGTCTTAAAAATATTTTTTAACAAAAAAATATTTTCATGTCTATTTTCTGCCTTTTGATATATTTTCTATTTGAATCAAATTCATAGAAAAGATGAAAAGTCAAAAATGGAGAAAAATGAAATGAATGAATAGTAATTGGCCATAATTGGCCTAATTAAGGCCAAATTCTGCCATTGGCCAGCCGAATGGAGAAAACTACAAGCCACTGCTGGGCAACCCAGCTGGCCCGCTAGGAAGGCCAGCATTCTGGCCAGTCCATGAGGGCCCGCACGAGACTATGACCCTCTCAAACGATTTTTCCCATGCAATCTCATCGCGATCCATCCTAAAATAAATTTCTCATATTTTGGATCCTACCCAACACCATTTTACTCATTCTCCATATCTTCAATGCGTGTGACCCATTAGGTTCTCGATTATATTGGCCACTTAAATTAACAATTAATTTAAGTAAGTCATGAGTTGTATCTAGCAACACATCATGACCCCTAATTGACCAGAAAGTCAGTGGTTTGATTATGAATCTTTCCATAGAAAATTTCCGTGCAATTATTCATTTCACCATTCTATACCCCACTTAGTTCAGAGTATGGACATGTATTAACTCCTACTAGATCGAATACGTCACGTCTAGTCCAAGTAATGTTATTTCTTGTCCTTAAGGCTCATTACTCTATTAGATATATCATTGAAGACTATCTTTATGACATTTCCACTCCAGCCAGAGATTTCTAAGTAATGACCACAGCAAGAGGCCATAGGTATACAATCCTTCTATTAGGAGTGGTGAATCCTTTGTTGGTTACCCAATTACCTTCGAATACCTCAAGTTGTATCCAATCACCACCCTATGAGAAACCTCCCTGAGGCAACAAGGAATAGTGTTAAAATATATAATCAATATTCAAGATATCCTTGAGTACCTCAAGTCTAAGGATACTTGCACCATTGCTATGATGAGACTATCATTGACATTGGAATATATTATCCATATGATTGTCTCATAACTGGTCATCCAATGTACTTAGCTACACTTAGCAAGCATCCACATGTTAACTCTAAACATCTCATGTTTATAGATTATGAGATTTACTACTCGATCCAATCAAGGAGTGTAACATGTGCTAGTCTATCTGGATTAATAATGTCCCATCTCATTAATCCTATGACTAGGGATAATTTTGATACTAACATAATTACACGTGATAAGAAGCTCAATATCATGATCTCATCATGATTTCCTTCATGTTATCTTATGTATCAATGACTTCATTAATTGATTTAAGATCACTTATCAATTCATATATCAAATGAACATCAAATTAATGAGAAAGCCTTTTATTATTCAAATAAATTTGTACAATAAGTGCTAAAGGTGATTGCCTTTAGAGCACTCCCCTAACATGAGAAAATATGCAACGAGGATTATTAGAGATGAAGCTAACAAATGTCGTAGATTTGAAGATGGCCTCGATGAGGATATTGGATATTTAGTGGCCTCCCATCAGCATATGGATTTTACTACACTAGTGTCCTCTGCCATTAGTGTTGAAAGGAGGAAAAAGCTGAAGATAAAAGAGCTCTCTAAGAAATCAATGAGTAGTGTGGCCCAAACATTTGGTAGGAAAGGGGAATAGTACCCAGACCATTTCAGTCATAGGTTGCTTGGCAAACATTTTCTGGTAGGTGGGGTCAGCATTTTAGACCCGCAACATCATTTGTCAGTTCACCAGCATCATTTTCCCAAAGACCAGCTTCTGCTATGTGTCAGCATTGTGGTAGATCTCATATAGGAGAGTGTTGGTGGTTGACTGGGGCATGCTTGAGATGTGGAGATACTGACCGTATGAAGAGAGATTGTCCCAGACTTAGTACAGGCAGTATGGCACTAGCACAAGACTATGGCACTGGTACAGAGCCGTGGTAGAGGTCGATGCCAGTTTAGAAGTGGTCGAGCCGAATAGAGTCAGGGGGTATCAAAGATAGTTGATAGACCCGGAGGTAGTAAAGCTCCAGCTCGAGCATATGTGATGACAACTCGTTAGGGCTAGGATGCACCAGACATCATAGTTGGTAAAATTTCTTTACTCGACTTTGATTTACATGCATTGATAGATCCTGGTTCCACACATTCATACATAAGTACAACTACACTTAAACAAGGGAACATGATACTTGAGACCTTAGAATATGAGATAGTTGCGACCAATATCCAGGGACATAATATCAAAGTGAATCATATCTATAGAAACAATTCAATAATAATTCAGGGTAGAGAATTCCCAATAGACTTAATAGAATTGCATTTTCATGAATTTGATGCTATTCTGGGAATAGATTGGTTGACCAAGCTTAGAGTTCTAGTCGAATTTCAATATAGAGAAGTTGTACTTAAAATTCTCGGGCAGGATGACACTATCATTTAGGGTGAAGGTCAAACATGTTTGACTAGTGTTATTTCTGCATTAAAAGCTCAAAAATACATTAGGAAGGGATATGAGGCATATTTGGCCCATATGATAGATATCAGGAAGGGGAGCCTGGAACTCAAGGACATCCCCACAATGTCTGAGTTCCCAAATGTGTTTCCTGAAGACTTGTCGGGGTTACTACCAGATAGGGATATAGAGTTTGCTATTGATGTGATTCTTGGTACAACCCCGATATCAATTACTCCTTATAGAATGGCACCTGCAGAATTGAGAGAGTTGAAGGTTCAATTGCAGGAATTGCTAGACAAGGGGTTCATAAAACCTAGTGTGTCACTATAGGGTGCTCCGATGTTTTTTGTGAAAAAGAAGGATGACACCCTTCTATTATGTATTGATTAGTGACAATTGATCAAGGTGACGATTAAAAATAAATACCCACTATAAATAAATAAAATTTTGAATATTAGTGCTTCTAATAATTTTATTTTGGTGTCTATAATATTTTCGAAAAAAAATTTATACTTCATTTAGCTAATCTTATAAGACAGTTAGTCGGGTAAAGATCACTTACCTTGCTGAACTAAAATGAGGTAAGGGGGTGTTACAAATCAAGCATTAAATACACTAATCAACCCTTAACCACTAATAACATACTAATAACCCTAATTACCAATGTTAATGGTAACTAACATCAAAATGGGACTAAAGAGGAAGAGAAAAGCAAGAAGATGAAGAATCTAACCTCACCTTTGTAGATCTTCAAGATGGCCAAAATCCCTCATTCTCTTTCTCTTATTTTCTTCCTTCCTCTTCCTTTGTTTGTCTCACTTTGCTTTATTTTCTTGTCATTTTTTATGGGTTTAAATTTAGACTCCAATTGAACCAGTGGACCCCACTACGGTCACGCGCAATCGGGGCCTAAATAACTGAATGTTACACTGGTGGTAAGGCCAATCTGTAAGCCACTGGACCCACACGTTCAAGTATTTCATATGGTCCAACAAATCTAGGACTCAGTTTCCCCTTTTTACCAAAATGAAGTACTTTCTTCCAAGGTGAAACTTTCAAAAATACCTTGTCTCTGACCACATATTCAATATCCTTCCTTTTTAAATTAGCATAGGATTTTTGTCAATCTGTTGCAACTTTTAATTGATCTTGGATTAATTTTACCTTCTTCTCTATCTGTTGCACCAATTCTGGGCCCATTAACTTCTTTTCACCCAGTTCTGTCCAACATAAAGGTGTCCTACATCTCCTTCCATACAAAGCTTCATATGGTGCCATGTCGAGACTAGATTGATAGCTATTGTTGTATGAAAAATCCATCAATGGTAAATATTTATCCCAGCTACCATCAAAATCAATTAACAGATTCTCAGTATATCTTCAACCAATTGAATAACTCATTCGGATTGCCCATCTATTTGTGGGTGAAATGTTGTACTAAAAGTAAGTTGGGTCCCCAATGCTTATTGTAGACTTTTCCAAAATTTTGATGTGAACCGTGGATATCGATCAGAAATAATAGATATTGGCACTTCATGCAGTCGAATTATCTCATTAACATATATTTCTACTAACCAACTCAACGAATAATCCGTCCGAACTGGCAGAAAGTGAGCTGACTTGGTAAGCCTGTCAACAATCACCCACACTGTATCAAGTTTCTTTGGTGTCAAAGGCAACCTATGTTGCCCAGATATTAGGCCAAGAAGGGGGGTTGAATTGGAGTTTCAAAAAATTAAACTTTAAGGTGCGGAAATAAATAATTAATTTTAGGAGGGATAGAGAAAATCTGACACAAAGATTTATAGAGGTTCGGGTGTTAACAAACCCTACTCCTCTCCCCAATCGCAATTGGAAGTTTCACTAACACACTAAGTGTTACAATGGAGTTTTACAAGCTCACTCCCAACTATGGTGTTTCTCACAATGGCTCACACCTAACCCAGAAATCCCTTTTGTTTTAATAGCTCACACAATAACCAATTCATTGTGTTTTACAGGCTCACACAAACACCTTCACTTTGTGTTTTTACAGGATCACACAAACAACCTTTTAATTTGTGTTTTGGAGGCTCACACAACTAACCCTTACAAGTATTCTACTCTTAACCCAGAAATTCCCAAAGCTCACTTGAGTAAAGATTATAGAGAGAACCACTTACAAATCTTAATTTCTCAATAAATGAAGAGCAAAAAGATTTTTACAGAGAATAGATTTTGTTCTCAAAGTATGAAAGTACAAATAGCTTGTAATAAGAATTAAATTCGAAGTATATGCTATTCTATTGTTATTCTCATCATTCTCTTGTTCTTAATGCATAAATGACTTCCATTTATACTTCCATGGCTGAATATAGCCGTTGGGGTGCATTAAATACGAAACTATCTGTTGTACCAACCAAAAAATCTTGCCTGACATTTTTCTCTTTCATTGTTCACGGGCGTGACTATATTTGTCACGGGTGTGACCTTTCTTCCCAAGCCGTGACTGAAGTGGTGACCTTGGTCAAGAAGCTCTCTGGAATGTTTTGACATATTGAGTCACGGGCGTGACATACTCATTCATGGGCATGATCAACTTCCCAGCCGTGAATCAAGTGGTGACTTTGGTCGTGAAGCTCTTTGGATGAAAATGCATGAATCTTCACAGGGGTGACACATTTATTCATGGGGGTGACTGAAATGCCCATTTCACGGTTTGTTTTTCCTTCATGGCCATGAACTTCAAATGTTGGTTTTGGTAACGGTTAGCTTCTTTCACAGGAGTGACTCATAGAGTCACGGCAGTGAACATGCTACTTCTTGAATTTTGTCTTTCAAGGATTATTCTTCCAATCTCCATTCTTGCTATTTTAATCCATGTCCTGTATAATAGACTTAGAAGACAAGTATGTTAAATACAATATTGCTATTTTATTTGTTATCATCAAAATGATGAAAATACCCCTTAAGGTTTAACAATCTCCCCCTTTTTGATGGTGACAAATAATCTAGCAATATGTGATTTTGAGAAGTCTCCCCCTCAAAATGTACTTAGGATAGAAAAAATTATAATATGCAAGAATAGTAAATAATGATGTAGCATTGAAATAAACTTAACTAGATTTTAAGTATATGCAAGTTATATGAGAAGTATATCCAATATATACCATAATTCCTTTTTAAGGCATGAAGTATATGTAAGGTATACTTAAGGTATATCATGGCATATTTATATTTGCAACTTGCATAAAGGTATATGCAAAGTATACTTAAGGTATATCTAATGTATATAAAGCTCAATTTCTCAATTTTATACTTTGCATATGAATTCTTGAATCAAAATTTCTAATCCCTTTTAATCTATATTAAAGTCAATTCAATTTTAATATTTGATTCAAAATTCATTTACCTAAATATATATTGCTAGTTTCTTCTTATGTTGCTAGTTTGATACCTTTTTCCTTATAATATTGCTAGTTTTCTCCCCCTTTTGTCATCAATCAAAAAGGATATAAAGATATATCAATGAAGTAAACAAAAGCAAATATATATAGCATAAAGGAAAGGATACAAACAAAGTTAAATAATGTTCAAAAAGGAAATTGAAAATTTCCTACACACCAACAAGCCTAAACAAAATACATAAGCAAAAGACAAACAAATTTAGGCTACACTCTAGCCTAACTCCTAGCCAGACATCCTATCATGAAGCCTAGCCACTTCAGCCTCAAGGCTGTCCATCCGAGACTCCATGAAGTCTTTGAGGTTCTCCAACCTCTCATCCATCGAAGTTTGCAGCTGCTCAAAATATGGTGCCAAGAGGTCAACCACCTACTGTGCTAAGGTCGGTGTGGAAGCCGAGGACTGTCCGATGTCCTGCTCAGCTGTTGGAGGTGCTTCCTCAACCCGAGCCCTCTTTTTCTATTGGACTCCTTGAGGCCTACTTTAAAATCCTTCGTGTCATTATCTTCCCAGATGATCTCCCCAGCGGTGTCAGTGAAGCGGTAGAAGATATCATTCTGGAAAACGATTCTGACAGCCGCTCCCATCTTGATGAACGACTCGACATCCAAACGATCTCGAGGATGTCCAGGGATGAGATTGAAGTGATGCGCATCCAACTTTAGATAGTCAAGCTTCACTGCTATATGAGTGACATATGCCCCAATCAAAATATCTCCAGTAGGCTTGGTGGCAATGGAGAGAAGATGGTTAGCAAACCATCTAGAAAGTGCCACTGTGAGTCCTCTGCGAGCCATCTCAAAGAGGAAGAGCTCCGACTTCCTGATAGTCCCGTTGCTTTCTCCCCTAGAAAATATGCTATAGGTTAGGAACCTATGCACTGGGGCCCTGAGATGTGTGCTCTTTGTTTTCTTGACATCCCAGCTGCAATCGGTGCCAAAATGTATCTAGGCTCGAGAGGCAGAGAATTCTACCTCAGTATCATTCAGGATGCCATCAGATGGTAGACTGAACATTTCCCCAAATTCGATGGCACTGAGGGTGTTGGGATTGTTGTAGAGTTGGAATTTTACCACTCCAGTAGGTGAAACCTACAAGGTGCTGAGGAATTCCAGTGTTGGCTCCCTCAAGGTCGGCTAGTGAATTTCCACAAAATCTTTCAGATGACAGGCTTGTAGTTGCTCTGTCATAGTCATTTCAAGCCCGAGACTTCAGACTGTCTACCATTCGAAGGACCTTGATGACAGTAGAGGTCTCTTCTTCAAAGTTGCATACCGAGGATGGCAATGCTCCGGAATGTGGTTCATGAGGTAATCTGCATACCTCTTAGGAGCATGGGACTTCTTTCTTTTTCCCTTGGATGAAGCAGTCTCCATTTTTGAAGTAATCGGTTTGTAATGGTGTTGGAAAATTTTGACAGAAAATTTTATGGAAACACCTTAAAAATGTATGATTTTTGATGAAGATTCAAACTTTTTGCGGTATTTATAGGAAAAGTTTAAGTCTTTGGGGCCGGAATCTTCAATGCCTCAATGAATGTGCGTACATGAGAGCGGTTTTGGGAGTTGGAGAGTTGAAATGAAAGTTTTAACCGGCTATTCTTTTATATATTCGATACATTCATGGGCATGAAGTAGGTGTTCACGGGCGTGAATGGTCGTGTTCACGGTTTGCTGAAGGAGTTTTCCACCCGTGAATGAAGGCGTGAATACGTTTATGGGCGTGATCTTTGAATTTCACAGGCATGAATGATCATCCGTCACGGGGGGGAATAAATTGTCACGGGCGTGAAATGTTGAATTTCACCACCTATGCCCGTGAAGCAAGTCGTGATTGAAGGCGTGAAAGCCTCTGTGAGTTTTGGGGTGTAATTGTTCACGGGAGTGAAAATTCGTCATAGGCGTGAAAGTCTCTTTTCACGGGCGTGACTCAAGCCATGAAAATAAGTTTCACCACTTGAAGCCGTGAACCATGTCGTGAACCAAGTCGTGAACGACACTGCCTATTTGGGCCATTTAAGTCACGGGCGTGACTCACCTAAAATTTTCATCAAATAAAATTAAGTCCTAAAACAAGACTAAATCTGTAACACCTAACACCTTATACATCTATATACCGCATATACTGATTTTATATTGTTATCACGTATGGAACAAAATTAAATAAAATTCAATTTTACAGCGAGAGTAATTTTTTTTTTTTAACTCATCTCATATTATCAACAATAATTTCAAAATCAATATGGAAGCTTTAATTATAGCCTATAACATCACATATATTAATAAATCAAACATTAAGTTGAATCCATTTATATATATATATCTTAGTACACATTCATTGAAATTATACATATGCCAGTATTCAACCCCCAAACGTAAATGAAATGTTCTTATGCTTATGTGGAATGCAAGGAGAGAAAGTGTAGAGGCTCGGCCGGTGACCTTTGATCCATGACTTTTATATGCACCTCAATATGAACTACTAATCTTCTCTACCTGAAAAATGATGCAATTTGGTGAGTTGCGACTCAGTGAGAATAACCATCAAATGAGTCCTAAAGCACCAAACATTTCATAATAGCAAATAACAAGTATAATTAATACTTACTTTATACTACATTTCATCATTCAATAACATATAAATATAGATAAAATCAAGCATTCAATAATTGCACTTTACTTATGCTTATGCTTATTCATTTTATTTTGTTGTGACCAGGTTAAACGAACATTGCCCCGGGTTTCCATGTGAACATTTGTCATGTGAACATTTGCATTTGCATTTGCATTTCCTAGTTAGCTTGATCATTTGTTTCATTTGCACATTTGTTGGGCCATAGGCTTCTTCTTTTGCTTTTGCACATTTGTTGGGCCATAGGCCTCTTATTTTGCTTTGCAATGTCGATTAACTAGTCACAACGCCTTTTTAAGTCATTATAAATATGCATTTGTACTTACATATTCATCAACCATTGTATCTTATCACATATACCATACATATACCACATATATACCTCATATGTCAACAGATATACCATATATATACCACATATATACCTCATATATCAACATATATACCATATATATACCACATATATACTTCATATGCAACATGTATACCATACATATACCACATATATATACTTCATATGCAACACATATACCATACATATACCACATATATATACTTCATATGCAACACATATACCATACATATACCACATTCATATACTTCATATGCAACACATATACCATTCATATATCACATTTATATACTTCATATGCAATACATATACCATACATATACCATATATATATATACTTCATATGCAACACATATACTATACATATACCACATTTTATACTTCATATGCAACACATATACCATACATATACCACATATATATACTTTATATGCAACACATATACCATACATATACCACATATATACTTTATATGCAACACATATACCATACATATACCATGTATATATATCATATTCCAAACATATACGTCAAATATACCACATATATACTTCATATGCACTAAAGAATTCAATTGATAATTAGACTCACCTTTTTCCTTTGATTCCAACCCTTAATTTATTGTCTACCCCCTTCTTGTATATCTCCAATTTGTCTTGAGCCTAATATTGAAATATAATTGGTTAATTTATGACTAGAGAAACTTAATGTGCTTTAAACAAATTAATATACATTATTCATATCAATAATTAAAATTTTTCCTATGAGACAGTGTGACCTTAAGGGACTGTTTTGACTATAACTTTTTCTTTACTTGACTAATTTATCTGATTCTTGTTCCTTATTAAAATTAACATATTTATATATAACATATTAAAATTTCAGACCAATTGGAGCACTGTACAATTTTTGGTAGAATTTCTAATTGTGTTCTAATTTCTGCCCTTAGGCAGTTTCAGGGTACCAATTTAATCTCATCATAAATTATGATATATAACTCATATTGCAATGAAACTTTACAGAAACTTATATGGGTTTAAATGGAACATTTTTCATGTTTACAACTTTCACCAATTATATATCTAAGAACCTCAAATTATAGGCAACATTTTAATGCTTTAGAACAGAGTTGGTTTTCAGGACAGTACGGCTTGTAACAGAGATAACTTAGTCTATACATAACACATTAAGATAACTTTCCTATTTTAATCATTTACAGAATCGATATGTAAGAAGCTCAGAATACTTAAACAAGTTTCGGGACCTGTACAGGGCACTCAGTAGGTAGTTCAAATCATGGAATAGTCATTGTTCAATTTACCATAACTCAAAATTTACAGGACCTATGAACCTGAAATTTGGTATACATATCCATAACACATATATCTACAACTTTTATGTTTTGAGATACTTAAAATATTGACTTTAACATATCCAAAACTAACAAACACAGTAGCTAACATACTTAGGGTTCACATCCAGACCAGTTTCAGTAAGAAGAGGATATCTCATTATATACACCATATCTTGCAAAAATATTTACATATCCATAAATCTAAGACATAAATGAACAATTTTTTGTGTTTTACACTTCTCCAGATTCGACCTCTAAGATCATCAAAACCGTAGTACAAAATACTGCCTATTTATGAACCTTGCACACCATAATCAAGCTTAACACAAATTAATTGTTTACTCACCTATAATCACCCTTGGCTAACCTTGTTGCTATAATTTCTAGAGTGAAAAGAGAAGAAGATGTTGCTGGAATTCAAAAAAATGGAATGAAGCAAAGAGAAAGAAGAAGAGGAGGAGGAAGAAGAAGAAGACTTTACCTAATAAGTTAAAAACACTTGTCTTCCTTTTCTCCTTTTCTTTTTCACCCGACCCCTTTTCCTTTTTTTTTTTTTTACTTTTCTTTTTCTTTTTCTTTTCCTTTTTATTTTCTGACTTTTATTTATTTATTTATTTATTTTATTTAATTATTCTTATTATTATTATACAATTACATGTATCTAGACATACTAGTCAATACCAAAATACAACTTAATCCTCTACTTCAATTTAATTAATTAACTATATTAAATTTAATTAATTCAATCTATTTCTTTATTCAATTAAATATTAATTTTATATCATTTTTATCTATATTATAAAACAGACATGTGCATTTCTATATAATTGCAAAATACTTGAAAATAAACTAATTGTATGTCATGAATATATTTAAATAAAAATGCATATTATGCATGTGTTCAAGTGATATATATATATATATATATATATATATATATATATATATATATGCAAAATGCATATGCACAAATGAGATGCTGCAAAAATGCATATGGAAAAACTAAAGGATGTTACAATTCTCCCATCCTTTTAAAAATTTCGTCCTCGAAATTTAATACCTGGAAATAGGTGTGGATATTGCTTTTTCATATTTTTTTTCTGTTTCCCATGTTGCCTCTTCTCGTGAATGGTTTCTCCATAATACCTTAACTAAAGATATTTCTCGGTTTCTCAACTGTTTAGTCTTGTGTCTGATGATTTCCACTGATTCTTCAACATAACTCATGTCATTTGCAATCTCAATGGCTTGATCTTTGAGTACATGTGTAGGATCTGACTTGTATCTTCTAAGCATGCTCATATGAAACACATTATGAATCTGGGTCCTATCTGGTGGTAAAGCCAATTTGTATGCCAGTGGACCAACTTTCTCAAGAATTTCGTAAAGCCCTATGTATCTTGGGCTCAATTTACCTTTCTTGCCAAATCGGATTACTCCTTTCCATGGAGATACTCATAGAAATACCTTTTCACCCAACTCGTATTCCATCTCCCTTCTATGTTGATCAGCATAACTTTTCTGTCTGTCTTGTGCTGCCTTTAGCATAATCTTGACAACTTTGATTTTATCCACTGTTTCTTGTACTATCTCTGGTCCTTCTAATGCACGTGTACCTTCTTCATCCCAGATGATAGGGCTTCTGCACTTTCTGCCATATAATGCCTCATATGGAGCCATCTAAATATTTCTATGATATTGGTTATTGTATGCAAACTCCACCAATGCTATATATTCATCCCAAGCTCCCTTGAATTCCATAACACATGCTCTAAGCATTTCTTCTAATGTCTGTATAGTTCTCTCTGATTGTCCATCAGTCTGTGGGTGAAATGCAGTACTGAAATTCAATTTTGTTCCCAATGCATTATGTAAACTCACCCAAAAACGTGAAGTAAACCGTGGATCTCTATCAGACACAATGGATACTGGAATGCCATGCAATCTGACTATCTCATTCACATATAATTTGGTCAAACTCTCAAGTGTACACCCCCATCTGATAGGTAGAAAATGTGCTGACTTTGTTAACCTATCAATAATTACCCATATTGCATCATTTTTCCGTGGAGTTCTAGGCAATCCATAAACAAAATCCATCGTTATCTTTTCCCATTTCCATTCTGGCACTGGTAAAGGATGTAGTTTACCAACTGGTGCCTGATGTTCTATCTTAATCTGCTGACATGTTAAGCATTTGGAAACATATTCTGCTATGTCTTTCTTCATTCTTGGCCACCATTAATGAGGTCTTAAGTTGTGATACATCTTTGTCATCCCTGGGTGCATTGCATATGGTGCATTGTGTGCCTCTTCCATTATTTCCTGACGTAAGTTCTCAGCATTTGGAACACATATGCATGACTTCAACATCAGTGTATTGTCTTGCAATTGAAAATCTTTACTGTTTTTCTGCCTTACTAATTCAATTTTCTCACACAATTTAGGATCTTTACTCTATGCAACTTTGATCCTATCCTTCAATATAGGTCTGACCTGAAGAGTAGCAATCAATGATATACCATCATGCATATTCAATTGAACATTCATAGACCGTAATTGAATTAGATATGGAAAAGATGATGCTTGCAAATGAGCTACACTGCTACTGGCATTCCTACTCAATGCATCTGCTACCACATTGGCTTTCCCTGGATGGTATTCAATTGTACAATCATAATCTTTCAACAGTTCTAACCATCGTCTTTGTCTCATGTTTAACTCTTTCTGTGTCATCAAGTAACCCAAGCTTTTATGGTCTGTGAAGATCTGGAATGTCTCACCATACAAATAATGCCTCAAAATCTTCAATGCAAATACAGCTGCAGCCAATTCTAAATCATGCACTGGGTATGAGATCTCATGTGGTCTCAATTGTCTGGATGCATAAGCTATCACCTTACCATGTTGCATCAACACACATCCCAAGCCTTGGTGAGAAGCATCACTATATACTATAAACCCACTTGTACCTGTAGGGATGGTTAACACTGGTGCTGAGGTTAGCCTGTGTTTTAGTTCATCGAAACTCCTTTGACATTCAGGAGTCCACTTGAAAGGCACATTCTTTCTCAACAATTTGGTCAAAGGGATAGCAATCAATGAGAACCCATCAACAAATCTACGGTAGTATCCGGCTAAACCCAAAAAACTACGCAATTCTGACACATTCTTGGGTGCTTGCCAACTCACTATGGCCATAACTTTATTTGGGTCAACCTCTATGCCTTTTTTCGATACTATATGTCCAAGAAACACAACATGATCAAGCCAAAATTCACACTTACTAAACTTTGCATACAACTGTTTCTCCTGCAGAGTCTGCAACACCGTTCTTAAATGCATCTCATGTTCCTCTTTACTTTTAGAGTACACCAGAATATCTATGAAGACAATAACAAAATTATCCAGATAAGGCTGAAATACCTTATTCATCAAAGCCATGAAAGCAGCTGGTGCATTGGTTAATCCAAATGGCATGACTAGAAATTTATAATGGCCATATCTAGTACGAAATACAGTTTTATGAATATCTACCTCAGCTATCTTAAGCTGATAATAGCCCGATTTCAGATCAATCTTAGAAAATATTTGAGCTCCATGTAACTGATCAAATAAGTCATCAATTCTAGGTAAAGGATACTTATTCTTCACTGTCACTCTATTAAGTTGTCTATAGTCTATACACAATCTCATCGTTCCATCTTTCTTTTTTACAAACAACACTGGGGCTCCCCAAGGTGATATGCTAGGTCGAATGTATCCCTTATCAAGTAACTCTTGCAATTGAGTTTTAAGTTCCTTTAACTCAATCGGTGCCATCCTGTAAGGAGATATAGAAATAGGTGTGGCCCCAGGCACCAAATCTATAGTAAATTATATCTCTCTATCTGGTGGCAATCCAGGCAAATCCTCTGGAAATACATCTGGGAACTCACACACTACTGGAATATTCTCTAACATAATATCCTGAGTTCTTGTGTCTGTCACATAGGCTAAGAAAGCCTCACTCCCTCCTTTCACCATCTTAAAAGCTTTAACTGCCGAAATCAAACATGCAGGTACCAACTTCCTTTCTCCTTTAAACACAATCCTTTGTTTATCAGAGGACTTTAAAATTACCTCCTTAGAAAAACAATTCACTATGGCATGATGTTTAGTTAACCAGTCCATTCCCAATATTACATCAAATTCATGCAATGATAATATGATCAAATCAACTTTCAATTCAACTTTATCAATGAATATCAAACAGTCACGACATATCTCATTCACAACTACTACTGCTCCCAGTGGAGTACTCACATTTATATCAAATCCCAATGACTCATGTTTTTGATGCAGTTTGGATGCCATATGTGATGATATAAATGAATGTGTGGATCCTGGGTCAATCAATGCAAATGCCAGTATATCATAAATGTAAATATTACCAGTAACCACTTCAGGAGCATCAACTGCCTCTTGCCTAGTCATAGCAAATACCCTGGCCTGTGGAAGGGGTCTAGAACTTTGTCCCTCAGATCTGGTCACTCCTCTACTTACTGTACCAGTTCTGCCCCTGTCTCTGCCTCTGATATGTGTCCCAGTGGTAGTGTTAACCCTTGGTGTTTCAATTGTAGTCTCAGATACTCTTCTGCCTCTGCTGGTCTCTGCTAATTTAGCTCTTTTTGGGAAATCTCTGTACATGTGATCTATGGACCCACAGAAATAACAAGCTCCTGTGAGCCTTCTGCATTCACCGGTGTGTTGCCTACCACAATGAATACAAGTAGGCCTCTGTCCTATATACTGGCTTTGTCCTCTGCCTGGGTAAGAGAAAGTCATGCCTCGACCTCTAGAACTGGAGTACCCACTTCTGTTGCCAGGCTGACTCAGCATATATCTAGCTTTCTTTTCATATCCTCTACTAGACCCTCCAGCAAACTCTCGTGACCCTCCAGCTTTCTTTTCTGAAATTCCAGGAGGAAATCATTCCATGTCAGAACTGGTGGTTGTGCATCACTATCGGGAACTGTCTCCCACCACTCATAAGCATTGCCTTGAAGCAAAGATACCGCATAATCAAACTTCTCGTCTGGAGTGCATCTCATCATATTCAATACCCTCTGTGTCCTTTTAAGCCATGTTTCTGCTTCAACTGGATCAGTCGAGCCATAGAAATCAACTGCACCCTGTTTTCTTAGCTTATCATATCGTCTTTCCCTGTACATTGCAGGACCATGCACTTCATATTCTGGGTTTTCATAAGGTACTTCGGCATGTGATGATTGTGATGCACGTGCAGGAGCCCTAGCTCTTGGTACTGATTGATCTCTATGCAAATGAGGCGATGCCTCATAAGGATGCATTTCAGCCGGCCTCTCTCTCCTTGGTGAATCATGTCTTATGATGGCCCTAAAATAAATGAAATTATGTCACTACATAATGTTTAACACATATTATGCATATGTTATCATGCTTATATGCATATGCATGTTCCCTTGGAACCTATCCCTGCTCTGATACCAAAAATGTAACACCTAACACCTTGTACATCTATATACCACATATACTGATTTTATATTGTTATCACGTATGGAACAAGATTAAATAAAATTCAATTTTACAGCGAGAGTAATTTTTTTTTTTAACTCATCTCATATTATCAACAATAATTTCACAATCAATATGGAAGCTTTAATTATAGCCTATAACATCACATATATTAATAAATCAAACATTAAGTTGAATCCATTTATATATATATCTTAGTACACATTCATTGAAATTATACATATGCCAGTATTCAACCCCCAAACGTAAATGAAATATTCTTATGCTTATGTGGAATGCAAGGAGAGAAAGTGTAGAGGCTCGGCCAGTGACCTTTGATCCATGACTTTTATATGCACCTCAAAATGAACTACTAATCTTCTCTACCTGAAAAATGATGCAATTTGGTGAGTTGCGACTCAGTGAGAATAACCATCAAATGAGTCCTAAAGCACCAAACATTTCATAATAGCAAATAACAAGTATAATTAATACTTACTTTATACTACGTTTCATCATTCAATAACATATAAATATAGATAAAATCAAGTATTCAATAATTACTCTTTACTTATGCTTATGCTTATTCATTTTATTTTGTTGTGACCAGGTTAAACAAACATTGCCCCGGATTTCCATGTGAACATTTGCATTTGCATTTGCATTTGCATTTGCTATTGCTAGCTAGCTTGATCATTTGTTTCATTTGCACATTTGTTGGGTCATAGGCCTCTTCTTTTGCTTTTGCACATTTGTTGGGCCATAGGCCTCTTATTTTGCTTTTGCACATTTGTTGGGCCATAGGCCTCTTCTTTTGCTTTGCAATGTCGATTAACTAGTCACAACGCCTTTTTAAGTCATTATAAATATGCATTTGTACTTACATATTCATCAACCATTGTATCTTATCACATATACCATACATATACCACATATATACCTCATATGTCAACATATATACCATATATATAACACATATATACCTCATATATCAACATATATACCATATATATACCACATATATACTTCATATGCAACATGTATACCATACATATACCACATATATATACTTCATATGCAACACATATACCATACATATACCACATTCATATACTTCATATGCAACACATATACCATTCATATATCACATTTATATACTTCATATGCAATACATATACCATACATATACCATATATATATATACTTCATATGCAACACATATACTATGCATATACCACATTTATATACTTCATATGCAACACATATACCATACATATACCACATATATATACTTTATATGCAACACATATACCATACATATACCACATATATATACTTTATATGCAACACATATACCATACATATACCATGTATATATATCATATGTCAAATATATACGTCAAAGATACCACATATATACTTCATATGGACTAAAGAATTCAATTGATAATTAGACTCACCTTTTTCCTTTGATTACAACCCTTAATTTATTGTCTACCCCCTTCTTGTATATCTCCAATTTGTCTTGAGCCTAATATTGAAATATAATTGGTTAATTTGTGACTAGAGAAACTTAATGTGGCTTAAACAAATTAATATACATTATTCATATCAATAATTAAAATTTTTCCTATGAGGCAGTGTGACCTTAAGAGACTGTTTTGACTATAACTTTTCCTGTACTTGACCACTTTATCTGATTCTTGTTCCTAATTAAAATTAACATATTTATATATAACATATTAAAATTTCAGACCAATTGGAGCACTTTACAATATTTGGTAGAATTTCTAAACGTGTTCTCATTTCTGCCCTGTTTTCTGCCCTTAGGCAGTTTCAGGGTACCAATTTAATCTCATCATAACTTATGATATATAACTCATATTGCAATGAAACTTTACAGACACTTATATGGGTTTACATGGAACATTTTTCATGTTTACAACTTGCACCAAATATATATCTAAGGCCCTCAAATTATAGGCAACATTTTACTACTTTAGAACAGAGTTGGTTTCCAGGACAGTACGGCTTGTAACAGACATAACTTAGTCTATACATAACATATTAAGATGAAATTAGTACCAAATTTTAGCTAAGACATATACCTATAACTTTAATGTTTTAATCATTTACATAATCGATCTGTAAGAATCTCATAATACTTAAACATGTTTCGGGACCTGTACAGGGCACTCAGTTGGTAGTTCAAATCATGGAACAGTCATGGTTCAATTTACCATAACTCAAAATTTACAGGACCTATGAACCTGATATTTGGTATGCATATCCATAACACATATATCTACAACTTTTATGTTTTGAGATACTTAAAATATTGACTTTAACATATCCAAAACTAACAAGCACAGTAGCTAACATACTTAGGGTTCACATCCAGACCAGTTTCAGTAAGAAGATGATATCTCATTATATACACCACATCGTGCAAAAATATTTAAATATCCATAAATATAAGACATAAATGAACAATTTTTGTATTTTACACTTCTCCATATTCGACCTCTAAGATCATGAAAACCGTAGTACAAAATACTGCCTATTTATGAACCTTAAACACCATAATCAAGCTTAATACAAATTAATTGTTTACTCACCTATAATCACCCTTGGCTAACCTTGTTGCTGTAATTTCTGGAGTGAAAAGAGAAGAAGATGTTGCTGGAATTCAAAAAAATGGAATGAAGCAAAGAGAAAGAAGAAGAGGAGGAGGAAGAAGAAGAAGACTTTACCTAATAAGTTAAAAACATTTGTCTTCCTTTTCTCCTCTTCTTTTTCAACCGACCCCTTTTCCTTTTTTTTTTTACTTTTCTTTTTCTTTTTCTTTTCCTTTTTATTTTCTAACTTTTATTTTTTTTTATTTTTTTATTTTTTTATTTAATTATTCTTATTATTATTATACAATTACATGTATATAGACATACTAGTCAATACCAAAATACAACTTAATACTCTACTTCAATTTAATTAATTAACTATATTAAATTTAATTAATTCAATCTATTTCTTTATTCAATTAAATATTAATTTCATATCATTTTTATCTATATTATAAAACAGACATGTGCATTTCTATATAATTGCAAAATACTTGAAAATAAACTAATTGTATATCATGAATATATTTAAATAAAAATGCATATTATGCATGTGTTCAAGTGATATATATTTATATATATGCAAAATGCATATGCACAAATGAGATGCTGCAAAAATGCATATGAAAAAACTAAAGGATGTTACAAAATCATTTCAACAAAGATTCTATTCCTTAAAACATGAATTTTCATCAAAATTTCTATCTTATAACTTGTGGTATGATTTAAGATCAACAATTAAAATTTCATATTTTTGGAATCACAAGGTTAATCCATCAATCATACCAAGTTCTCTTCTAATGAAAATATCTGCTAATTGATTTTCTGTGCTTATAAATTCTAATGCAACATCTCCATATTGTACATGATCTCTAATAAAGTGGTGTCTAATGTCAATATGCTTGCTTCTTGAGTGTTGAATAGGATTCTTTGAAAGATTTATAGCACTTGTGTTGTCACATTTGATAGGTATATGGTTCATCTGATGACCATAGTCCTTAAGTTGTTGTTTCATCCAAAGAATTTGTGTACAATAACATCCAGCTGCTACATATTCTGCTTCAGCAGTTGAGAGAGCAACTGAAACTTGTTTCTTGCTAAACCAAGAAACTAAACATTCTGCAATGAAGTGACAAGTACCTGAAGTACTTTTTCTATCGAAAAGACTACCAACATAGTCTGCATCTGAATATCCTATAATATAAAAAGATGAATTCCTAGAATACCATAAACCTAGATGCAATGATCCATGTAAATATCTTAAAATTCTTTTTACTGCATTTAAATGAGATTCTTTAGGACATGATTGAAATCGTGCACACAAGCAAACACTATACATAATATCGGGTCTAGAAGCAGTAAGATATAAAAGTAATCTGATCATACCTCTATAAAGCTTTTCATTAATGCTCTTACCCTTTTCATCTTTGTCCAATTTTGTTGATGTGCTCATAGGAATCTTGGCATTTTTGCATCCTTCCATACCAAATTTCTTAATTAAATCTTTGGCATATTTGAATTGGTTGATGAATATTCCCTCATTGCTTTGCTTTATTTGTAGACCAAGGAAATACTTAAGTTCTCCCATCATGCTCATTTCAAATTCCCTAGTCATACACTTAGCAAATTCTTGACAAAGCAATTCATTAGTAGAACCAAATATTATATCATCAACATAAATTTGAACAATTAGTATATCATGCTTATGCTTTTTGATGAAAAGTGTAGTGTCAACATTTCCCTTTGTAAAGCTATTTTCTAATAAAAAAGAACTTAGCCTCTCATACCAAGCTCTTGGGGCATGTTTTAAACCATATAAAGCTTTTGAAAGTTTAAAAACATGATTTGGAAAATCATAGCTTCCAAAACCTGGTGGTTGTTCTACATACACTTCTTCATATATATAACCATTTAGAAATGCACTTTTCACATCCATTTGAAAAAGTTTGAAATTCATGTGATATGCATATGCTAAAAGTATTCTTATGGCTTCTAATCAAGCTACAGGTGCATATGTTTCATTAAAATCTATACCTTCTTCTTGATTATATCCTTTTGCAACTAGTCTAGCCTTATTCCTGGTTATTAACCCTTGTTCATCTAATTTGTTTCTAAATACCCATTTGCTACCTATGATTTGATGATCCTTGGGTCTAGGTACTAGGTTCCATACCTTATTTCTCTCAAATTGGTTGAGTTCCTCTTGCACGGAAAATACCCAACTTTCATCATTAATAACCTCATCAATAATTTTAGGCTCAATTTGTGAAATAAAAGCAATGTCAGTGACTAAATGTTTGAAATGAGATCTAGTACTTACTCCTCTTGATAGATCACCAATTATTTGCTCTTTTGGATGATCGTTCGTCATTCTCCATTCTTTTGGAAGTTCTTGATCATTTTGTTCTTGATTTTGAGGTAGAGTATCATTTTGCAGCAAATTTTCTTGATCATTTTCTTCTTTCCCATTTCCAATATCATGTCTTTCCATATTACCTACAATATCATCAAGAACACTACCTTTCACAAGATCAAGTCTACTAGATTCATTAAAAACAACATGCATGGATTCTTCAACCGTTAATGATCTTTTATTAAATACTTTATATGCTTTGCTGGTTGTAGAGTATCCTAAAAAGATACCTTCATCAGACTTAGAGGCAAATTTTCCAAGATTATCCTTGGTGTTCAATATAAAACACTTGCATCCAAATACTCTAAAGTATGATATCAAGGGCTTTCTTCCATTCCATAGCTCAAATGAGGTTTTGTTTAAAAGAGGTCTTTTGAAAACTCGATTTGAAATATAACATGCAGTGTTTGTGGCTTCTGCCCAAAAATAAGTTGGTAATTCATATTCATTAAGCATTGTTCTAGCCATTTCAATTAAAGTTCGATTTTTCCTTTCAACTACCCCATTTTGTTGAGGTGTCCTAGGAGATGAGAAATTATGTGAAATGCCATGTTCAAGACAAAAGCTTTCAAAGTTTTCATTTTCAAATTCTTTCCCATGATCACTTCTTATTTTTGAAATACAATACCCTTTTTCATTTTGAACTCTTTTAGCAAAGTTTTTGAAATTTTCAAAAGTATCACTCTTTTGAGCTAAGAAAATTACCCAAGTAAATCAAGAGTAATCATATACGATGACAAATGCATAATGTTTTCCTCATAAGCTAGCAATTCTAGTAGGTCCAAACAAGTCTAAATGCAGGAGTTGAAGAGGTTTTGAAGTACTTACTATGTTTTTGGCTTTGAAAGATGACTTGTGTTGCTTTCCTCTCTGACAAGGATCACATGTCTTGCCTTTTTCATATTTAACTCTTGGCATTCCTTTTACTAGTTCTCCTGTGCTGAGACTTTGTATTAAGTTCATGTTAGCATGACCAAGTCTTCTATGCCATAGCCAAGATTCATCACTAGTAGTCACAAGACACTTAGAGGAATGGTTAGATAGTTCATGTAAGTTTATTACGTATGTATTGATATCTCTATTTCCTTTAAATATTTCTTGACCATCGATAGAGATTACAAGACATTCATTTGAAGTAAAGATTACTTTGTTTCCTTTATCACATAATTGACTTACACTTAACAAGTTATGTTTCAAGTCATCAACAAGTAAGACATCCTTAATAAAAGTAGTACCATTAATACCAATAGAACCAATGCCAATTACCTTACCCTTTGCATTGTTTCCAAAGATAACTTTACCTCCATCAATACTTTTGATTTCATTGAAAAGTTCTTTGTCTCCTGTCATATGCCTTGAGCATCCACTGTCTACTAGCCAAGCATTTTTGTTTATTGTGGACTTGAGGCATACCTATAGAATAACAATTTAAGTTTGATTTTTAGGTACCCAAATGAGTTTGGGTCCTTGGGGGTTAGCACATGAAGGTTCCCAATGAGCCTTCCTTATCCAGCAATGTTTATTTATGTGACTAATTTTCATACAATAATTACATTGTTTCGGTCTAAACTTGCTTTTTGGTCTTACAATGTATTTGAATGCCATAATTCTATTAGACTGATTTTGAGAATAGTGGCATGTACAATCATGATTAATTTGCATTTTTCTAGATACATGCTTCTTATACATAAAGGCATGATTATTCTTTTTCTGTATAGAAGGTTTAACACGCTTATTTCTTGGTGCTGTCCTAACAGGTGTGGAGATGTGAGATTCTTTAGATTTAACAAATATAGTTTTGTGAGAAGATGATGATGTGTCCTTAAATCCTAGACCATGTCTAATTAAGGGTGATCTTTGAGACACAATGAGAGTATCTAAGCTCTCTTTACCTTTGTGAAATTTAGAAATGGAATTTCTAAGTTCCTCAACTTCATTTTTCAAAGTATTATTTTCTTTTAACAATGAAGCTGTTGACGGTCTTGATGAGTATTCATCTAATGACTTTTGAAGAGATTCATTAGATGATTTAAGCTTTATGTTTTCCTTTTCTAAAACATCTATCTTATTTTTTAAATTAGAGATATTATTTCTATAAGTAATAAATTTAGTTCTATATTTCTCTAATTCTATATTTAATTCTTCTATTAGGCTTTGCTCATCATCATCATCATCATCATCATCACTATCATCATCATTATCACTACTATCATTATTCAAGGAGTATGAGTGTAGTGATCTTACCTTATTCGAGATGTGATCCTCAATAGCCATGAAGCGTAGGTTGACCTCTTCACTTTCATTATCATCTTTTTCACTTGAAGAGCTTTCGTCATCCCATGTGGCTTTGTGGCCTCCATGATAGTTTTCTAATGTTTTCCACATGCTATATGCAGTTGAGCAGTGTTGTATTCTCCCACATTCTTCAATAGATAATGAGCTTGATAGGATTGTCATTGCCTTTTTGTTTTTGAAATTTGCTCTTCTTTGAGGCTCTGTCCAATCATCTCTTGATAGGATTTCTTCTTCACCATCAGCTCCTCTTCTGGTTGGTGGTGTCCATTCTTTTCGTACACTATCTCAGACTTCAATTCCTTCACTATCCAAGTATGTCTCCATCCTAAACTTCCAATGGGCATAATTTGCTCCATCAAAGTAAGGTTTGAGACTTTGGAATCCTTCACTGTCCATATCTTACTCTTTACTAGTGCTTTTTAGGCTTCGATGCTAGACAAGGCTCTGATACCAATTGTTGCCCAGATATTAGGCCAAGAAGGGGGGGTTCAATTTGAGTTTCAAAAAATTAAACGTTAAGGTGCGGAAATAAATAATTAATTTTAGGAGGGATAGAAAAAATCTGACACAAAGATTTATAGAGGTTCGAGTGTTAACAAACCCTACTCCTCTCCCCGATCGCAATTGGGAGTTTCACTAACACACTAAGTGTTACAATGGAGTTTTACAAGCTCACAACTAACCCTTACAAGTGTTCTACTCTTAACCCAGAAATTCCCAAAGCTCACTTGAGTAAAGATTGCAGAGAGAACCACTTACAAATCTTAATTGCTCAATAAATGAAGAGCAAAAAGATTTTTACAGAGAATAGATTTTGTTCTCAAAGTATGAAAGTACAAATAGCTTGTAATAAGAATTAAATTCAAAGTATATGTTACTCTATTGTTATTCTCATTATTCTCTTGTTCTTAATGCATAAATGACTTCCATTTATACTCTCATGGCTGAATATAGCCGTTGGGGTGCATTAAATACAAAACTAGCCGTTGTACCAACCAAAAAATCGTGCCTGACATTTTTCTCTTTCATTGTTCACGGGCGTGACTATATTTGTCACGGGCGTGACCTTTCTTCCCAAGCCATAACTGAAGTGGTGACCTTGGTCGGGAAGCTCTCTGGAATGTTTTGACACATAGAGTCACGGGCATGACCAACTTCCCAGCTGTGAATGAAGTGGTGACTTTGGTCGTGAAGCTCTCTAGATGAAAATGCATGAATCTTCACGGGGGTGACACATTTATTCATAGGGGTGACTGAAATGCCCACTTCACGGTTTGTTTTTCCTTCATGGCCGTGAACTTCAAATGTTGGTTTTGGTAACAGTTAGCTTCTTTCACGGGAGTGACTCATAGAGTCACGACAGTGAACATGCTACTTCTTGAATTTTGTCTGTTAAGGATTATTCTTCCAATCTCCATTCTTGCTATTTTAATCCATGTCCTGTATAATAGACTTAGAAGACAAGTATGTTAAATACAATATTGCTATTTTATTTGTTATCATCAAAATGACGGAAATACCCCTCAAGGTTTAACAACCTAGATACAAAATTCATCATAATCCTTTCCCACTTCCATTCTGGGATAGCAATAGGTTGCAACAATCCAGATGGTACCTAGTGCTCTGCTTTCACTTGTTGGCATGTCAGGCATTTTGTAGTGTATTCCACGATATCTTTCTTCATTCCTGGCCACCAATAATGAGTTTTCATGTCTTGATACATTTTACTGCTTCCTGGATACATGAAATAAGCTGTATTATGTGCCTCTTTTAGAATTATTTGCTTTAATCCGCTGTGATTTGGCAGGCACAATCTTCCTTTATAACTTATGCTTCCGTCAACTTCAATCTTAAGTTCAGGTCTTTCCCCCTTTTTAACTGCCTCAGCAATTATCATCAATTTCTGATCTTGCCTTTGAGCTTCTCTCACTTCTTACCTTAAAGTAGGTTGGACCCGTAACTCTGCCAAAATAAATTATGAGTGTAATTTTTAATTTATTATTAATTTCTATATATTATATTATAATTGAGAAAATTATAAGGTATACCTGCCAGTGTTTTTCTACTTAAGGCATCCACTACTACATTGGTTTTTCTTGACTGATAATCAATAATACAATTATAATCCTTAATTAACTATAACCAACATCTTTGCTTTAAATTCAACTCCTTTTTAGATGGGCAAATATTTGAGGCTCTTATGATCTGTATAAATGTAGCATCGCTCACCATACAAATAATGTCGCCATATTTTTAAAACAAACACTATTGCTGCCTACTCCAAATCATGAGTAGGGTAATTTAGCTCATGAGTTTCAATTGCCTAGATGCATAAGCAACTACTTTACCATCTTGCATTAATACACAACCTAGGCCATTATGAGAGGCATCACTGTATATCATAAAATTTTTCCCTAGCATAGGCTGGGTCAAAACAGGTGCTTTGGTTAGCATGACTTTTAGCTTCTCAAAGCTTGCCTGACACTGATCTGTCCACTCAAACTTAGTTTCTTTTCTGAGCAACTTGGTAATTGGTGCAGCTATGCTTCAAAATCCCTTCACAAACCTTATGTAGTAGCTAGCTAATCCAAGGAAACTTCAGACTTCTGTTATATTGCGAGGCGGCTTCCAACTTAGAATCGCTTCTATTTTGCGAGGATCCATATGGATTCCTTCAACTGACACAATATGCCCTAAAACTCCCACTTCTTCCAACAAAAACTCACATTTTGATGGCTTTGCATACAATTGATTTTCCCTCAAAGTCTGAAGTACTATTCTAAGATGTCTGTCATGTTCTCCCCTGTCCCTCGAATACACCAGGATATCGTTTATAAAAACTACCACAAACTAATCAAGGTAAGGCCTAAAAATCATGTTCATCATATCCATAAAGGTAGGTGGTGCATTTGTTAAGCCAAAAGGAATAACTAAGAACTCATAGTGGCCATATCGAGTCCTGAAGGCTATTTTGGACACATATGACTCTTTGATTTTCAGTTGATGATACCCAAATCTGAGATCAATCTTAGAGAATACTCCTACTCCCTTGAATTGATCAAACAAATCATCAATTCTAGGTAGGGGGTATTTATTTTTAATTGTCACCTTGTTCAATTGTCAGTAATCAATACATTATCTAAGGGTGTCATCTTCTTTTTCACAAACAACACCGGAGCACCCCATGGTGACACACTGGGTTTTATGAACCCCTTGTCTAGCAATTACTGCAATTGAACCTTTAACTCTCTCAATTCTGCAGGTGCCATTCTATAAGAAGTAATTGATATTGGGGTTGTACCAGGAATTACATCAATAGAAAACTTTATCTCCCTATATATGGTATATGGTCGAGAACTAGAGGAGGTATGCTTTAAAAGTAGCTGTTACATTTTTAAAATAGATTTTGATATAAAAAGGGCTTTTTATTGAGTTAATGTCATGGATTTATAAAGATAGAAAAAGTTTTAATTGAACCAAATTTAAAAGAAAGAAAAAGTTTTAATTGAACCAAATTTAAAAGAAACAAGTCATGTAACATCCTATTATATAGTGGAATTATTCCTGACTATATGGGCGGGCGTTACAATGTCGACCCTAACTACATGTCTATCATTATTACTGCATGTTGCGCTCCTCTAGCGAAATTACAGGTTTTGTGAACTATACCCAAAAGTGTGAATTGAACCATGAACTTTGTTTCACTACAATTAAACCTTTTTTTAACTAGGTACAAATAAACTTCTAAACTATCTTGATTTCTATCTTATTTGATAAAATCTGCATAGTTAACTTAGTTACCAATCACATACCAACATATGACTTTTTTTAGCTCGACTCAAATTATATTTTCTTTTCATTCTTGTAAAAGAATAAATTATATTAAAAATTAGTTTTTTATAATAAAAAATTAATTATTTTTTATAATAGTAAAATTAATTTTAAATTAATTAATTTTTTCATATATATATATATATATATGAAAATTAAATTAGTTAAAAAATTATAATAAAATTATGAAATCTAAAAAAAACACTCAAATGAAAAATCTATTTATACTTTGGCTAATTAATTATTAGTTCATATGACTGTAATTCTTGTACAATTTATAAGTTAAATTAATTATTAAATCAAAAAAATTGGAAAAAATTAATAATTAATTTATTATGAAAACTTATTAAGAAAAATTTAATTAATTTTTTATTATAAAAACTAAATGTTATATAATTTATCTTTCATAAAGATGAAATGAAAAATAAAATTTAAGTTGTGCTAAAAAAATGCTATGTGACGGTCTGTGATTGATAACTAAGTTAACTCGATGAATTTAATCAAAAAAGATAAAAATCAGGATAATTTAGGAGCTTTTTTGTATTCGATTAAAATATAAAATGTTTAACTATGCTAAATTAAAGTTAAAAGTCTAATTTGTATTTTTTGGTATAGTTAATGGGCTAATTTGCTCCTTTGGCCTTTGAATTTTATACTTCATGGAAATGACACCATTTAGCTATTTTATTTATTAAAAAAAGAAAATGGCATCGGTTAAGTGGGACCGAGTCGGCCTAGCGGAGGCAAGTTAATATTGCAAACGGAGTGAAAATTTAGAGATTTAAATTAATCATTTTTAAATTTTAAGAGCTAATTTGAAATGAATCATAGCTCAGGGAGTGACGCACATTTTAAGATATAATTTAGGGGCAATATATATATATATATATATATATATATATATATATATATATATATATATATATATAATACTTTTCACAACATTACAACAATAACAAATTTTCACCAAACATATCAATTTATAATATAAAATATTGTTAATAATATTACTATTATAATTAATATTTTGCTTTTATGGTTTTTGTCATAAATCTTATACAAATCTGAATCAACCTGTCTGTGTCTGTCGTCTCTTTACTCTAGTCCAACATAAGTGCCTGTGACATATATGCGCTTCATAAACATATTTAAATGAATAACAATCATTCAGATAATACTAATCTTTTAATAATTAAAAGACTATTCCATTTAAATAATGTATGACATATCTTGTATTAATTTGTATTTTTGTGCCTTTATTTAATTACAATACTCTCATAAACCATGGTTATGGGTTTCAAATTCTCCATATTGACTTCATTCTACACCATTATTATTATTATTATTATTATTATTATTATTATTATTATTATTATTATTATTATTATTATTATTATTATTATTATTATTATTATTATTATTATTATTATTATTTGTTTGTTTTTTCTTACTTCCAAATCACCATATTTCGGACAATCTTAGGGTCCTTCTTCAAGTTACGGCTTAAGGTTAATTAACCATAAAAAAAAAAAAAAACTTTAGCTCAAATCCCTCTTCAATCACCATGGGTTAGAGTTGTTTCCTTTGTTCATTTGACTTCTATTTCCCTAGCTTTGGTTTCAATCATTATCTTCTCCATCTAACTACTTTTTTAACATTTTTATTTTAAAATTTTTTTATATCTGCTAATTTAGATCTCGAGTCACGTGTGTTGTAAAATCGATGCGTCGGTTTGACTGGAGTCCAAATTCAGATTTTGACTAGAGAAATTTTAAATAATGATCAATAATTGTTAAAAATTCCCAATAAAATGTATAATGGGTGAGAATATGTTAAATTACAATCGATAACCTAAATGCAAAATTTAAAAAGTTATGGAATAAATTTGCAATTTATAAAAAATCGATGGACCAATTTGAATTTTTGCCATTTAAATGACACTAAACCTATGTCCCCTAAGTGGTGGTTGAATACATATATAAATGAGAGAGGGATTAATATAAAAACAATTAAGTTATGGTCAATGATGGGGTCCCACCTTTAACTACCATCACCTCATTTTTTTCTTGTCTCTCCTCTTCTTATTCTTATTCTACCTTTTACTCAAATTTTATGCTAATTGATCAGCCTTAAACCATTCCCCACATCCCTCCATAGCCAAAGTTCTACCATGAAAGAGAAAGTGCGAAAAGAGATGAATAATAGGAATGAGACATTTTTTGCATAAAAGGGTTAGGGAAGACTAAAGAAAGCTAGAAGAGGGAGGAAAAAATTAAAAAGGGGAGAGAAAGGTTCCTTATGGTTCATCCATAGTGGAAAATAAATGAAGGTAAAAGGTTTCCTTTATTTTTATATTTTTCTCCAAAGGAATGTGGTGTTTTAAACTCAATTAGAGCTTGATATAAAGAGGAAAGGATTTATATGGAGTTAGGGTTTTGATGAGATTTTTGCATATATTAGGTAATCAAGTGGAAGGAAATGAAGCTTAAGAAGTAGAAAGTGGCAAAGGGAAGGAAAAGGAGGCTTGAAGAAGCCTAAGTGAAAACAAAGAGGTTAGTACATACTTTTGGGCAATAACCTATGTTATTATTATGGAATTGAATGGTTGAACTATTTTGACATGATAAATTGTGGTTTGGATGCATTTGTTTGAGACTCAGATTTTGATCATAATAATGTGAATTGTATGTGCATTAATAGTTTGATTAGTGATCATGTCAAATAAAATTTTGATTGAGGTAACAAAAATACTTGTATTTGACATATGGAATGTGTATTGGATTTGGGATACATGTTTGATAGGTTTTAGAATTTATGAGTATGCCTTTGGATGAAATTGGATTTAAAAGACCAGTTTTCCAATAATGATTCATTAGCATGAATCACAGTTCTTGAGCATGACTCAATGATTCACAGTCATGAACTGATGATTCACGAGTGTGAACTTTGTCTAAATATCCTGATTCATTAACGACTTGATGCAAAACAGAGGTCACAGATGTGAAGCTGATTCATGGGCATGAAGAATTTGGTCACGATCATGAAACAACCACAATTCTATTCATGGGTTGTGACATCCATTCATAGCCATGAAACAGTTTGATGTGACTCATTCACGAGCATGAACATGAAGTCACGACCACGAATTCCCTAATTTCAGCATTAAATTTATTTGCAAATGATTTATTCAAGGAAAGTAATTAAAAATATATGATATTAAATGTCTTAGAGAGGTTCCTTAAAAGCAATCACCTTAGGCACTTGATATACTCATTTATTATTAATAAAAAGGAATTTTCATTATATGGTATTCATTGCATATGAATTGATATAGATCTTAGACCATTTAATAAAGTCCTTGGTATGTAACACAACATGAAGGAAATCATGATGAGATCATAATAATGAGAATTTAATCATGTGCAAATGCCTCAGAACATAATAAGTTAAAAAGAATTTGGTATTTTAATAAATTTTCAAAAGAAGAATTAGAAAATTTTAAAATAAAATGGTATAAAAACATGGAAGAATTAAAAATTAATATTCCTCTGTTTGACTGGTTTGTTCTAATTCTACTGATCCTGAATCTATTAAAATATTTTGATAATACTCTCTTGTTCTTGAAAAATCAGATTCGTGAAAATAAAAACCTTGACTAGGTCAAGCAGCTGATCTTATAAACTGAAGACATGGGATGTTTAGAGTTAACATATGGATGTTTGCTAGAGCATCTAAGTACATTGGATGACCTGCTATGAGACAATAACATGGATATCTATTAAATATCAGTGATAGTCTCATCATAGCAATGATGCAAGTATCCTTAGACTTGAGATGCTCAAGGTTATCTTGGATACTGAATCTTCTACTTTGATTCCATTCCTTGTTGCCTCTCAAGGGTTGCCTATAGGGTGGTGATTGGGTATAACATGAGATATTCAAAGGTAGTTGAGTAGTCAGTCTCGTGGGAGTTGACACAAAATCTAAGCTATGAACCAAATGAGGTATAGTTTGGTGAAAGAAGAAATTGTACAATAATTGCCTATGAAAAGGTTAAAAGTCAAACCACTGACGGTCATGATGTGTTACTAGATACAACTCATAATCTACTAAGTCAAGGAAAATTAATGAGAAATCAATTATGGGTTAAAAGTGTTTGATTCTTAGAATCCTAATTGGATTAGGATTCATTTCAAGACATGGGATACCAATATGACCAGAAAATGCATAAAGGGAATGAAGAAAATGTAGAATGGTCTTTGGATAAAATCCAAGTGAGAGAGAAAGAGAATTGAGCTTTTTATAAGAGTTATAAAAATGGGCCAAATCGAATTTGGATTGTAATTGTTGACTTGGTAAACATTGGGCTATATACCTTAGAAAAATGAGCCCATTAGGATTTTTCCTTTTCCAACCCTAAAAGGGATTATAAAGAGTATAAATAATCCTTTTATGGATTCAATTTTACGGCTACCCTCTTAAGAAAAATAAGAGTTAATTTCCTCCTCTTCCTTTTCTCTTTCATAAGACAATTTTTCATAGTTAGCATTTTGGACTTTTGTCACCCCATCTCCTTGGAGGTTTTCTTCTTCTTCCTTTGCATGGATACTCTTAGAGATAGTTCTAGGCTTTGGATTGTTGTGGCTTTCAATAACCCAAGAAATAAGGAAAAACTCACAACTTGGAAGACCTAGATTTGCAAACAAACGTAATCAACTTCTCCAATTGAATGGTTTAATCCAAATTTTAAATTACATAGGGCGTTTCTTGGATTTTGGTTTTGATTAAATTTTTATGTTTCCACTATGTCGTGCATATGATACATGTTCAACACCCAACTATGGTATCAAATCCACCCTATGTATATTAAATTTGAATTTAATTGAAGTATCAATGAGATTGATTGAAAAAAGAACAACTTGGATTCCCTCATTTCGTTAAAAACGATTTTAATTTTGTTTGGCCTGAAATTTTAATTTTAATTCAATGATATTTTAATATGTTGATATTAGATGTTGTTGATTATAATTAAAAGGTTTTAATTTGATTTGAACATAAAATTCGAAATTGTCCATGTTGCTGAATTTTTAGGGTTTGTAAAACCTAGTATTGTCAATTGAGTTCTTTATAGTGCTATTAGAATTTGGTTTATTAATTTGATTATTCAAATATGTTCATGACATATTTATAATATTTTTTAACTTATGGACAATACCTATAATGATGCAAAAATTATATTTGATCATGGAACAAATAAAACAAGAAACTAGGTAAAAAAGCTTACCATGTGATGGGGTTGTTTTGTGTTATTAATTTAATGGTTTGTAATTTAATGACCAGAATCTTAATTTCATGCTTATGAGATATTCATGATGTTATTTTGATATCAATTTCTTGCCAAAGTCAAATTAAATTCATAATTAGGTTCCTAAAGAAACCTAATTAGAATCAATTTAGGCAAATTTTGAGTAATTGGTTTGCTAGTTGAATGATGTATGATTTAAATTATCTAATGAATGAATTTAATTAGTTTAAACTGATCAAAAGTTTCTTATGATGATGAAAATGAATTATGGAAATTTGAAAATTTTTAAATAGAATTTGATTTGAATTTGAAAAGGGTTTTCAAAGACCTAGTTTGACTAGGATTCTAGAATGCAATTGGCATCTAACTAATAACTAATTAAGGTAATTTAATTATGAATTAACTACTGGTCATATTTGGATTTAATATTAAATATGATTTAAATATTACATTTATATTTAATATATTGTTGTATGCATTAAATTAGTAATAACCTAGTTGGCAAAGTAAGCAATTTTAGAAAACTTTTTGATATGATCAAATGTATGCATAATTTGCATGATTTCCTTTTAGAAAGTGTTTCTAATTTTTCATATGATTATTTAATGAGATTAAATAATGATTTGTGATGAATTTTATTAAAGGCCAGATAATCAAAACAATGTTTCAAGAGTTGAAACAAAGGAAACCTAAATTGTTACTTTAATAAATTACTTTTAATTATGCATTAGAGAAGGCATACTAAGGGTGTATGGAATGGCAGGATGGTATGATTATGGATTTGACCAATGTAATTGATTATGCATAGAATTTTAATTTTAGTAAATAGGGCCTACGAGTTCCTTCCTTATCTATTCTCTCTATTGTATTTATCTTCTTATCTCACTCTTCTCAAATGTAACTTGAGGTTTTCTTATGAAGAAATTATGTAATTAGATTACATAGGATTAGAATAGAATTGAAGTACAAAGGATTAAGAAGCAAAAGCGATGGCAATAAAAGCAAAGGAGCATTAGAATAGGAAATTATTTTTTATTCCAAAGTTGTCATTTCATACATCTACTAAGGTGAGACCTAGTCAATCCTTTGTGGCTTGAAGGATTAATGTTAGATTATGTTCATGATCATGAGCATATAATTAGTGTAATTATCTTATATATCCATATGTGATGAATGGATATATTATGCATGCCAAATTTCCATGATGAGATCTAAATTGAAGAAATCCCTCATTAATAATATTAAGGCCAATGCCTTCCATTAATATGGCAAGAACAAAAGTTCCTTTAGACTTTGGATTTTTGGGAAAACCCAAGCCCACTTTATGAGAATATGTTCAAACCATCAAAATATAATTTCATGATTAATGGGTCAGCTTTAACTAGTTACATTAGCTTGTTGGGAAAATCCTAGGTCAATGTAAGTTAGAGGCAAATCTAGATAAGTGTACATGAGATGTGCACATATCAAGAGTTGATAGCCCAATGATTCAGTAGTTGCATAAAGGATGCAATTGGTGTGAGATACTTATCAATTGACCTAAGATGACTTGTTGGGAAAACCCAAGGTCATTCTTAGTGATGTTGGATACTGAGCCAATAAGAAAGCTTCCAACATGTTCTCTCGGATTCATAGTGAGGGCTATGGGTTTGCATTAAAATAATGGAAGTTATAATGTTCTTTTATTAAAGACCTAATATTCATGCATTTAGTACATTCTCTAACATAATCTTTCATTACATTTAGGTTGCTAGAATTATGTCATCAAATGTGAGCCTACACTCAATTCTCGATTCCAACAAATTGACTAGCCTAAACTTCCTTAATTGGCTAAGGAATTTGAGAATAGTTCTCAAAATTGAAAGGATAACCTATGTCTTAGAAGAGCTGCTTCTCTCCTCTCTTGCTAATGATGCTCTATTGACGAACAATTTGTATAAAAGAAGCATATGGATGATAGTGAGTTGGCAGGTTTCATTATGCTCACCTCTATGTCTCATAAGCTTCAAAAGTAGCATGGAACATAGATGTTAATACCATTGTGTACCATCTAGTGGAGCTAATAAATGAGCAAGCTCACACCAAGCGATATGAGATATCTAAATTGCTCTTTAGCTCTAAGATGGTAAGAGGGACATCTCCAATGCAAGGTACATTGAAGATGAAGAAGAAAGGTAGAGAGACGACATCAAAAGGAAGTTTCCTTCATTGTAGCAAAAGTTGCCAATGGAAGATGAACTGCAAGGCCTATCTGGAGTCTTTAAAGAAGAAGAAGGATAAGACATTAGATGCACCTTCTGCTTCAATTATTTATGTTATTGAAGTTAATATTGTTTCTATTAATAATGTATGGGTATTGGATACCGGATTTGGCTCACTCATATGTACTGATATGTAAGGCCTAAGGAACAATAGACAACTCAAGAAAGGATATTCGGACCTATGTGTTGGTAATAGAGCAAGAGTTATTGCATTAACTGTAAGCACTTATGTATTGACACTCCCTAGTGGGCCTATTTTAGAATTAGATGATTGTTATTATGTTCCAGTTTTAACAAAGAATATTATTTCTATTTCTTGTTTAAATAGAAAAGGTTTTCATTTAACTATTAATGGCAATGGTTGCTTTATATGGTTGAATGATATTGTTTATGAAACTGATGCATTATGTAATGGGATTTACATTTTTGACATGTCTAATTCAATCCTCAATATCAATAATAAAAGACAAAAGTTTGATAACCTAAAACCATCATATTTATGGCATTGTCACCTTGGTCATATAAGCGAGAGGCACATGACTAAGTTACACATAAATGGTGACTTAGGGTCATTTGATTATGAATCATATGGCACATGTGAATCTTGTTTGTTAGAAGAGATGATAAAATCACTTTTTAGTGGAAACGGTGAACGTGCCAGCGAGCTATTGGACCTTATGTAACACCCCCTAACCTCAGCAACTCGTGCCCGGATGAGGGAGTGTTATATTAACTTCATCGGTTAAAATATCATTTTTAAATTTTATATATATGAAAATCATTCATTTAACTTTTTCTTTATTTACTATTTATTTACTTTACAATATAAAAGAAATATAACATGAAAGATAAACTACATTTTTATATAATAACATATTCTTTACAAAACATAATGTTTATTTTATAAATACTACAAAATAAAATTTAAAAAATAATATACAAAAGTTGTGTGACCCACAATGGTTGAAATACGTTGCTCCACAGATTAGGTCACCGTTAGTTTTATCTACTACTGTCTTCTTATTCTTTGTTATACCTACATGAGAGAAACTCTCACGCTAAGCTCTTGGCTTAGTGGTGCATATAAATAAGACAATAAACTATTTTAATGCCACATGCATTGTCGTATATCAATTTATGATCAAATCATGCAAACATACATTTCATAATATTTTAGTATGCATAACATCAATTTATTTTATTGTATCTCATTTTTGTTTAACATTATCAAATCATCATTCTTATTCATTTTACAATGCATGATTCCCTTTTTATTTTCAATAATTTATTTATGTCCACAGCACTCAATCATCTATTAATACATGTCACAAATCATACTGAAATATTTTTTTTCATGCAACTTATATTTCATAAATTTTATTCTTTTATATCTTATATTTATTTTACTTTATCAACTCATTATTATCCATAGCTTTTCATTGCCCATAACACTAAATCTTCTTTTTACCCATGTCACAATTCATAATTCCATTTTTATTTTCAATAATTCATTTATGTTCCATAAATTCTTTATTTATGTTTTCATTTATGCCCAAGACACCTATGAACTACTGACCAGGATAACGGAGTTGTCATCCAAGCACTTAGGAGTGCCACCCGGGCAATATGATGTGTGCATATAAGTGTCAAACCCGACGTAGATAACAGTGCCAAACTCGGCATAGATAACCGTGCCATACCCGGTATAAATAATAATGTCATCCCGGCGTAGATAACAGTGTCATACCCGACGTAGATAATAATGTCATCCTGACATAGATAACATACTATTAATGGATTTAATCATTTTCATCATACTCCCCCCTATTTAGTATGCCAAACTATCCTAAATTGGTTCTAATTAGGTATTCTAGGGCTTATACAATTTTATTAAAATTCATAACAATTATATTCACACTTTTTATGCTGTAATGTCTCAAATTAATCATATAATCACTCAATTAAAATAGTATTTACATAATATAACAAGGTTCTCATCATTTTACTCTTTAAATTTCATAACTCATATGTTCCCCTTTCACTAACAGATTCCATTCTCTGTTTTGGACCTTCATTTTGGTCCTGGTAAAGTCTGAATTTAGTTAAGGGTCTTCTTTACAATTTTATATTTGGATCTTAGCTTTAATATGCAACTTGAATCACTAAATTCTGAGTTCTGTATAAAAAGATATGATAAAATAAACACTTACTGGTCACTAACAATTATACCCAGAATTTTCTGGACAGATTCTAAATCCGAATTTTATGATTTTTTCTAGATAATTACAGACATATTCAGGTTTTATAGTCTAAATTAAAGTTGTATCCATATGTATTAGCTTTCAAACCCAATAAAGAAAATGCAAAAACGAGTTCCAAAAATTAAGTTATAACAGTTTAAGTGCTCACTGCTCATCTATTTCCAGCAAAGGAACATACAAACTAATCACATTCAATTTTTGCCAAATTAAATCCTAAGTCTAGCAAACATGCATCCCCAAGATTTTCATCACAAAATAATATTAATTCAAAATTATCAATATACCAAATAATCAAATCATGCAAATAAAAAAAAATAAAATAGGTTATTGCCTTAGGTTATGCACAAACCTCTCCTTTTCTCTTTTCTTTCTCTTTACTTCTCTTTCTCCTTTCCTTTGCTCCTTTGATCTAGCTCCTTATCAAATTGAGTTCCTAAAATTTATAATCAGATTATTTAAACTTCATAACCCTAATCTCTCTCTTTTTCCTTACTCTCTTAAGCTTCCTTGAGCATGAAAAAGAAATTTTTCCTTACTTTTTCTCTCTTTTCTCTCTTTTCTCACTTTCTTTCACTAGAACTAATCTTTGATTATGGATGATCAAGGGGGAAACATGGACTGGATTAGGGAGGTAGAAATTTCTCAATGAAAGGAGATAAGGAAGGAAGAAGAAACAATCAAGAAGAAAATGACAAAAGTTATTAAGATGGGGGGGACACCTAAGCTCAATCTAGAATCTTTCATTAATGCTAAATGCATGTATGTTAATTAGCTTCTTAAAATTTTCCACTTGGTGTGGGTGGCCTCCACATGCATTTTATGTCACAATTCATGTATTTAATTGATGATTATCCCAATTAATCCTCCAATTTTCGATAAATTACAAATTAACCCCTAAATTTTTCAAAATTTGCAATTTAGTCCTTTATCGAAATTTAATATCTTTAGATATTTTAAACACTTCATTAGAAAATCTCCATACTTAATTATCATTATTTTAATTATTTTTCGATAAAAATCCAAATTTAGACTTCAGTCAAACCGACGAGTCGATTTAACAAATGGCGTGACTTAGGTCTAAATTAGCAAATATGACACCTTATACATACAAATGTATGTGGACCAATATCAGTACACGTTAGAGGTGGTTTTACTTACTTCATTATCTTCATTGATGATTATTCACGATATGGGTACTTGTATCTGATGAGATACAAATCAGAAGCTTTTGAAAAGTTCAAAGAATTCAGAAATGAAGTAGAGAAACAACTTAGCAAAAGTATTCAAACACTTAGATTAGATTGAGGTGGAGAATATTTAAGCCAAGAGTTTCAAGGTTATCTAAGAGATAATGGGATTTTATCTCAATGGACTCCACCTTACTTGCCACAACATAATGGTGTGGCTAAAAAGAGAAACCAAACCTTTTAAGACATGGTGAGGCCTATGATGAGCATTGTAGAACTACCTAAGTCCTTTTAGGGTCATACACTAGAGACTTTTATTGATATATTAAATAGAGTCTCTTCTAAGTCAGTTGATGTTACTTCATATGAGATATGGACTAACAAAAGACCTATTCTTTCTCACATGAAATTATAGGGTTTTCTTGCTTATGTCAAGCGGATAATGTCAAACAAGCTAGAAGCTAAATCGGATAAGTGTCTATTTATGGGATATCCAAAATCGTCATTTGGATATCAATTCTACCACCCTTTGGAACAAAAGGTGTTTATTTCAAAGCATGTTGTCTTTTTAGAAAAAACGTTTCTTCTAAAAACAGATAGTGGGAGCAACATTGAATTTGATGAAATTTAAGATGTTCAAACATACACAGATCAACTAATAGAATCAAAATCTATTACTCATACAAATGAAGTAACAACTAAACCTTATGAAACATAAGAACTTCATCGATCAAGTAGGATACACATTGTTCCTGAGAGATGGATTTCTCATAAGTGAACAAAATGACGTATTGCTCATAAAGGATGATGAGCCTACTACATATGAAGAAGTTCTGAATAATTCATAATTTGATGGATGGCTAAAAGCCATGCAGTTAGAGATGGATTTTATGTATGAAAACCTAGTGTGGACTTTGGTTGATCGACTTGAAGAGATAAAACCTACTGGGTGCAAATGGGTCTTCAAAAAAAAAAAGACCGATATGGAAGGTAATGTTACTACCTCTAAAGCTAGACTGGTAGCTAAAGGATATCGTTAAAGACAATGCGTTGACTATGACAAGACCTTTTCTCTAGTTGTTATGCTTAAATCCATCAGGATACTCCTAGCTATTGTTGGTCATTATGATTATGAGATTTGGCAAATGGATATGAAAATAGTTTTCCTTAAAGGAAATCTGACTGAGAATGTGTACATATCACAACCTGAGGGTTTCACATCTAGTGATGGAAAAAAGGTATGAAAATTGCAAAGACTCATTTATGGATTGAAGCAATCATTCAGGAGTTGGAACATCCGATTTGATGAGACAATTGAAGAGTTTGGTTTCTCACAAAATACGGATGAGCCTTGTGTATACAAGAAGGTTAGAGGGAGTGCAGTCATATTCTTTTTATTGTATGTAGATGACATACTTCTTATAGGAAACGATGTCTGAATTCGTCAATCAGACAAAATTTGGCTTTTTAAGAATTTCTCCATGAAAGACCTTGAAGGAGCAACCAATAGAGATAAATCCAAAAGGTTGCTTGGTCTTTCTCAGTCTACATACATAGATAATATGCTAAAGAGGTTTAGTATGGAACAATACAAGAGAGAATTAATTCCTATGACTCATGGGATTACCATTTATAAGTCCATGTGTCCAAAGACACATGATGAACGGACACGCATGAGTAGGATTCCATATGCTTCAGCTATTAGATCTATTATGTATGTTATGTTATGTAGAAGACCTGATGTATCATATGCTTTATATGTTATGAGTAGATAACAATTAGATCTAGGTGAGGGGCATTGGGTGCCTATCAAGAATATCCTTAAGTACTTGAGAAGGACTAAAGATGCATTCTTGGTTTATAGAGATGGTGAACTTAAAGTAAAATAGTATAAGAACACTAGCTTTAAAACTGACAAGGATGACTCCAAATCCCAGTCATGTTATGTTTTCATGTTAAATGGTATAGCAGTCAGTTGGAAGGGTTCCAAATAGGAGACAATTGTAGATTCCACAATCGAAACAGAGTATATTATAGCTTCTGAGGCAACTAAGGAAGCAGTTTGGATAAGTAAATTCATCACAAAGTTAGAAGTGGTTCCTAGCATTATTGATCCAAGACCCTTGTATTGTGATAATACGGATCCATTGCACAAGCAAAGGAACCATAGTCTCATCAAAGACCCAAACATGCACTCATATGTTACCATTTGATTTTGGAAATCATTAGTAGACATGATGTAAAAATAGAAAGAGTTCACACATATTAGAATATAACTAATCCACTCACTAAGCCTGTGACACCTCACTTATATATTAGGAATAATCCCACATATATAAGAAGGATGCCACAAGCTTAACTCGATAATTTGCTCAAATTGAATTTTTTTTTCATTTTAAATAACTTAATCTATTTATTTATATTGGTTTAGGCAAGTTGTTCTAATTAACAATATATATTTATCCTTATATTGTATACACATATGGCACCCGATTATGTTACATAATTATTTACATACACAATATTAATATATGAGACATGTCTACCACACCATATACATAGTCAAACTAAAAATAATAATAATAATAGATAACCAACCCTCTAACTATGCTTCTTGTGTCTCTGCTGATATGGGCTTGGAATTCTTCTTGATCAACTCCACTATCTACTATCTACAAGTTCAATTCCTGCGTGAGAAGAACCCACGCTAAGCTATCTCTAGCTTAGTGGTACATATAAGTATTAAAGTTTTCCCCAAGCAGTCACACAAATGCATGTCTCAAATAAAATCATGGCATATCAAATTTTATTGCATATTTGTCATATAAAATAAATAAATACATAACATAAAAAAATAAACAAAATAATATTATTCAATAATTAAATTTGCACCACCTCATGTAAGCATTTCACACTTTGTTACTTACATCAATTAATTAAATTTTATATTTTATTCTATTAATTATTAGCCCAAAATCTCATTCCCGGACTATCTGGATATGGGGTGTGAAATAGGGGTTCTCGCAGAGCTTAAGCCACCCTATTTACTATAATCTCAAGTCAAGGGCGCTCGCGGAGCTTCAGCCACCTTGACCTAGTAAAATCATTTATCTGTGTGTAAATGGGAGCAGGGGCGCTCTTGGAGCTATAGCCACCCTATCCTTAAATCATATCAATATCGGTACCGAACTTCCCCCTAATGGTGCACCATCTATCCTATGTCAATTCTCAGGTACAGAAATGGGCAATTAACACCATTAATTACTTGTTTCTATAACCAATACTTATTTCATATTAACATAATGATATACGAATAACTTATTTCAACACCATATAATAGCATGATATTTTATCAAATATTAGCATAATGTTAAGTTCATAGTTAATAACATTTCTATAATGTTAAAACATGGCATAATCTATTATTTCATCATGGTGACAAATAATTCATGTCATGCACATACAATCATGCATAAAGGGCAAACTAGAATAATTATATTTACAAACCTTAATACGGTTTTTCTTTTCCAAAATATAAGCTCAGAGCTTGTTCACTTTTATTGGTCTTCTTCTTGTTGAAATCCTAATTTAAAAATATAATTAATTAATACCTTGATAAAATATTTATTCTTAATAAAATTTAAATAAATAACTAAAATTTCTTTTAAGCTAGAACATGACCTCTAAGGACTGTTGGATCAATAACTTTTTCTACACTTAACTAATTTATATGATTTTTGATCTTGATTAAATATAACATGTAAAACTAAAATATACTAAAATTTCAGAATTGTTGAACCTTTACATAAGTTTTGGTATAATTTTAAATATTGCCCTATTTTCTGCCCTTAGGCAGTTTCGAGGTACCCCATTCAAAAATTCATAGATTTCAATATGTAGCTTCAATTATTCTGAAAATTTTTATACAGTTATATAATTTAATTTGGAACATATTTCATGTTTAACTCATTTCCAGATTCGGTTGCTAAAATTCTCAAATATTAGAGGATCTATAACTAGTTCAACATAAAGTATCAACCCAACCAGTTCAATTGTTCAGCTCATAACTCACAAAATACATGAAATTTTAAGGTGAAACTTTCACAGGAATTTAGACAAGAAAATTTCATGTTTTGAACTTTCGCTAATTCGATCTAAAAATAGGTGAAATATAAGGACGAAATTACTGGAGCTACACAGGTACCAGAACACAACTGAATTAAGGAATAGTCATGGTTTATTTCACTATAACTCAACCTACACAAGAGCCATTTATACGAAATTTGGCATAGACCTAAATAACACATATACTTACAACTTTCATGTTTTAAAAAACCTTAGATTAAGCAACTAAGATGATCAATTTTTACAAAAACCGTAGGTCATTCAGTTGATATGTCTCCCTGAACCAGTTTCACCCCAATGACCATTTCTCTTCATATACTCAAAATCATTCAATAAAATTTTGCAGAAGGATACACAAGACATAGAGAACAACCTTTATGTTTAACATGTCCCCAAATTCGATTCACAAGATAATAAAAAAAATGAACGAAATACACTGCAGAACATAATCCAAAAAGTTCTAATAACACAATAATCATAGGAAAAATATTTCTTACTAAGATTAGGAAGGAAAAGGGATGATGAATAAGAAGAAGGAAAGAGGTGAAGTTGAAAGGAATGGGGTAAAGTCTCAATTGACTTCCCCTCCCCTCCCACTTTCCCGATTTTGTCTTTCCCTTTTTTTTTCTGCTGTCACTTGTACTATTCAATTTTTATTTTTTTTACTTTTATTATTATTATTATTATTATTATTATTATTATTATTATTATTATTATTATCTTCATATATTTACTTATCTAGTCATTTTAAATTTTTTTTACCAAAAATACAATTTAATTATTTGGTCTAATTTATTCAAATTCATCATGGCTATCAATTTAATTTATTTTAATTTCTAATTTAATCATTTATTTCATCTATTTTAATCTATATTATTTATCATGTTTTTTTCTTATTTATACCACATACTTATTCTAATTAAATCCTAATTAATGGGCGTTACAATTCTCTCCCCCTTAAGATGTTTCGTCCTCAAAACATACCTAATGCATCGTCACTAAACAGGTGAGGGTATTGAGCTTTCATCACCTCCTCGCTTTCCCATATTACTTCTTCGATTGCATGATTCATCCATAGTACTTTCACTATTGGTACTCGCTTGTTCCTCAACTCCTTAATTTCTCTTGCTAAAATTTGGACTGGTTCTTCTTCATATGTCAAATCTTGTCTGACCTGAATGCTTTCAGCAGGTATGATGTGATGAGGATCTGATCTATATCATCTTAACATTGAGATATGGAAGACATCATGTATTTGACTCATCTCTGGTGGTAGAGCGAGTCTATAAGCAACAGGTCCAACTCTTTCTAATATTTCATAAGGTCCGATGAACCTTGGACTTAACTTGCCTTTCTTCCCAAATCACAAAACTTTCTTTGAGGGAGATACTTTAAGAAAAACTTTATCACCCACTGCGTAATCAATGTCTCGTCTCTTAAGATCAGCATATGATTCCTACCTATCTGTAGCTGCCTTAAGTCTTTCGCGGATGACTTTCACTTTTTCTTCAATCTCTTACACTAGGCCTGGTCCCATAAGTTTTCTCTCGCTGAGCTTTGTCCAACATATAGGTGTTCGACACTTCCTACCATAAAGTGCCTCATATGGAGCCATCTGGATACTAGACTGATAACTGTTACTATAGGCGAATTCCATTAAAGGAAGATATTTATTCCAGCTACCTTTAAATTCGATGACACAATTCTCATCATATCTTCTAGAATTTGAATGACTCGTTTTGACTGTCCATCTATCTGCGGATGAAAATTCGTGCTGAAATTGAGCTTAGTACCTAGAGCTCGTTGTAGACTACCCCAAAATTGAGATGTGAAGCGGGGATCTCTGTCAGACACAATAGAAACAGACACTCCATGAAGTTGTACAACTTCATTCATATAAATTTCTGCCAATTTATTCAGTGGATAGTCCTTTCTGATAGGTAAGAAATGTGCTAACTTTGTAAATCTGTCCACTATGACCCATATAATATCATGTTTCTTTGGAGTCAAGGGCAATCCAGTCACAAAATCCATAGTGATCCGTTCCCACTTCCATTCTGGAATAGAAATTGGGTGTAGCAACCCTGAAGGTACTTGATGTTCCGCCTTGACCCGCTGACAAGTCAAACATTTTGAATGTACTCTGTGATGTCCTTTTTCATACCTGCCCATCAGTATCTGCTCTTCAACTCTTGGTATATCTTGTTACTCCCTGGGTGCATAGCATATTTGCTTTCATGGGCCTCTCTAAGAATCCTCTATCTAAGACCTTCTACATCAGGTACACATAATATGTCTTGATAGAATAATCCACCATCTAAGTCCATAGTGAATCCAGGTCTCTCCCCCTTAGAGATCAACTCAACTAATTCAATTAGCTTTCTATCTTGTCTTTGTGCATCCTTGATTTCCTGCATAAGAGTGGGTTGAAGGTGCAACTTTACCACTATCTTTCTACTTAAAGCATCTTCTATTACATTAGCTTTGCCTGGATGATAGTCAATCACATAATTATAATCCTTTATTAGTTCTAGCCATCTTCTCTGCCTCAAATTCAATTCTTTTTGTGAGGGAAGATATTTTAAACTCTTGTGATCTGTGTAAATAAAACACTTCTTCCCATATAAATAATGGCTCCAAATCTTCAATGCCAAAACTATAGCTGGCAACTCCAAATCATGGGTAGGATAATTCTTCTCATGCGGCTTTAACTGTCTGGAAGCATAAGCAACCACCTTTCCATCTTGCATCAATACACGACCTAATCCATTGTGAGAAGCATCATTATAAATGACATACTCCTCATTAGGAATCGGCTGTATCAAAATAGGGGCCTTAGTGAGCATACTTTTGAGTTTATCAAAACTAGCTTGACACTTATCTGTCAACTCAAATTTAACATTCTTTCTCAATAGTCTTGTTAAAGGAGAAGCCATCATTGCAAAACCCTTGAAAAATCTCCGATAATATCCAGCTAAACCCAAGAAACTTCTGACCTCGGTCATATTCTGTGGAGGTTTCCAACTCACAATTGCCTCAACTTTGCTAAAATCCACTTTAATAACTTCTGTAGAGATAATGTGTCCCAAAAATGTCACCTCCTTTAACCAAAACTCACATTTTGAGAGTTTGGCATAAAGTTTATATTCTCTGAGAGTCTGCAATGTTATTCTCAAATGCTTTTCATGTTCTTCTGAATCTTTAGAATACACCAAAATATCATCAATGAAAACGACAACAAATTGATGAAGATGTGGCATGAAGTGTAACACCCCCTTACCCCACTATAGTTCAGCAAGGTAAATGAGCATTACCCGTCTTACTGTTTTATAAAATTAATGAAGTGAAGTAAATATTTTTTTTTTGAAAATATTGCATAAACTAAAATAAAATTTCATACAAGCCCAAATATTAAAAATTTTATTTATTTATAAAGTACATTAATTTACATTCAAATCATGTTCTTTTACATGGTGACTCACATATTTAATACACATGATATGAAATAAAAACGATACTTTAATTTACAAAGCTTTTAACAAAATATACCAAAAATAAAACCTAAAGCTTTTTGCTGCTTCCCTCCAGGTACCCTTCTTCTTCTGACAGTCTATTTTCTATGGCTACCCTTCTAAACCTGCGCAAGAGAAAACCACCCGCGCTAAGCTACTAGCTTAGTGGTGCTTCAATGATAAAAATTTTACATACATATATATTTTCTCACATATTAATTATCCATTTAATAAATAAGACATAAAATAAAGAATTATATAAAATCAATAAATTTCTGCAAACACGCAATATCTAATAACTTTAATTCATATAACATTTATAAAAAACAAATCACACACTTCGATATTATTATTATTATTATTATTATTATTATTATTATTATTATTATTATTATTATTATTATTATTATTATTATTATTATTATTTATTTATTTGTGCCCATAATACCATTAACTGAACTAACTAATAGGAATTACGGGGTTGTCATTCCCGACTTTCATAATATAGCGCCGAGCACTTTTATAATAATGTTATTACCGGCTTTTGTTATATTGCCATTACCGGCTTAATAATTTTGCGCCGAACGCATTTATAAATTGTCATTACCGGCTTTCATATTTGGCACCGAGTGCCTTAAATCCCCTGATTGGCATGCCAAACTATTCCCTATTCTAGTTCTAGACCAGGTGTTTTTGGGCTTAACTATTTTTATATTAATTCACTATATTTCAAAAATGTCAACATTATTTAACTATCAAAATTATGCTTATTCATTTTTGTTCTTTATTTCCATTATTATTGCAATAAAATCTCATACATAAATAATTTGTTAAACATTTATAATTACCATCAAAGTAAATATTTTCATGGATTATTACATATAATTATAACAACACATGCAAAAAGCCCAATATTGTATGTTTTTACCTATGGCAGATTTCGGACTTATTTTTGGACTTCATTTTTAGCCCATATATAATTCGAATTTGAAGTTCTAGCCTTCTAACCATTTTTATAATATTGTCTTAGCTTTCAGATTCATCAAGAATCACGTAAATCCCAATTTTCTATCAAAAGTTATGATTAATTCACTACTGCATCATCACAGAATTTTCTGCCCATAATTTTCTGGACAGATTCTAGGTTTAACCTTCATGAATTTAACTGGGCAAATCTAGACATAATTAGATATTATATTCTAAATAAAAATTAAAGCCCTGTGTCTTAGCTTTCATTTCCAATAAAGAACATACAAAACGGAGTTCCATAACTCAAGTTCGCATCAAAATAGACAGACATGTTCCTGGAATTCTGTACCCGAGCCATCAATTGGCATCAATCCATATTTCAACCACATTCATCATTTGCATTCATTTTAATACTAAAATTTCCAGAATTACAAATACATTCATATGTCTCAATTATTTCACACCATTTGGTCCCATTTCCATATATAATATCAAAAGTCACAACAAAACACATAACATCTCAAAAATACAAACATAACAAACCTTAACATATAATTTCATACATATTAACAACATGCAAAATTTTTATCAATGAAGCACATACCTAATCAGCCTTGGTTCTTCCCTTAATCCTTCTTTTTCTTCCCTTATTAGCTAGCTTTCTCCTTGCCTTTGTCACCCTCTTGAGGGCCTCTCACTTGTTCACTTATTTTTCCTACACAACCATACCATAACTCAATTCCAACATTCAATTTCAATGTTTTTCATGTCTACATAATATTCTAATGCTCCTAATATGTTTTACACCTTAATTGAGCTAAAATGTACTAAGGTTAAACTTCCTTCTTCATATGTCATGGCTTCCCAAAAAGCATATCCTAGTTTCCAATTTATTTTCTTCAATTCAACACTCAATTCACCTTTAATCTAACACCAATTGTGGTGTTTCTATGTTAATTTCAATTTCTCCCAAATTTATTTAACTATGGCAGCCTCTCATTCATCCTTCAACATTATATTTTCTTCAATTTTTAAGCCATAAAATAATTACCTAACATCAAATATCATTAATTCAAAGTTTAATTACACTTCCATCAACTAATCACAAACTTAAATTTCTACTTCCAATCTTGCAACATAAGCTCAATCTAACAAACTTAATCACATCTATCATCATTATGGGTTTCAAATAGAAGGAAAAATGTTGAATTTAAGAAGAATAAACTCACCTTAAGATCATTCCAAACCTGGCCGAATTTCCCCTCAATTTTTCTCTTTTATTTCTCTTCTTTCTTCTTCCTTTCTTGTTTCTTTACTCTACTTTGTAGTAAGAACTTTTTAATTCTGATTTTTCCTCTCTCAAAACTTATTTCTTTCCTCACTTTTTGAAGCTTGATTTGAAGAGAAATGGAGATTTTTGGCAGAGCTATGGTAGACGGCAAAGAGATGAGAGAAGATGAGGGAAATGAGTTTTAATTGGTGGAGAAAATGAGGTATTTATCTTTTTTTTTTTTTTAGGTGAGTATTTGGTGGTTCCATGAGTACATTAAGCTCTTCATCCATTGGTCCAAAATATAAATTAATTTTAATGAAATTTTAAACTTTAAGAAATTTCTTATTTACCACATCTTCCTCCATATTCACACTTTTTTCCCAAACAATTGCCATAATACCGATTTTGTCCATAGGAAGTTTTATTTTTTTCTAATTCTACCCCAAATCTTTTTAATTCCAAAATAATAATACCCTTAATTATTTTCTCTTATTATTAGTCATTTTTTTTTGGGTTTAAATTTAGACTTTTATTGAACCAGTGGACCCCACTACGGTCACGCGCAATCGGGGCCTAAATCACTGGATGTTACAATTCTCTCCCCCTTAAGAAAATTTCGTTCTTGAAATTTACCTGATTAGGTGGAGCTGAATAACTGAGGATGTTGAGTTCTCATCATTTCTGCACTCTTCCAGGTGGCTTCTTCTACTTCGTGATTGCGCCATAGGACCTTTACCAGTGGTACCTTCTTGTTCCGTAGTTCTTTGACTTTTCGAGCTATGATTTTCACTGGCTCTTCACCATATGACAAGTCTGGTTGTACCTCTATTGATTCCACAGGTATTACATGTGTCGGATCCGATCTATATCTTCTTAACATTGAGATATGAAACACATTGTGGATCTTATCCAATTCTGGTGGTAAGGCCAACCTGTAAGCCACTGGACCCACACGTTCAAGTATTTCGTATGGTCCAATAAATCTAGGACTCAGTTTCCCCTTTTTACCAAAATGAAGTACTTTTTTCCAAGGTGAGACTTTCAAAAATACCTTGTCTCCGACAGCATACTAAATGTCATTCCTCTTCAAATCGGCATAGGATTTTTGTCGATCAGTTGCAGCTTTTAATCGATCTTGGATTAATTTCACCTTCTCCTCTATCTGTTGCACTAATTCTGGCCCCATAAATTTCTTTTCACCAAGTTCTGTCCAGTATAATGGTGTCCTACATCTCCTTTCATACAAATCTTCGTATGGTGCCATGTCGAGACTAGTTTAATAGCTGTTGTTGTATACAAATTCCATCAATGGTAAATGTTTATCCCAGTTACCCTCAAAATCAATTACGCATATTCTCAGCATATCTTCCAACAATTGAATCACTTGTTCGGATTTCCCATCTGTTTGTGGGTGAAATGCAGTACTAAAAGCAAGTCGGATCCCCAATGCTTGCTGTAGACTTTTCCAAAATTTTGATGTGAACCGTGAGTCTCGATCAGAAATAATAGATACTGGCACCCCATGTAGTCGAATTATCTCATTGACATATAATTCTGCTAACCGGTTCAATGAATAATCCATCCGAACTGGCAGAAAGTGAGCCGACTTGGTAAGCCTGTCAACAATTACCCATACTGCATCATGCTTCTTTTGTGTCAAAGGCAACCCAGATACAAAATCCATTGTAATTCTTTCCCACTTCCATTCTGGAATTGCAATAGGCTACAACAATCCAGATGGTACCTGGTGTTCTTCTTTCACTTGTTGGCATGTCAAGCATCTTGTAGTATATTCCACTATATCCTTCTTCATTCTTGGCCACCAATAATGAGTCTTCAGGTTCTGATACATTTTATTGCTCCCTGGATGCATGGAATAAGTTGTATTATGTGCCTCTTTTAGAATTATTTGCTTTAATCTGCTATCATTTGGCACGCACAATCTTCCTCTGTAACTTATGCTTCCATCATCTTCAACCTTAAATTCAGGTCTCTCCCCATTTTTCACTGCCTCAGCAATTATTATCAATTTTTGATCTTGCTTCTGAGCTTTTCTCACTTGTTGCCTTAAAGTAGGTTGGACCCGTAACTCTGCCAAAATAAATTGTGAGTCTAATTTTTTTTTCAATTTTACTATTACTTTTTATATATTATATTATAATTGAGGAAAATTTAAACTATACCTGCCAATGTTTTTCTACTTAAGGCATCCGCTACTACATTGGCTTTGTCTGGCTGATAGTCAATAATACAATTATAATACTTGATTAACTCCAACCAGCGTCTTTGCCTTAAGTTCAATTCCTTTTGTGTGGGCAAATATTTGAGGCTCTTATGATCTGTATATATGTAGCACCACTCGCCATACAAATAATGTCGCCAAATTTTCAAAGCAAACACTATTGCTGCCAACTCCAAATCATGAGTAGGGTAATTTAGCTCATGAGGCTTCAATTGCCTAGATGCATAAGCAACTACTTTACCCTCTTGCATTAATACACAACCTAGCCCATTATGAGAGGCATCAGTGTATATCACAAAATCTTTCCCTAGTATAGGTTGGGTCAAAACAGGTGCTTCGGTTAACATGGCTTTTAGTTTCTCAAAGCTTGCCTGGCACCGATCTGTCCACTCAAACTTAGTTTCTTTTCTGAGCAACTTAGTAATTGGTGCAGCTATGCTTGAAAATCCACTCATAAACCTTCTATAGTAGCCAGCTAATCCAAGGAAACTTCGGACTTCTGTTACATTGCGAGGTGGCTTCCAACTTAGAATTGCTTCTATTTTGTTAGGATCAAAACCCGGATTCCTTCAACTGAAATAATATGCTCTAAGAATCCCACTTCTTCCAACCAGAACTCACATTTTGACAGCTTTTCATACAATTGATTTTCCTTCAAAGTCTGCAGTACTATTCTGAGATGCCTGTCATGTTCTCCCTTGTCCCTCGAATACACCATAATATCATCTATAAAAACTACCACAAACTGATCAAGATAAGGCCTAAAAATTATGTTCATCATATCCATAAAGGTAGTTGGTGCATTTGTTAAGCCAAATGGCATAACCAGAAACTCATAGTGGCCATATCGAGTTCTGAAGGCTGTTTTCGATACATCTGATTCTTTGATTTTCAGTTGGTGGTACCCGGATCTGAGATCAATCTTAGAGAATACTCCTGCTCCCTTCAATTGATCAAACAAATCATCAATTCTAGGTAGTGGGTATTTATTTTTAATTGTCACCTTGTTCAATTGTCGGTAATCAATACATAACCGAAGGGTGCCATCCTTCTTTTTCACAAACAACACCAGATCGCCCCATGGTGAGACACTAGGCCTTATGAACCCTTTGTCGAGCAATTTCTACAATTGAACCTTTAACTCTCTCAATTCTGCAGGTGTCATTCTATAAAGAGTAATTGATATCGGGGATGTACCAGGAATCACATCAATAGCAAATTCTATCTCCCTATCTGGTGGTAACCCCGGCAAATCTTCAGGAAATACATCTGGGAACTCACACTATGAGGATGTCCTTGAGTTCCGAACTCCCCTTCTTGGTATCTATCACATGGGCCAAATATGCCTCACATCCCTTCATAATATATTTCCGAGCTTTTAATGCAGAAATAACATTGGTCAAACATGTTTGACCTATACCTTGAATGATGGTGTCATCTTGCCCGAGAATTTTAAGAACAACTTTTCTAGATCGGCAGTCGACTATAGCTCGATGCTTTGTCAACCAATCCATACCCAAAATAACATCGAATTCGTGAAAAGGTAGTTCTATTAAGTCTGCTGGAAATTCTCTACCCTGAATAATTATTAAACTTTTTCTATAAATCTTATTGACTTTCACACTATGTCCCAGCGGATTGGTCACAACTATCTCATATTCTAAGGTCTCAGGTATCATGTTCCCTTGTCTAAGTGCAGTTGTACTTATGTATGAATGCGTGGAACCAGGATCTATCAAAGCATGTAAATCAAAATCAAATAAAGATAATTTACCAACTATGACGTCTGGTGCATCCTGGTCTTCACGAGCTCTCATCACATATGCCCGAGCTGGGGTCCTACTACCTCCGGGTCTGTCAACTATCTCTGATACCCCCTGACTCTGTCCGATACGACCACCTCTAAATTGACCTCGACCTCTACCACGGCTCTGTACCGGTATCATAGTCTGTGATGGTGCCATACTGACTGTACTAAGTCTAGGACAATCTTTCTTCATATGGTCAGTAGCTCCACATCTCATACATGCCCCAGTCAACCACCAACACTCTCCTGTATGAGCTTTACCACAATGCTGACACAAAGCCGGAGCTGGTCTCTTAGGAAATGATGCTGGTGAACTAGCAGATGATGCTGCAGGTCTAAATTGCTGACCCCGCCTATCAGAAAATGTCTGTCTAGCCACCCTTGACTGAAATGGTCTGGGTACTATTCGTCCTTTCCTACCTAATGTCTGAGCCACACTAGCTGTTGACTTCTTCTAATGCTTTTCTGTCTTCAGCTTTTTCCTTCTTTCAACACTAATAGCAGAGGACACTAGCATAGCAAAATCTGTATGCTGGTGGGAAGCCACTAAATACCCAATCTCCTCATTGAGACCGTCTTCAAATCTACGACATTTATCAGCTTCATCTCCAATAATCCCAGTAGCATACTTGCTCAACCTAGTGAACTCCATCTCGTACTCAGCTACTGTCATGCCCCTCTGCCTCAAATTCAGGAATTCTCGTTTTTTCTCATCAACATAGATTCTTGGCACATATTTCTTTTTTAACTCTATCATAAAGAAATCCCATGTCTGAGGGGTCAGAGTCTAGAGTTTTGCTAATAACAATTTCCACCAGTCATAGGCATGCTCCTGAAGGAGAGATACTGCATATCTAACCTTGTACTCCTCCGGACATTGCAGCTCTTCAAAAACCCTTTCTGTCTTTTCCAACCAAAATTTTGCTACTGCTGGGTCATCCTCTTTCTTACCCATAAATTTCGTAGCCCCGTATTTTCTTAATTTATCAATCTGGGATTTCGGTTGAGGTGGGGGAGGTGGTGGAGCTGGTGGCGGCACAACTTGTGTTATCTGCTGTAACAAAGTAGCCATTTGTTGCATAAGGGGTACCTGACTGGGGTTAACCTGTTCTTCAGCATGTTGTGGAGCTACAACGCTAGGCTCTGAGGCTCTAATTGATGCTGACTGTCTATGAGCAGCCGAGTCAGCTATACTATCACCCTCCTGTTCTTCACGACTTTGTCTTGATTCTGAATCCATTAAAACCTATATTGTCAGAAGAAGGGTCCCATATTAGAATATAACAGCTTAAAAACAATGCAAATGCTAAAAACATGCAATTATCTTCCCATACCCACTAAGTAAAAACCGTCTAAACTTATGGCTCTGACACCAAAAATTGTAACACCCCCTTACCCCATTATAGTTCAGCAAGGTAAGTGAGCATTACCCGTCTTACTGTTTTATAAAATTAATGAAGTGAAGTAAATATTTTTTTTTTGAAAATATTGCATAAACTAAAATAAAATTTCATACAAGCCCAAATATTAAAAATTTTATTTATTTATAAAGTACATTAATTTACATTCAAATCATGGTCTTTTACATGGTGACTCACATATTTAATACACATGATATGAAATAAAAACGATACTTTAATTTACAAAGCTTTTAACAAAATATACCAAAAATAAAACCCAAAGCTTTTTGCTGCTTCCCTCCAGGTACCCTTCTTCTTCTGACAGTCTATTTTCTATGGCTACCCTTCTAAACCTGCGCGAGAGGAAACCACCCGCGCTAAGCTACTAGCTTAGTGGTGCTTCAATGATAAAAATTTTACATACATATATATTTTCTCACATATTAATTATCCATTTAATAAATAAGACATAAAATAAAGAATTATATAAAATCAATAAATTTCTGCAAACACTCAATATCTAATAACTTTAATTCATATAACATTTATAAAAAAAATCACATACTTCAATATTATTATTATTATTATTATTATTATTATTATTATTATTATTATTATTATTATTATTATTATTATTATTATTATTATTATTATTATTATTATTTATTTATTTATTTGTGCCCATAACACCTATAACCTCACTAACTAATAGGAATAACGAGATTGTTATTCCCGATTTTCGTAATATAGCGCCAAACGCTTTTATAATAATGTCATTACCGGCTTTTGTTATATTGTCATTACCGGCTTAATAATTTTGTGCCGAACGCATTTATAAATTGTCATTACCGGCTTTCATATTTGGCACCGAGTGCCTTAAATCCCCTGATTGGCATGCCAAACTATTCCCTATTCTAGTTCTAGACTAAGTGTTTTTGGGCTTAACTATTTTTATATTAATTCACTATATTTCAAAAATGTCAACATTATTTAACTATCAAAATTATGCTTATTCATTTTTGTTCTTTATTTCCATTATTATTGCAATAAAATCTCATACATAAATAATTTGTTAAACATTTATAATTACCATCAAAGTAAATATTTGCATGGATTATTACATATAATTATAACAACACATGCAAAAAGCCCAATATTGTATGTTTTTACCTATGACAGATTTCGGACTTATTTTTGGGCTTCATTTTTAGCCCATATATAATTCCACTTTGAAGTTCTAGCCTTCTAAAATTTTTAGCTTATTGTCTTAGCTTTCAGATGCATCAAGAATCACATAAATCCCAATTTTCTATCAAAAGTTATGATTACTTTACTACTGCATCATCACAGAATTTTCTGCCCATAATTTTCTGGAAAGATTCTAGGTTTAACCTTCGTGCATTTAACTGGGCAAATCTAGACATAATTACATATTATAGTCTAAATAAAAATTAAATCCCTGTGTCTTAGCTTTCATTTCCAACAAAGAACATACAAAACAGAGTTCCATAACTCAAGTTATCATCAAAATAGACAGAGCTATTCCTGGAATTCTGTACCCGAGCCATCAATTGGCATCAATCCATATTTCAACCACATTCATCATTTGCATTCATTTTAATACTAAAATTTACAGAATTACAAATACATTCATATGTCTCAATTATTTAATACCATTTGGTCCCATTCCCATATATAATATCAAAAGTCACAACAAAACACATAACATCTCAAAAATACAAACATAACAAACCTTAACATATAATTTCATACATATTAACAACATGCAAAATTTTTATCAATGAAGCACATACCTAATCAGCCTTGGTTCTTCCCTTAATCCTTCATTTTCTTCCCTTATTAGCTAGCTTTCTCCTTGCCGTTGTCACCCTCTTGAGGGCCTCTCACTTGTTCACTTATTTTTCCTACAAAACCATACCATAACTCAATTCCAACATTCAATTTCAATGTTTTTCATGTCTACATAATATTCTAATGCTCCTAATATGTTTTACACCTTAATTGAGCTAAAATGTACTAAGGTTCAACTTCCTTCTTCATATGTCATGGCTGTCCAAAAAGCATATCCTAGTTCCCAATTTATTTTCTTCAATTCACCTTTAATCTAACACCAATTGTGGTGTTTATATGTTAATTTCAATTTCCCCCAAATTTATTTAACTATGGCAGCCCCTCATTCATCCTTCAACATTATATTTTCTTCAATTTTTAAGCCATAAAATAATTACCTAACATCAAATATCATTAATTCAAAGTTTAATTACACTTCCATCAACTAATCACAAACTTAAATTTCTACTTCCAATCTTGCAACATAAGCTCAATCTAACAAACTTAATCACATCTATCATCATTATAGGTTTCAAATAGAAGGAAAAATGTTGAATTTAAGAAGAATAAACTCAGCTTAAGATCATTCCAAAGCTGGCCGAATTTCCCCTCAATATTTCTCTTTTATTTTTCTTCTTTCTTCTTCCTTTCTTGTTTTTATACTCTACTTTGTAGTAAGAACTTTTTAATTCTGATTTTTCCTCTCTCAAAACTTATTTCTTTCCTCACTTTTTCAAGCTTGATTTGAAGAGAAATGGAGATTTTTGGGAGAGCTATGGTAGACGGCAAAGAGATGAGAGAAGATGAGGGAAATGAGTTTTAATTGGTGGAGAAAATGAGGTATTTATCTTTCTTTTTTTTAGGTGAGTATTCGGTGGTTCCATGAGTACATTAAGCTCTTCATCCATTGGTCCAAAATATAAATTAATTTTAATGAAATTTTAAACTTTAAGAAATTTTTATTTGCCACATCTTCCTCCATATTCACACTTTTTCCCCAAACAATTGCCATAATACCGATTTTGTCCATAGGAAGTTTTATTTTTTTCTAATTCTACCCCAAATCTTTTTAATTCCAAAATAATAATACCCTTAATTATTTTCTCTTATTATTAGTCATTTTTTTGGTTTAAATTTAGACTCCGATTGAACCAGTGGACCCCACTACGGTCACGCGCAATCGGGGCCTAAATTACTGAATGTTACATGAAGTCCTATTCATAAGATCCATAAATGCTGCTCGACCATTGGTCAGCCCAAATGGCATAACCAAAAACTCATAATGACCATATCTGGTTCTGAATGCAGTTTTAGCAATATCCTCCGTCTTCACCCTTAATTGATGATAATCAGATCTCAAGTCTATCTTGGAAAATAGTCATGCACCTTTCAGTTAGTCAAAGAGATCATCAATCCACGGTAATGGGTACTTCTTCTTGATGGCCACCTTATTCAACTGTCGATAATCAATACATAGCCTCAAAGATCCATCCTTCTTTTTCACAAACAATACTGGTGCACCCAATGGGTTGGTCTAATGAAACCCTTATCAAGGAGTTCTTGCAATTGTCTCTTAAGTTATTTCATCTCTGATGGGGCCATTCTGTATGGCGTCTTTGATATAGGCATAGTTCCTAGAATAAGATCAATAGTAAACTCTACCTCTCTCTTCGGAGGTAACCCAGGTAAGTCATCAGGAAAGATATCTGGAAATTCATTTACCACTGGAATATCTTCAAGATTTGAACCTCCTTTTCTGGTGTCAATCATATGGGCCAAATAAGCTTCACACCCTTTTATCATCAATCTCCGAGCTTTCATTATGGATATGACTCCAGGATGTTGTGAAAATAATTCACCTTTTACAATAATTTTCTCCTGATTTTCTATCCTAAGTACCACAAATTTAGACTTACAATCCACCACTGCTTCGTGACGTGAGAGCCAATCCATGCCTAGTATGACATCATACTCATAAAAAGGCAACTCAATCAAGTCTGCAGAAAACTACTTCCCATGCACAATCAAAGGACAATTCCTAAATACTTTATTCACTATTACACTGTGACCCAAAGGATTCTTAACTTCAATTCCATATTCTATGTTTTCTTTAATCATATTATGCTGACTAGTGTACTAGTGCAAATATAGGAATGTGTGGAACCCGGATCTATGAGTGCACAAATGTCAAAATCATATAATGAAAACATACCAATAATAACATCTGTTGCCGCCTGATCTTCCTTAGCTTTCATGGCATAGGCTCGGGCTGGAGCTCTACTAGATCCAAGTCTATTCACTGTCTCTGAAACAGCCTACCTCAGTCGGTCTGGTCCTCCTCTGAACTGAACTCTAGGCTGAGTTGGAGCTGACCTAGTAGTCTAAGTAGGAGTACCACCTGTAAAGAGTGGGCAATCCCTCCGTATATGCTCCTTGGACCCACATCTAAAGCAAGCACCTGTGACATGCCAACATTCCCCTTGATGGCTCCTATTGCAAATGGTACATACTAGTATAGCTTCCTTGCCAACCTGAGGTTGTGAACTGGCTGTAGCAGAAGGTGCCTTAAAGGGTGGCCCCCTCTTAAAAGACCTTGTTTGTGAATAGCTAAAACCCTTTCCTTGTCCTCTATTCAGTGAACGGCTAGTAAAGAAACGACTCTTCTTCCCAGTGAATTGAGTCTCAAGAGTAGCTGACTTTTTAGAAGATTCTTTTATTTTCCTCTTTTTCCCTTTTTCAAGGCTGAGTGTTGCAAAAACTAACTGAGAAAAATTGTTATGCTGAAGAGCAGTCACAATATCTCCAACCTCTTCACTAAGGCCATCTTCAAATCTTATGCATTTATCTCTTTCATTTGCAACTAATTCAGGGGCATACTTGCTCAGTCTAGTAAAATACCGTTGATTCCCAATCACTGACATCTTACCATGCTTGAGATTCATGAACTCTTTATTTTTCTCATCAATATAGATCAAAGGAATATATTGCTCTTTAAATTCAGAGAGGAAGGAATCCCATGAGACCGGTTCACCATATCTGGCTTGGTAAGACCTAATTTCCACCAATCATATGCCTCATCTTGGAGTAGAGAAGTAGCAAATCTAGCTTTGTCATCTGCTTCCACTTGCAACTCTTTAAAAATTCTTTCAGTATTTTCCAACCAATACTCACCTGCAGCTAGATCTTCATCTCTCTTACCATAGAAATCCGAAGCCCCATACTTACGAAACTTATCAATTGTTACTTTTGGTCTAGGTGGTGGCACTGGGGTAGGCTGAGGAATGGCTCGTACCATCTGTTGGAATAATCTATTCATCTATTGTATAAATGGATTTTGACCAGGGTCAATTTGTTCTGCTGCATGCGGTGGGAGATTTAGAGCAGCATTTATCAGAAGAGCCTGTACTCTCAGCCATATCCCATTCATTCGAAGACATCTTCCTAGAATCCTACAAGTTGCCAAGAAGAAAGCCCATATCAGAATTATATGAGAGACATGTATATTTAAACCTAATATCTCATTTCACACCTAGGCCAAGAAACGCCTAAACCTGGCTGTGATACCACTAAATGTGATGCCCCACTTATATATTAGGAATAATCTCACATATATAAGAAGGATACCACAAGCTTAACTCGATAATCTGCTCGAATTGAATTTTTTTTTTCATTTTAAATAACTTAATCTATTTATTTATATTCGTTTAGGCAAGTTGTTCTAATTAACAATATATATTTATCCTTATATTGTATACACATATGGCACCCGATTATGTTACATAATTATTTACATACACAATATTAATATATGTGACATGTCTACCACACCATATACATAGTCAAACTAAAAATAATAATAATAGATAACCAACCCTCTAACTATGTTTCTTGTGTCTCTGCTGATATGGGCTTGGACTTCTTCCTGATCAACTCCACTATCTACTATCTACAACTTCAATTCCTGCGTGAGAAGAACCCCCGCTAAGCTATCTTTAGCTTAGTGGTACATATAAATATTAAAGTTTTCCCCAAGCAGACACACAAATGCATGTCTCAAATAAAATCATGGCATATCAAATTATATTGCATATTTATCATATAAATAAATAAATACATAACATAAAAAAATAAACAAAATAACATTATTCAATAATTAAATTTGCACCACCTCATGTAAGCATTTTACACTTTGTTACTTACATAATTTAATTAAATTTCATATTTTATTCTATGAATTATTATCCCAAAATCTCATTCCCGGACTGTCCGGATACGGTGTGTGAAATAGGAGCACTCGCGGAGCTTAAGCCACCCTACTCACTATAATCTCAAGTCAAGGGCACTCGCGGAGCTTTAGCCACCTTGACCTAGTAAAATCATTTATCTGTGTGTAAATGGGAGGAGGGGCGCTCTCGGAGCTATAGCCACCCTGTCCTTAAATCATATCAATATCGGTATTGAACTTCCCCTTAATGGTGCACCATCTATCCTATGTCAGTCCTCAAGTAGAGAAATGGAAAATTAACACCATTAATTACTTGTTTCTATAACCAATACTTATTTCATATTAACATAATGATATACACATAACTTATTTCAACACCATATAATAGCATGATATTTTATCACATATTAGCATAATATTAAGTTCATAGTTAATAACATTTCTATAATGTTAAATCATGGCATAATCTATTATTTGAGCATGGTGACAAATAATTCATGTCATGCACATACAATCATGCATAAGGGGCAAACTAGAATAATTATATGTACAAACCTTGATACGGTTTTTCTTTTCCAAAATATAAGCTCAGAGCTTGTTCACTTTTGTTGGTCTTCTTCTTGTTGAAATCCTAATTTAAAAATATAATTAATTAATACCTTGATAAAATATTTATTCTTAATATAATTTAAATAAATAACTACAATTTCTTTTAAGCTAGAACAAGACCTCTAAGGACTGTTGGATCAATAACTTTTTCTACACTTATCCAATTTATATGATTCTTGATCCTAATTAAATATAACATGTAAAACTAAAATATACTAGAATTGCAGAATTTGTGAACCTTTACATAAGTTTTGGTATAATATTAAATATTTCCCTATTGTTTACCCTTAGGCAGTTTCGAGATACCCAATTCCAAAATTCATAGATTTCAATGTGTAGCTTCAATTATTATGAAACTTTTTATACACTTATATAATTTATTTTGGAACATTTTTTATGTTTAACTCATTTCCAGATTCGGTCTCTAAAGTTCTCAAATATTAGAGGATCTATAATTGGTTCAACATAAAGTATCAACCCAACCAGTTTAATTATTCAGCTCATAACTCACAAAATACATGACATTTTAAGGTGGAACTTTCACAGGAATTTGGATAAAACATAGAATTAAAACTTTCATGTTTTTTACATTTTCTAATTCGATCTAAAAATAGGTGAAATATAAGGACGAAATTACTAGAGCTGCACAGGTACCAGAACATAACTGAATCAAGGAACAGTTATGGTTTATTTTACTATAACTCAACCTACACAAGAGCAATTTATATGAAATTTGGTGAAGACCTAAATAAAACATATACCTACAACTCTTTTGTTTTACAAAACCTCAGATTAAGCCATTAAAATGATCAAGTTTTACAAAAGCTGTAGGTTATTCAGTTGATACATCTCCCTGAACCAGTTTCACCCTAATGACCATTTCTTTTCATATACTTAAAGCCATTCAATAAAATGTTGCAAAAAGATACACAAGACATAGATGAACAACTTTTTTGTTTAACATGTCTCCAAATTCGATTCACAAGATAATCAAAAAAATGAATGAAGTACACTGCATAACATAATTCAAAAAGTTCTAATAACACAATAATCATGGGAAAAATATTTCTTACCAAGATCATATTTATTTGGACTGATTTTTTATGCAAATCTTGAAGGAAATGATGAATAATTTGAACTGTGATATGGAGGAAGGAAAAGGAATGATGAAGAAGAAGAAGGAAAGATGTGAAGTTGAAAGGAATGGTGTAAAGTCTCAATTGACTTCCCCTCCCCTCCCACTTTCCCGATTTTGTCTTTCCCCCTTTTTTTTCTGTTGTCCCTTGTACTGTTCACTTTTCTATTTTTTTACTTTATTATTATTATTATTATTATTATTATTATTATTATTATTATTATTATTATTATTATTATTATTATTATTATTATTATTATTATTATCTTCATATATTTACTTATCTAGTCATTTTAAATTTTTTTTACTAAAAATACAATTTAATTATTTGATTTAATTTATTCAAATTCATCATGGCTATCAATTTAATTTATTTTAATTTCTAATTTAATCATTTATTTCATCTATTTTAATCTATATTATCTATTATGTTTTTTTCCTATTTATACCATATACTGATTCTAATTAAATCTTAATTAATGGGCATTACAAAGCCCCTTCCCCAAAAGAAACATGATAATCATGTATTCGCCTATAGTATTATGTACAAAGGAAATTTTCTTTAGTATAAGTGGGAGATTGTTATAGATACGCCCTAAAGGCAATCACCTTAGGCACTTGATGTACTCATTTATTATTAATAAAAAGTCATTTTCATTATATGGTATTCTTTGCATATGAATTGATATAGATCTTAGACCATTTAATGAAGTCCTTGGGATGTAACACAACATGAAAGAAATCATGATGAGATCGTGATAATGAGAATCTTATCATATGCTTATCATATGCAATTGAATTTATACCTAACTTATCCCTAGTCATAAGATTAACAAGATGGGATATTGTTAATCCGGATAAACTAGCACATGTTATAATCCTTGACTAGGACAAGCAGTTAATCTCATAAGCTGAAGACATAAAATGTTTAGAGTTAACATGTGGATACTTGCTAGAGTAGCCAAGTACATTAGATGACCTACTATGAGACAGTAACATGGATATCCATTCAATATCAGTGATAGTCTCATCATAGCAATGGTGCAAGTATCCTTAGACTTAAGAAGCTCAAGGTTATCTTGGATACTAAATCATATAATTTGACTCCATTCCTTATTACTTCTCAAATGTTGCTCATAGTGTGGTGATTGGATATACCATGAGGTATTCGAAGGTAGTTGAGTAGTCAATAAAGGATTCACCACTTCTGATAGAAGGAGAGTATACCTATGACCTCTTACAAAGATCATTACCCAAAAATCCTTGGCCAAAGTGGACATGTCTTGAAGAATGTCGTCAAGGGTATATCTAATAGAGTAATAAGTTTTATAGACAAGAACTAATATCATTTGAACTATATGTGATGTAATCAGTCTAGTTGGAGTTGACACATAGTCCATGCTCTGAACCAAATGAGGTATAGTTTGGTGAAATGATGAATTTCACAGTAATTGTCTATGGAAGGGTTACACTGACTTTTTGGTTAATTGAGTGGTTATGATGTATTGTTAGATACCACCCATGATTTGCTAAGTCAAGAGAAATTGATGAGAAATCAATTATGGGTCAAAAGTTTTCGACTCATAAAATCCTAATTAGATTAGGATTCCTTTCAAGACTTGGACCGTCAACATGACCAGAAAACCTATTAGGTCACACGCATAGAGGCAATGAAGAAAAAATTGGGCTTTTTATAAGAGTTATAAAAATGGGCCAAATCGAATTTGGATTAGGATTATTGACTTGGTCAACATTGGGCCATATACCTTAAAGAAATGGGCTCATTAGGGCTTTTCCTTTTCTAACCCTAAAAGGAATAAGAAAGAGTATAAATACTCTTTTTAAGGAAGTAGTTTCGTGGCTACCCCCTTAAAAAATAAGAGTTATTTTTCTCCTCTCCCTTTTCTCTTTCATAAGAAAATTTTCCATAACTATCACTTTGAAATTTTGTCATCCCATCTCCTTAGAGGTTTTCTTCTTCTTTTTCTTTCATATGGATACTCTTAAAGGAAATCCTAGCTTTGGATTGTTGTCGTTTGCAACAACCCAACAAAGAAGAAAAAACTCACAACTTAGAAGATCAAGAATTGCAAACAAAGGTAATCAACTTCTTCCATTGAAGGGTTCAATCCAAATTTTAAATTACATAGGGCATTCCTTGGATTTTGGTTTTAATTAAATTTTTATATTTTCGCTTGCCATGTATGAGATGTATGTTCAAAACCCAACAAAATGTATAATGGTAGAGAGTATATGGAAATAGCATGGATTTAGTAAGAAATAATTGAAATGCAATAATAATGAAATGAACATGAGGAAAAAATAAAAAGTCATAGTTGTACCAAAATAATTTATGATAATAAAAGAAGAGTTAAGTTCATATTATATGCCTAACCTAGACTAGAATAGGTGGACAGGCTGCCATGCCAATTACAGATAATAAGCCATAATGCCCATAGGCTACAATGCTCATAGGTGTTTAATGTCCATAGGCAGTTCATTGCCCATATTATTTTGGACATACATTGTCCTATGGTATCCATTTACATATTGCTCTTTTCTATCTTTCAGTATCCAGTCTAGGTATTTTGCCACAATAAAAAGTTAAAAAAATATAAATAACATTTAGTAGTAATTTTAAAGATGAAGAATGGGAAAGAAATTGAGAAATGTTGTATGGTTTGATCACATGTTGATGGGTGTACATATAGATAGAGGTGATTAATAACGTATGTTGTATAAAATAAATAGATAAAAAGTTAAAGTAAAAGACAATGAAATTTGTGTGAATAAAATGCTAGGTTGCATATGAATGTGTGTTGCATGATATACTTTATAGTCTTCTTATACGTACCACTAAGCCTAAAGTTTAGCTTGGGAGTGTTTCTATAGTGCATATACAATAAAAAAAAACGTTTGTAGATAATAGCCTATAGATAAAGCTAGTGCATCCCTGATTTAGTGAACTAGTAAAGCTACCATACAGTGGGATTCACACTTTTGAATTCTTTGTCATTTTATTTTTTCATTATGTATGTAAATTAAACTTTGCTTTTGTATAAGTTTGAAAGGATTTTGTAAATCAATACTTTTGTACATTAAATGTATATAGATTTCCTTTATCATAACACTACGAGCTAATTAAAATTATTGTAACTAGAGATGTGTCTTAAAAAAATATTATGGTTTTGAATATCAAAAAATCGATTTCCGATAGGAGGCATCATAGCATCCTCTTACCTAACCACATGTTGGGTAGGGTAAGAGGGTGTTACATTATTTTGGTAACAAAGCCCAATTTTGGAGATTTTTTATTTTCAAAATGAGTTTTCAAAATAATAAGCATTGCATGACATGTGTGTGGCCATATTTGCATATATACTACTGCTAACTAATTAGGATCACTATTTTTCATGACATCGGTAGGTTATGGATTCGAGATAACAACATATTATCTCCAAGTAGGCAAAAAGTAACGAGCCCTTAGAGACAGAGGCATCGTCGTAACTGAGCAATTGTCGAGCTATTGCATCTAGATCTGGTGCCAACTTATCACAAGGGTAGTTAAGTGTTAGTGTTGGGTAGACATATTTTTTGAGAAACATTGCCGAGCTATTTCTTTGCATTTTGAAAGGTTGCAAAGATTGGTAGCTCAAGATATTTATGGTAGAAGAAAGGATAATCCCCCAATGGCAGTGTTTTGTCTAGATAGGGTAGAGATAGTGTTTGATCAGTTGTCTTGCACAAATGAGTAGAAATATGAGTACATAGTGTTTTTATTGTAAATGAATGCACATGATCGGTGGCAATCAGCATCACAGGGTTCCCAAGTACCAAATCCACTTACCTAGGAATATTTTCTTGAGCAATTCAAGGCACAATACATACCTCTAATCTATATAGATGATAAGAAAAGAGAGTTTCTGAGTTTGAAGTAAGGAACCATATCAATTTTCGAGTATGAGCGGGAGTATACATATCTATATTAGTATGTTGGCGGCATTGTATCTACTGAGGTTGATAAGTGCCATTGATTTGAGGATGGGTTATAAGATTCGATCAAGTTATAAGTTTCAACTCTACGATTGATAGACTTTCTTAGTTTACTAGCTTTTGCTAAGAAAACTAAGAGTCTTTTGGCAACCCAGTAGTTGGCATAGGACATGGATTTTAGGAGTCCTATGCACAGGCCAGTGCAAGTCTATTCGGTAAGCAAGCGAGATCAACTAGTGGCAAATTTCATATTAAAAGTTCTAATAGAGCTCCATTTTCTAATGGGGGTAGCCCGTGAGATCTATTACTTTAGCAACTAGTACACTAATGTTAGTGCCATGCAGGCCACCTCTACCTTTCTACCAACATTATGTTCGTATACATACCAATAAGTGTTGGTGGTTGATAAACGCCTATTTGAGATTCAGCTCCAAAATCGTAAAAGGAAAGATTGTCCTCTTCTATAGTAGGACAAAGGTTTTGGTAGCATTGAGCTAGTACAGATATAGGGTTCTAGTTAAGGTAGGATTCAAGGCAAAGGACTAAGCAGATGAGGCCAAACAAAGCCCAATCATATTAGGTCTGAGAAAGTGGAGAGACTATAGGATAGCTTAGTCGTGCCAGTCAGAGCATATGTCAGGCAAGCTCGAAAGGACTGGGATAAACCCGATGTGATTATGGGTAAATTCTTACTTTTTGGCTCTGATATTCATGCATTAATAAATCTAGGATCAACATATTCTCACATATGCAAACCTTCACTAAGTCTAGAAGGTTTAGAGCCAGAAGCCTTAGAATGCAAAATTTTGGTGACCAATCTGTTGGGGCATAGCATAAGGGTTAGCAAGGTATATGGAAGTTGCCCAGCCAAGATATAGGTAGGCAATTTTTAATGGATTTGATAAAGCTACCATTTTGTGAGTTCAATGTTGTCTTATGGATGGATTGGCTTGCTCGTCATGGAGTAGTGTTGGATTATGGAAAGAGACATATGATCATCATAATTCCAGAATCAGATGAGATAGTGGTGATTGTTGAAAATAGAGGATATCTAAAGAATGTGATAATAGTGATGAAAGCTAGAAAACTCATCAGTAAGGGATGTGAAGCCTATATAGCCTATGTGGTTGAAATGAAGAAGAGTAGTCTGAAACTAGCTAAAATATCTATTATATGTGAGTGTCCAAATAAGATTCCAAGCCTTTGTCCAAATCGAAAGATAAAGTTCACCATTGATATGATACATAGAACTACTCATATTTCCATCACCCCCTAAAGTATGACACCTAATGAGTTGAAAGAGTTGAAGGTGTAGCTTCAAGACTTGTTGCATAAGGGTTTTATATGACCCCATGTATCATAGTGGAATGCTCAAGTTCTATTCATGAAGAAGAATATGAAACCTTACATCATTGTATCAATTATAGGCAACTTCATAGGGTGACAATTAAGAATAAGTACTCGCTGCCCATAATCGATGACCTATTTAATCAGCTGAAAGGAGCCAACATGTTTTCAAAGATAGAGCTTCATTAGGACACCATCAGTTGAAAATCAAGGAGTTATATATACCCAAGATTGCATTCAAGACTCAACATGGTCATTAGGATATTTTGTTTTGACTTTTGCTTAATGAATGCACTAGCAACATCATGGGCTTGATGAATCAGGTATTAAAACCCTACCTTGGTTATTTAGCAGCAGTATTTATTGATGACATCATTGTATACTCCAAAGATAGAGAAAAGCATTATGAACATCTCATAATGATGTTGTAAACATTGAGTAAGAAACAACTTTATTCTAAGCTAGTAGAGTGTGAGTTTTTGCTCAAGAAAGTTGGTTTTTTTAGGTCCTATAATCTCTTTTGAAGGTATTTAAATAGGCCCTAGCAAGATTGAGACTATTCTTAATTGAAAGTCATCTCAAAATATGATAGAAGTGAGAAGTTTTTCTCGAATTAACTGGTTAATACAGGAGATTCATGGAAGGTTTCTCCTCTATTATGACTCCATAGATATGACTATTATAAAATTATTTTTGTTTCGAATGGATCAACAAATGTCAGGTGAGCTTTGATCAACTCAAAACAATATTGACTGAAGCATTAGTTTTGACCTAGCCTACTCCAGGGAATGACTTTATAGTATATCATGATGTCAATTATAGTTGTAACATCTTCGACTTTCCACATATGCATTTCTACATGCATTTTATTTGGACATATGTATTTGCATATATTTCACTTGAACACGTGCATTTCATACGTATTTTTATAGGGATAAGTTCACGACACACACTAGCTACGTTTTTGAGTATTTTTTTTAATTATGCTAAGTTGCACATGTCCATTTTATAATTTAGTTAAGGATGACATGAAATTAAAATTTAAGTAAATAAAATGACCAGATCGAAATAAATAAAATTTGATATAGTTAATATAATTAAATTGGACTTCTTGATTAAATTATAATTTTGGTATTGACTAGTAGGACTAGATACATATAAATATGTAGAAATAATAATGATGATGATGATGATGATGATGACGATGATGATAATAATAAATAAATAAAAGGAAAAGAAAAAAAAGAAAGAGACAAAATGGATGAAAAGGTTGGCAACAAAAATTATCTTGTTATTTCCTTTCCCTTACAATTCTTTTTCTTCCTCTTCTTCTTCTCCTTCTTCTTCTTTTCTTCATTTATTCAGTTTCCTTTTAAGAGTTTCAGCCATAAGGTGAGTTTTTATTTGTTCTTTTGTTATAAATATTGAATTAAGGGTTGATAGATGGTAGTCTATTATATACAAGTATTTAAATTAAAACCTTTGAATTCTGTTTTCATGGCAGAATCTTAGGGCTCCATTTTCGTGGTCTTAAAGTGTGATTTTGAAGAAGTTCCAAACATAAAAAGTTATAGATTTATGCCTTAGAGTTAGGTTTTGTAATTAGTTTTTCAAGCTTTGGTGTATATGAAAATATATTAGCATCTAATTGGACCTGGTTCGAGTGTGAACTCTATCTGAATTAGCTACTATGTTTGTTTGTTTTGAGTATGATAAAGTCTGTATTTTAAGAAGCTCAAAATATGAAAGTTGTAGATACATGTGTTATCTAGCTGTGTATCAAATTTTCGGTTCATATGTGTTGTGTTAAATTATAGTGAAGAGAACTATGATTAATAATAATAATAATAATAATAATAATAATAATAATAATAATAATAATAATGATGATGATGATGATGATGATGATGATGATGATAAATAAATAAATAATAAAAGGAAAAAACGGAAGAGACAAAATGGATGAAAAGGTGGGCAACAAAGATTATCTTGCTATTTCCTTTCCTTTACAATTCTTCTTCTTCTTCTTTTATTCATTTATTCAGTTTCCTTTTAAGAGTTCCAGCCATAAGGTGAGTTTTTATTCCTTCTTTTGTTATAAATATTGAATTAAGGGTTGATAGATGGTAGTCTATTAGATACAAGTATTTAAATTAAAACCTTTGAATTCTTTTTTCTTGGCAGAATGTTAGGGCTCCATTTTTATGGTCTTAAAGTGTGATTTTGAAAAAGTTTCAAACATAAAAGGTATAGATTTATTTCTTAGAGTTAGGTTGTGTAATTAGTTTTTTAAGCTCTGGTGTATATAAAAATATATTAGCATCTAATTGGAACTGGTTCGAGTGTGAACTTTATCTAAATTAGCTACTGTGTTCATTTGTTTTGAGTATGATAAAGCCAATATTTTAAGAAGCTCAAAATATGAAAGTTGTAGATACATGGTTATCTAGTTGTGTATCAAATTTCAGGTTCATATGTGTTGTGTTAAATTATAGTGAAGAGAACTATGATTGTTCCATAGTGGCTTAGTACCCTAGGTAGGTCCAACAACTTGTTTAGTCATTTTGAGCTCCTTATAGATAGAATCTGTGATTTACCAAAACATGAAAATTATAGGGTTATTTCTTATCTAAAGTTTGGTAAAAATATCACCTTATTATGTTATTTATATAGTAAGATATAGTTTTGCCAAGATAGAGGTAGAACTCAGCTCTTAAGGTTTTGTTTAGCCTATTTATGGTTATAAATTTTGATATGAATATTTTTGTGATGATGAGTAAAGGAACACATCACAAAGGGGAAAACAAGCTTGAAAAGCTTGTAAAGTTAGTTAAGGCTCAATTTTGATCAAAGGTATGTACATATGGGCATATGAATTCGTTTATCAAGCATTCTGATGTATTTTGTATTTTGTAAATGTGATAGAGTCATAAAATGGCATGTTGTGGTTGATAAATAACAAGAAAAAATGGTTTTAAGTGTTAAAATGACATATATAATATGTTATGGTTTAAAATGATCTAGAAACAAATTTATTAATGTAACTGATATTTAAACATGGTGTAGACATGGTATATGAGTGAAAGTGTTGATAGGACTGATTAACATTGGTTAATCTTTAGAGATTTTTCATGAAATGCATGTTTGCTCTATTTTGAGTTACTGGAAATGCATGATTCACGTCTGTAAATAAGGGTGTCACGGTCGTGAATGTAGAGTTGATGAACTTCCATGAACCTAGAATTTCACAGTTTTGTGTTACAGTTAGGAAGCCATGATGATGTGGTGTCATGGCCATGAATAAATAATTCACGTCCATGAATGCTCTGTTTCTTTCACGTGATGGTTCATGTATAAGGTAACCATGAAAGTATACCTTCATGACTGTGAATAAGTAGTGCATACCCGTGAGTTAGGATGAATGTATTATATGTACATTTTGTTTGTGATCTTAATTGACGATTTGTCAAACACATGTTATGGGATGTATGTATACATGGAAAATAACATATGGAATATATGATTTGGCATTTATGTGTTGGTATGAGAATACATAAATGCAATATAATGTTGGTAATAGCATGTGAGAAAATGAATTGATAGATAAATGGTTATAAGTTAAATGCCCTATTCTCTAGTCTTGGACTTATCATAGGATAGATGGTATACCATTGAGGGAGGTGAATGGTACTATATAAGGTACTTTGATATAATACAAGGATAAGTGGTTAAAGCTCAATATATGAGCGCACTTGATCCCAGATTTGATACCATGCTATATTATTTTCAATCAATATGGCTTAAGCTTAGGTTATTAAGCACCATTGACTTGAGAGGCTCGGATGAGCTGTTATAGGTTGTGAGCCGGATGGCTTAAGCTCAGATTGTGAGTGCCCTTATCTCATATCCCGCATCCAGATAGTCAAGCTTAAAGAGTCTTAGGCCAATTAAAACTAATATAATGTATTATTAATATAAGGTAATTGATATGGTGATTGGAAATGTGATATATGTATATGTTTATGATATACATGGATTATTATAGTATGTCTATGATAAGATAGGCATGTTGGTATAATATTAAAACATAAATAGCTAGAATGTATGATTCTAGGAATGATCATGAGGTGAACAGTATGACATTATTTAAATGTAGAATTTTTATGCACATATGTACTACTAAGCATTAGTTTGCTTAGTGTGTGGGTTTTTTGCACATAGTTTCAGAGCCAGTAGACAAGAATTGACTAGAAGAGTTGCAAGCCCCCAAAGATTAGTTAGAGGGCATCTAATGTGGGGTGTGTGTACATTCATGGCATATTATATATTTTTTTTATGTCATGGGATTGTGGGTTTTCATTTTACATGTCTTGGTTTAAGAACATGTAATTATGTTTATTATGTTGTATTTGTAAACTAAGGCTAATAAATTCGGAAACATATTTCATGTTATTATCGATTGTTGGATTGGAATTTTAATATTATAATGGATTTTGAGGCTTTAAATTTTTAATTATATTAAACATGTTTTAAATATGAAAAGTTTTAATTTAATCAGTTTTTTGCAAAACAACTCATAGCATCCGTTGATACAGTTAGAAGGTTTTCTCAACTACATCGAAGGGTATTACAACAACCATTTATACATATTCTTTAACATCTTATTTATTGTATTTAATATGCCACATACATTTTTCACTCATTTCTATTTCCTAGCATGCCATCTTATCCCTTTGACAACCATGTCACATTTACAAATTTTAATACATTATTCAAGTATGCAATTTATTCAATTAACACACAAGCATGTATTAAGGGCAAGTTAAAATGTATATATGTACAAACCTCAATGGAGCTTTTTCCAAAATTTATAATCTGGAGCTTGTCTACTTTTGTTGATCTTCCTCTTATTAAAGGCTTAATTTAAAAATATAATTGATTAATACCTTGTTAAAATACTTATTTTTATTATAGTTTAAATAAATAACTAAAATTTCCCCTAAGCGGCAATATGACCTTTGCCCTTAGGCAATTTTCAGGTACTATACTTAAAAATTCATGTATTTCAACGTGTATGTTAACATGTTATGAAACATGGGAGGCACATAGAACAAATAATGTGAAACATTTTTCTTAATATCACTTTGACCAATTCTACCTCTAACATCCTCAATTGTTAAGATCATAACTCACAAAATACATAACATATTAAGGTAATACTTCCATAAAAGTTTAGAAAGACATAGACCTAAAACTTTTATGTTTTGAACTTGGGTTAATATAATCCATAAACATCTCAAAAATGAGGACGAAATCACCAACGCTGCATAGGTACAAGGAAGTAGCTCAATCAAGAAACAATCATAGTTCATTTCACTATAGCTCAACATAAGAGATATTTATACAAAATATGGTAGACAACTGGAACATATATAAGGCTAAAACTTTTATGTTTTGAGTTTCCTTTAATTCAACCCTTATGATGATCAAAATAAGCAAATATTGTAAGGTATTCTATTAATACTTCTTTAGGAATCAGTCTCACTCAAAAGATTTTTTCTCTTCATATACCATTCAATCCATTTGAAATTCATATAAATAAGATATAGATAAACAATTTTCATGTTTGGTAATTCTCAAAATTCAGTTCCTACAGTCATCAAAATTGGAGTGCAACAGCAGTATCTTACACATCTCTAATAATTCTAAATAACATTAAAGCAATGGAAAGAAGATTACTTACTAAGAATTAATTAATTTGGAGTGAGTTTGATGTAAATCTTGAGTAAAAAATGAGGGCAGGGGGTTGTAAGATAGAAGGAAGAAGAAGAATAAAGATGAAATTGATGGAAATGTGTAGAAACTAGATTAATATGACAAAAGAAAGTCTTCACCGACTTTCCCTTCTTTCTATCAACTTCCACCTTCATTTTACTTTTACCTTTTTTTACTTCTTGATTTATTATTATTTTCACATATTTACCTATATGTAATCCCCTTAATCTTTGCCAAAAGTATAATTTAATTATGTGGTCTAATTTAATAAAATTTATCATGTCAATCAATTTAATTTATTTTAATTTCTAATTTAGTTATTTATTTAGTATATTTTAATCTCTGATGTCTATCATGTGGTTTCTATGTATATTATACACTTATTCTAACTAGACTCTAATTAGTGGGAGTTACAACTATAATAACTTTTCTTTAATTTGTGTATTACAAGTAATAGAAAATGATTGCACAAATGGCTAACCCTGATAATGGCAAAGATGCAAGTGAAATCTACCCTAATGCAAAGGATCAAAGACTCTCAAAAGCAGGATCAGAAACTTGTAAAGCTAGTTGAAGCAGTGAAAAAAGGAGTGAAAAAAGGGAAGAGACCCGAGTTTTTAGTTAAAACAAATGGCATTGTGTAATTTAAGAATATGATATGTGTGCTTAGTGAAGAAGATCTGAAGAGGATATCCTTAAGAAAGCTCATGAGACTGCATATACAATACACCAAGGTAGAAACAAAAGTGTCAAGATTTGAAAGCATGACACTATGGCTACGGATGAAAAAGATATTACAGAGTATGTTACAAAGTGTCTGACTTGCCACAAAGTGAAAGCTGAACATGAGTTACCCATAAGACTGCTGCAACCGATACCTATACTAGAGTGGAAGTGGGAGAGAGTTATGATGGATTTTGTTATAAGTTTGCTAGTAACTCAAAGGAAGTATGATGGTGTGTGGATGATAATAGATTGACTAACAAAATCGACAAATTTTCTACGAGTCAGGATGGATTATCCTTTGAACAAGTTTGTTGATATCTATGTAAATGAGGTTGTAAGGTTACCTAGAGTTCTAGTTGTTAGAGAGGTGCCCTAAAGGCAATCACCTTAGGCACTTGATGTACTCATTTATTATTAATAAAAGACATTTTATTATATGGTATTCATTGCATATGAATTGAAATAGATTTTAGACCATTTAATGAAGTCTTTGGTATGTAACATGACATGAAGGAAATCATGATGAGATCATGATTATGAGATTCCTATCATGTACAATTATGTTTATACCTAAATAATCCCTAGTCATGGAATTAACGAGACAAGAAATTGTTAATCCGGATAGACTAGCACATGTTATACTCATTAACTAGGTCAAGCAAGTGATCTCAAAAGTTGATAACATGAGATACTTAAACTTAACATGTGGATGCTTGCTAGAGTAGCCAAGTACATTAGGTATCTAATCAATGTCAGTGATAGTCTCATTATAACAATGATGCAAGTATCCATAGACTTGAGATACTCAAAGTTATCTTGGATATTGAATCCTATACTTTGACTCCATTCCTTGTTTCCTCATAGAGGTTGCTCATAGGGTGGTGATTGGGTATATCATGAGGTATTCGAAGGTATTTGAGTAATCAATAAAGGATTCACCATTCATGATAAAAGGAGAGTATACATATGGCCTCTTGTAGAGATGATTACTTAGAAATCCTTGGTCAAAGTGGACATGTATTGAAGAAGGTCGTCAATAACATATCTTATTAGGGTAATGAGTCTTATAGACAGGAACTAATATCATTTGGACTAGATGTGATGTAGTCAGTCTAGTGGGAGATGACACACATACCATGCTCTAAACCAAATGAGGTATAGTTTGGTAAAAGAACGAATTGCATGGTAATTGTCTATAGAATGGTTTACAATCAGACCACTGATTTTTTAGTCAACTGGGGGTTAAGATGTATTACTAGATACCACTTATGATCTACTTGAAAATATGTGATGATTTGAGTTGCCAACATAACCGAGAACCTAATAGGTCACACGCATAAAAAGAATGAAGGAAATGTGAAATGGGCCTTGGATTGGATCCAAGACATGAGAGAAAAATGATTTGGCCATGCACCATATGTTATAGCCATGAAAAAGGTTGTCACATCCGTGACAAAGGGGAGTCATGGCTACTATTCACGATCGTAAAAGCCCTAATATTAGTTTTTGCAATTTAGATTTTTCTATTTCGAATGAAACTCCTATGTATGGGTTACGTATCTCCAACCCTAATATGATTAGATGATATATAAATAACCTTTTTATGGGCGAAATTTGTAGTTGCAACCTTAAGGAATAAAGTTATTCTCTATTCTTCTTCTCTTTCAAGTTGAAACACCATAGCTAGCACCTTGGTGCTTTAACACCCCAACTCCTTTTGAGGTTCTTTCTTCCATTCCTTCGCATGGATTACCATTAGAAACAATCCAGCCTTGGATTATTGTTATTTGCAACAACCCAACTTGAAGAAAAGACTCATAAACTTGGAAGATTGAAAAGAAACATACAAGGTAATCAATTTCTTTCATATTGATGGTATGATCCAATTTTAATATTCATAGGGTGTTCCATAGTTTTGGATTCAATTAATTTTTAAATTTCTGTTGTGCCATGTATGAGATACATGTGAAGAACCTAACAGTGGTATTAGAGTCACCCAATGAAAATTAATTTTGGATTTAATTGAAGTATCAATGAGATTGATTGAAAAACAACAACTTGGATTCCCTCTTTTCGTTAAAAATGAAATTGATTATGTTTGGCCTCGAATTTTAATTTTTATTCAATGACATGTTTATATGATGATATTAAATATTGTTTATGATAACTAAAAATTTTAAATTTTATTTAAATATGAAATTCGAAGTTATGCATAGTTGTTGAATTTTTAGGATTTATGAAACCTAGTTGTGCCAATTGAGTTGTTAATGGGGCAGTTCAAATTTATTTTGTTAATTTGATTATTCAAACATGTTTATGATATATTTAGAATGTATTTTAACTTTTGTACAATACCTATAATGATGAAAAAATCATTTTTTTTTATCATAGAACAATCAAAACAAGTAATTAGGTAAAAAATCTTACCATGTGATGAGACTTTTTTGTGTTGTTTGATTTAATGGAATGTAACTTGATGACCAAAATCTTAATTCATATTTATGAGATATTCATGATATTATTTTGATGTCAATTTCATACTAAATTCAAATTAAATTTGTGGTTAAATTCATAAAGAATCCTAATTCATGTATGATTCAATTTAGACAAAATTTGTGTATTTAATTTGCTAGTTCAATGATGAATGATTTAGATTATCTAATGAATGAATTTAATTAGTTTAAACTGATTATAAGTTGCTTATAATGATGAGAATATGACTGTAACATCACTTGTCACGGGAGTGAAATAGCAAAAATCAACAACTTTAAAACCTTTAAAACCCTACTTAACTCCTATGTCTCACCAACAATTACCATAACTTATAAACCCTATTTATGAGCATTATAGATGATGTAGATAAATCATGTTTCCATTGTGTTATATTTTATTATGGGATGAAAATATGACAATTATATGATTGTGTGTTGATAAGGTGATTGGTTTTAACCAATTGGAGGACTTTGTGTGTGAAATGTGATGTTGGCTCTATTTTGCATGAATCTGAAAGCCAAACAATTCTCAGAATTCACATATGTGAATATAGTGTCACGACCATGAATCACTATCACTCAAGATGGGTTAAGATCCAGTAGCATTCACAGCCTGGGTCACCATCAGAGTCACAGGCAGAAGGCCATGAAGCCATAATTTCATACTTGTGAACAATACATTAAAGATAGTAAATGTTGATCTAAAATGCATGTGTGAGATTAATAACCTTCATAGGCAAGGTCAGGACTAAGTTCACAGGTAAGCGAACTCGTGAAGGTCACATTCACGCTTGTGACAATAAAGTCACGGTTGTGAATGTGATCATACCCAGATTTATTAAAAGCTATTATTAGGTAAATTTAATTAGTTGGATTAAATGAAATTAATATGTGAATTACTCTGTAATGGGTGAGAAAATGTGTTACATGACTATGAGAATTTGAATTTAGAATGAAATGATTTCATATAAGGTGAATAAATAGAACCTGATATTAAGCTAATTGAGCCCCTAACATTAATTATAGGATTTATAATATGATATATAACATGTCATTAAAGGTTAATACAACATTATAAAAAAATATTATTATAGTTTTATTTGGTGCCTTAGCCTACGATAGATATTCTAAATCTATTCAGCAACCAAAAGAAAATATGTCAAATCACCTGTATACCAATTAGTCTGTATTTGAAATGTTATGGGGCAAACAAAGATGATTCTCACAAAATTGTTTATTTAATTTCTTGAATTTGTATCATGATGTGGTCTTTAATTGTATTGGTATGTCTCGTGACTTATATGCAAGCGCATTATAATTCAATATTAAATTGAGAAATCTTGCCTCATTAGGCCTTAATGATAGATAAGTGTATACCATATGTAAATTTTATGTGGTATTTCTATTACCTTGTTTATGCCATTGTATACCACTAAGTATTGTGCTTAGCATGAGAGTTCTTTGTGTCTCTCACACAGGTTGAGTGTGAGAAGTTAGAAGAGCCACACAAGATAAAAGCTTGATTCTACAAAGTCACTATAGTATACAAGGTATATGTCACCTTGATGACTTTTTTTTAAAGTCTTTACATTTTTATCCATATCTTTTGAACATTGGGTTTAGTGCTCTTCTAAGCAAATATTTATTTTGTAATGAATATTATTGATTTTGTAAACCTTTCAAGGTTATTGAAGTTAAAAATCTTATATTGATACAATTACTGTATTTTATGTTTTTATCATGGATTTTGAATTATAGACATCATAACCATGATGCATATCAAAGATTTTTTTTTTAAAAAAAGTAAACATTCAAATTAATTCTTCCATGGTGATGTAACATATCTCCTTTATAGTTGAAATTGTCTTAACCATATGAGGAGGTGTTACAAAATATCTCTTCCTTTCTTATTCTTTTTCGGCTAGCACAATAAGCTAGCAACTCTTCAAATTTAAGTTCTTACATTTAATACCCAACATTTCTTCTATATTTAATTTGCTAATGTAGAATTTGCTTAGAGATGTTACACCTTGCTTCTTGAATGCATGAATTGCCTCTAAACTTTCTTATTTGGCTAGCTTTCTTCTCCAAGCAAGTAAAGGTATTTAAGTGAATTAATTTAGTCCTAAAACTAAATTAAATTCATGGTTATTGTTGTCATAGAATTCTTCTCCTCGAAGATAAGAAATAATTATGTTTTACTTTCGAGTTCAGTTTAACACCTTCCAAATCCTTTTTAAAACCCTTTTTAATTAGTTTTGATGCTCATGGGAATTAGATTGATTCTTATTCATATTGGAAGCAAATGCTCCTAAATTTACCTTTAAAATTGTCTTTTTGGACTGCTGAATTACACTTTGTAAAAGAAGTTCGATCAGATATAACTTATATTTGAAAATACAAACATTATGCTACAAAAGAAGTTTGGCCATACATATTTTATGTCATTTTAGACATAAGGATGTCAGATCAACCAGATAATTAAAAAATAATATTTAAATACAAAAGCGCCAAATTAATATCTATTATTCACACATATTTAAATGAGTTGTAGTTGTCTAAATGCAATCTCTATTATTCAAATCAAAGTTCAACTTCTCTCCAATGTGTGAATCAAAATTCAATTCAATTCGACCACAAATGACCATTCAATCGATTAAAAAACCAAAATCAAATTGTGTATAAATTCTCCTCGTGGACAACAAATTTTAGAGGCTTATAAGAAAATTCAGACCTCCAAATACAATTTTCACCACTGAGATTAAAGACCCTAGTGTCCTCAATAAGCCTACCAAAAATCAACATCATTTGAGCATGGTTGACCATCCAATCATATAAAATTGTAAAGCTGATAAGGATGAATTTCAATGAAAAATTCATTTCTTCTCTTTCTTTCCTCCATCTTTTCTTTTTCCTTTTTTTCCTTCATTCTATGCTATCCACCATATATTAGACCCATTTCATTGCTTCTGCTATTATTTCTTCGTCCGGAAACCTATTTCATGCTTCTGATTTTCATCATCGAGCAATTAAATATGAAATAAAAAACTGATGTTTATAGTGAAATTATATTTATTCTGTCCTCCTTTACTCTCTTTACCTCTATCCAAACTAAAGCATAAAGGTTAGAATTGTAGAAAAAAATGTTGGAAGCTTCAAATTGAAATAAAGCTGATAAGCTAAGTTTTTTGTATAGTTATATAAAAAAAAAATACCAAAACAATTTTTGTTGAGCGAGTATAAACTTTTTGGAATAGATTATGTACATAATCTCATTCATTTCCACACAAAAAAAAAAAAAAAAAAAAAAGAAATTCAAAATCGGAATTATAAAAAAAAAATCATAAAACCATTCTTTTCTTGTACAACCTATCGCAATTTTTTCTAAAGAGTCTTGTAAAATCTGCTTATTGTCTAAATAAAATTCAACTTAATTATTAAAATAATTAAGTCAATTTCTTAATTTAATAATAAAATATTATAAAATATAATATACATTAATTTATGAATGAGCATAAATATTATTTTTATTTAAGTAATTATATCACAACCCAAAAATACTTATATTAATTATATTATAATTAGCATTGAAAAGAATAATATTTTTCTTACTTTGTTTTTTTTTTTTTTATCGAAACATATTTTTTATGCACCTTAATACTAATTAAATGTAGGCTTTAATGTAGCTTTGATGGTAAGTCTTCGTATGCTTGTAGAGGTTATGAATTTAAATCTCATCATCAACAAAGAGTTAAATGGGTCCATGTACGTAGGATAATGCGTATTAATTAAATCTTACCTTATAATTAGATTTAAATAGTAAGCATCTAAGGATCTAAATAGCCCATAAAAATTCGTAAAATCGTAGCCTAAACTTTTTTAAAATTCATCCTAATAGGTTGAAATGGATGTGTTAAAAAAACTAGACATATTGCAATCTCTAAAAATTGTTTTGGAAGAGTTTTGATTTCACATGCGAATCAATTTTTGAATTTTTTTTTTCTTAAATAAGGTCAATTTTATGTTCAATTTTGATGGACATAGGATAGAAGGAAAATAGTTGTTTTCTAGTCCTTCATTATTACGGTTTCTAATAGGAATGGTACCAATATTTTTTTTATACACTTCTTACTATACAATTTTAATACAAAAAAGACCTATTTATTTATTTTTTTAATAAAACATTAGTTTTTATTATAAAAGCTAATAGTGCTTTATAAATGAAAAATCATTCTCTTTTTTACATTAGAAATATATAGTGAGAAGTGTATAAGCAATTCTCTTATTTCCAAATCAAACACTCAAAAAGAAATAAATTCATTTTGGTTATATTTAGATTGATAAATTTTGAATTAAAAAATTAGAATAATTTATAAATTTATGTCAAATTCATCATTTGGCTCTTAAAAAAGTCAAATTTTATAGATTTTGAAAAATCACTCACTCATCAAAATTCTTCATTTTTTAAGTATTTGATTTTGCATTTTCTAAGTGAAAAAATCCAAATTCCACTATATTTTATTTACGAGCGATTGTTATTAGATGTTTTATTTTAAGATTGCTAAATATACCCTTAAGCCTAAAAATACAATAAAAACCATTTGCTATCTTTTAATTTTTATTTATTTTATTTATATTGGTTGAATATCAATTAAAAAATATTAATGAGTTCTTTCGAAAAAAACAATATTAATAAGTTAATTTATTCATAAATATAATATAGATAATGAGTTTATATAAAATTTTGAGTAAAAAATTTGCAATTATTTTAAATTTGATAGTAATGATAATTTCATCAATTGATTTTTTTAAAAAATTTATTTTAAATTATATTATTTCACAATTAAATATAAATGTGATAAAAAAGACGAGAAAATAATTAATGATAAATTACTAATATTTAGTAAAAGATAAAATTAAAAATTAATTTTTAAATATATAAATTGTGATTTTTAAACCAAACATCAAAATAAATTATTTTATTAATTCATAAATTTTATAATCAAATCAAATAAGAAGTATAGATTTTATGAAATCCATTCAATTCTAATTCTTGGGTTGTTTTATCCTATTGAAACTACTAAGGCTCCATCACTATTAGGGAAAAAGGTGTTAATGCCCAAAATATAAAGAAATAATTAAAAAAATAAAATGAAAGAAGCAGAAGCTGAAAATCCAGCAAAGCAAGCAAATCCCGTCCAACCATCCACATAAAAAATCTCTACTTCTTTCTCCATAACATAAAATCACATGTTTTAAGAAATTCAGATGAAGGATGATAATTCTCTCCCTACCTCTACCAAAAAGGAGACCACGGATTCTATTCTTTTTGGTAAAGGACGTTACAAATTCTGGGCTTTAGCTGCCATTTTGCTTTTGGCATTTTGGTCAATGTTCACCGGAACCGTCACTCTCCGTTGGTCCGCCGGCAATCTCAACCGTCTCTCCGACGACGTTGACCTTCCTGTTCACGACTGTCTCGATGTCCTCGTAAATCTCTTCTCTTCTCTCTCACTTTTTTTTTTTTTTTTTTTTTTTATGAATGCGCGGAACTTGCCTGATTTTAGACTGGAAATTCTAGGAAATGGAGGAGAGGGAGAAGGTTGTGAAGCATATGTGGGATGTGTATACCAATAGCCGTCGGATCAGATTACCTCGATTTTGGCAGGATGCTTTTGAGGCTGCCTACGAGGAGTTGACTAGCGATGTCCCTGGGATTAGAGACGCTGCAATCTCTGAGATCGCCAAGATGTCTGTCCGCTTCATTGTTCTTGATCCGCCTTCTCTTCAATCGACGGTGAGCATTTAATTATTCATAGCTGAGTTAGAAATTATCATTTATACTAAGTTAATGTTACTTGCTGGTTTTCTTTATTTGTATCGCACTGTTTTTGGATTATATCCTTGCCATTAAGCGTATGTTGATTCTTGGTATTTGGGTTTGCTTCTTCGTTGCCAGTTAATAAGTAATACAATAAATTGTCAGTGTATTAGCTTTATTTTGTATCTTGTCTTCTAAAGAAGGTAACCAAAAAACTGTCTTTAGGTTACTTCAATTTGTAACCATTGATTGTCCTTTAGCTTTAACTATAGCCATATAAGTAGTACCTTACTTTTCAGAAGATATAACCTTAGAGTCCTATGAATTTGGTATTTTCTGCTATATTGGGACCTCTAGAACCAGACTAAAAGCATTTTAGTAGAGAGAATTTATGACTGAATCAATGGGGATCTTCACTATGTTAAAAGCTGAAGTTTACAAGTACATACTAGTGCAATCAGTTCCAAGGAATTTACAATTTGTAGATCACCAATTAAACTGTGAGAGTTGCTTTATATATGTTTTGCTAATTAATTAAAAATTTGATTTAAAACTTGTCCCTTTTTCTCCTGTAGGTTCCACATAACTTGTTGATTTGTCTCACTATCTAGGACAGTAGAAGATTTGATGAGGACATAAATGTGCATTTCTTAAACTATGTTTATTTCACTTTAGTTGCAATCTGCAAGTTGAGAATACTTGATGAACACTGGGTTTCTAAGTTACAAGAGATGTGCTCAAATGAAATCAAACATGGGATTGTGTTAGGTTATATTCAGATGGAACAGATTTGGCATTTTGTTTTCATGACTTCCCCATTTAGTCATCCTTATTTAATGAAAATGTTTTCACTCAAAGCCTAATATTTTTAGGTAGAAACTTTGATTAGACATAACTTCATCTTATAATTTGTGCCATTATTAAGAATAGCAAGTCTTTTCTTAGTATTTATGTTGTTATTCTATAGTGTACCTTTTTTTTTATCTCTCCTTCCTTGAGAATTGTTCTCAGGTAATTTTGTCATGAAATTTCTCTATATCCTTTTCCTGCTTCTAGGTTTATTATTTTATTCTTTTGATTCAATGTTGTTCATAACTTTTTATCTGTGTTAATCCTTGACCTAGTTATATCTGTTATTACATATACTAGGGTGCATTCTTCTGGGTAATTAAGTGAATTTATTTATTGCTACCAATTTGTTTGTGCGTGCGTGCGTGTGTGTGTGTGTGTATATATATATATATATATATAAACAAACAATTGATTTTGAAGTCAATACTATCTGGTAGGCTTGGCCATGGTTCCGCGGTCCCAAAAAATAGGGATCGGACTGGAACCTTGGAGGGACCAAACTGGAACCAGCCAGTTTTGGTTCATAAACTGGCGGTTCAGTCGGGTTTTTTTTAATTAATAACACAATAAATAAATACAATTAAAATTATTAATTTGTGTAAATTATAAATTTGTATTACTAATATGTTGTAAAAAATGAAAACTTTGAGAAAAAAATAACTTATTGAATATTAATTTGTAACTTTGTGTAATAACTTAGATTGTTATAACAAAAAAAAAAATGATTTAGAGAAATTATAAGTTGAAATTTAGAAATGATTATATTTATTTGATAAATTAATAAATTATAAAAATTATAACTATGCTAAAAACTTAATTAATTTAATCTTTTAATTTTAAAAAATAATTTAATTATAAAATTTTGAATTTATATTGAAAAAATTGTAATATTAATAATTGGGCTTGAACTTTATTTTTTTTTACCATTAATTAAGTTGCATACGTATTATCTTAAGGTTTAGAGGAATCAAAGCCCACGTAGTTCTCTTACCTTTTAAATTTTAATTATTGACCACTTTTACCTTTTTTTTTGCTCGGAACCGCCGGTGCAGAATGTCAGTCGTTCCTTCAGGGGTAAAGTCATATTGGTCATTAAATTGATATTTCTCTATTTCTTGTTTTCTTAATGCTGCTTTGGTCAAATCTTCAATATAAGCTTGAGTTTCTAGGGATTCAAGAGTTAAGCTATATTGCATCTTATCCAAAATATTACCTCTCGTATTAAAAACTTTTTCAACCGCAACAGTTGAGATTGAACTTGCATAAATTTGTTTTGCAATTTGGGAGAGTACCGGATAAGTATTTTGATATCGATTTCACCAATCAAGAACTGAAAATATTTACTTGTTCTACTGTCACCAAACTCAAATGTAGTTGTTAGACAAATGTCAAGTTCGGGTGAACCCGATGATGATTTTGGTTTTTTATGTTTTTGTATCATCAAACGATCACTCTCTCTAATTTTTATCGATTAACTCGAACTTTGACTAACAGTGTACTACTACTAATAGTACATAAATAAATCACAAATTAATTTTTTTACATAATTAATTATAGCTTCAACACTAATATCGTCACCTAAACCTAACAATGAATAATAAAGATTCAAATAATCAAATAAGTTTTCTATTTTACATCTAAGATAAAAAAAAACACAACATACAAGATTAATCAAAAGAATATATTTAAAATAATTCAACTATTTTTTTTTCATTATACAAATAGAATCATGCAAAATAAGATCATTAATATAATATTGAAATATATCAACAATATTAATACATTCACACAATAATAAATGATATGTTGGATAATAAACACACTATTTAAAGTATATATTGCATCATTAAAAACTTTTAAAATATCTGAAAGTTGTTGACAAATATTCCAATGCTGTGAATATAAATTAATTTATGATACATTATTATAAATAAATGTGCATAATAATTCTTTATATCCATATGACTCATTGAGTAATTCATATGTTGAATTTTAACGAGTAGAAACATCTATTGGAAATCTTTTAGGTTTAGGTTTTTTGCTATTTTTACGACAAAATCGAGCCCATAATTTCATTGTTTGTGGATGTGACCATAAAAATGAAATTCCTACTTTATTTGGAGCAATTATACCATTCAAAGATTTTAAACCATTTTGAACATATAAATTTAACATATGACATGCACATCTAACATGAAAAAATCTACCTCCAATATTAGGTTGGTATAATACTTAAAGGTTTTGAATTGAGACGGTATTTACCGCCGCATTATTAAAAACAATTGAAAAATTTTTATGAACTAAGTCACATTTTTCCAAAATATTTTTTATCATTTTAAAAATATTATCTACGGTATATCAATCATCAAATACTCTAAATACAATTAATCTTTTTTGTAATTGCATTCACTATCAATCTAATGACATGTAACACCCATGTAAGAATGCATTTGCCAATGATCACTCCAAATATCACTACAAATACAAACACGTCTATTCAAATATGAAAATATTTTGAGCAATTCTTTTTTATTTTATTTATATAAATTATATAAAGCACGTTTAAGGATATTTGTAAGTACACATTTAGCATATGAATTTAATGCATTTTGACAATAATTAACAAAATCTACTTTTTCAACAAAACTAAAAGATAAATGTTCTATACTTATCATTTTTGTCAATTCTTTTTTATTTTTTTCATCATTATATTGAAATAATTGAGAAGAAAAATATGTTGTGTATCCAAAAATTTGAATTTGCCTTTTATCTATTCCAAATTAAGCAGCATGTTTGTTTTGCAAGTACCTTCGAAATGTGCCATAACCACCTCCAACTTTAAATTTGTATGTTGATGCACAATAATTGCATAATAATTGCACACAACATCAAATGACCTATGATTTTTTTGAATTTTCTTGAAATGAATTTGAAAATTGTCGAATGTTCTAATTTTTGCTTCAGATGATGCCGCCGCCAGACTCGGGCCCGACTGTGTATCACCCATATTTCTTTGGCTTTCGTCAGTTGGAATTTCGAACTTCCCTTCTTCATCCAAATTTTCAATAAAATTTTCCAAATCAACAATATTTTTATAAAAAAAATTGCTCCTTCCACTGTGGCTTCCCATTATTTATGATTAAATTTTGTGAAAAAAATTGGAGAATATTAAAAAAAAATAATGCAAAAAAAGATAATGAAAAAAAATTGTAGGATTAAGGAAAAATTTAGAATTAGAGATAATTAAATAATTGAAGAAGAAATTGAGATAATGTAGAAGTATGATTAAAAAGAAATTAGAGAGAAATAATAATTGAAATTGTAATTAGAGAGAAATTAAAAATATATGTAGAAAGAATTGAGATTGAATTGTAGAGAAATTGAGAATGAGATTGTGTAGGAAAATAGAAAATGAATAATATTGAAATGAATTTGGTATTTATAGATAAAAAATTTAAAATATAAAATTACAATAATATTTTTAAAATATAGTTGTTATTTTTCTGTTATAAGGGGTATTTTTGTCTTTTCATTCTATCTAATCTATATTTTTTTTTAAAAATGTAATATTACCATTGGAACCTGAACCACCGGCTCCCGGTTCATGGGAGAAGGATCCGGACCGGCCCCTTCCCCAGCCGGGCCCTGAACCAGCCTAGCCCAGCTCGGTTCAACGGGCTGGCCCAGCCCTGTGGCCAGGTCTACTACCTGGGAATTTGGTAGTCTTGCCATTAGTCCCCATACTGGTTGCTTCCTTGCTTGCATGCCCTATACATAATGGTCTTTACAGTTCAGCTCCTAGAAAAATTTCCCAATATTAAAACTTGTTTCAGAAATTCCCTAAAGTTGTTTACCATATGTTATCCCTAATGCTCACTGCAAAAATTGGAGCCATGTTACATTTTTCCCCTACATATGATAAATCACATGTGAAATTATTTCCTCATTACTCTATTTTTCCCTTTAAATACAAAGGAAATAGCCTAGGTAGTTTGTCGCCTGTGTAATAGCAGTTTTTGTCTTTGTATAACCTTTTCATTTGTTTATCACTGTTGGTCATCAATGGCTCCTAGCAACCGCCAGCAGTTTAGCTTTTGTTTTCCTTTCTTTTCTTTTTGTTTTTGTAAAATTTTTCTTTCTATTAAAAGAATAAATTAAATGGAATAGTATAATTTGCTTGGTCCTTCTTGTGGTCTTCAATTTTTACCAAAATTCCAGCTGCACTTGCTTTAGTTAGTTTTCAGTATTATAACCAAGAAGCAGAAATATTTGATTTTTCAGAAAATGGTTTTAACATAACATATTCATTGGACAAATTAATTTTGTTGAACTAAATAGCATAAACAAACGAAACTTAATGCAGTTAGCATGTGGATTTTATGCAATGACTTAACAATGCCAATCCGGTCTAGGGAGAGAAAAGTGAGTTTACAACTCTCTTTCTAAAATTTAAGTGCATAATTGTGAAAGTGCCTGTAGTTCATGATTTATTAGATTTCCCTATTTCGATTCTTTGATTATCTTCAATTGAACAACTCATCAAACAGTTCCTTTGCATCCCAATGTTTGTTCCTCTTCAGATGGTCATCCTTAATGCATTAACAAAGTTTCTGTTTCTACTTTCCTTTGTTCTATCCTAACCAGTTGAATCTGCAAATGGCTTACGATACACCTGGTTAGTCATTGCAATCCTTGAACCTAGCCTGCCTTGCTGTCTTACTAACTGATTTTAACTCTACATATTCTGTATCTTTCATCCAAAGTTGGGTAAGTTTCTATAGTATACTTTCTTCATTGTTATAGCTTGCTGAACCTCTTCACTTAAAACTTCCTTGGATGGAGGATTGGAGGCACAATTTCTCATATGAATCTGCTAATTCTTTTTGAACCATGCTCTGGTGCTACTGTGTCACTCTACACTCTATAGTGTATTGGTTTTAATAGGATGGCTGGATTTTGGACATGATTTCAACTCCTGCACACATCTAATGTTATTAATTGATGTTACCTGCCTGGTATAACTGTGTCTGCACTACATCTGCATGATACTTGGTCATCCATCCGAGCTATCATGAAATTTAATTTGTCTTCTAGAGTGACTGCTTTTTAAAGTTTTTATCTGCCTTCTTTGTCCTTATTTTATGTCTTCTTTGAACCCAGCTCAGAAGCTGTATGTCAAATGTTATATCAGTTGCTGCATTTCTACCCCTGAAAAACCTATCCTGTTTATTATCAAAACGCTCCACTATTTGGTCCAGTATAAACTCTTTTCAGCACAGGTATTATTGGAGTAAGCTTATCCAAATTCAATCGGATGCGAGTTTCTATGGCTTGATAAAAGCCTCTGTTTGGGGCATAAGCTGATTGAAATCAACTGTCTCCATGCTAAGCACAAGTTCAACCAGTATTATTCTAATATCTATTCTTTTAAACATGTGTGACCTTGCCTTTTATAAATTTGTAACTTTTTTTTTATCTATTTGAGTTCTATCCTGTATGGTCTAGTTTAGATTTTTTGGTACTTGGTTATCCTCTTATACGGAGCATTCAAACCTCCCTGTTTTCCTTGTTAAAAAACTGTATTTCTAACATTCTTAAGATATCCTACTACTTTCTTGCTTAATTGGCCAATTAGTTTTCCCTAACCTTTCCTTACTGCCTGAGGATACTGATGTAGGAGAGCCTTTGTTAGCATAGCCCAATTGTCATTGAACCTGTGTACTGTATCCATTGGAGACACCTCTAGGGAACTCTTTCCAGGATCAATGTTCATGGGATGTGAATAAACCTTTGTGCTAACCATGAACCTTCCATAATCCTCTCTAACCTAGGCACTGAGCCAAGTATTGATTCTTAGGCACAGCGCAATCAGAGTTTTGTGTGCATTTGATAATTCAATGTGATAGGTTTTCAAATCTGCTGCAAGGTTGAGTAGGGGTGTTTGATTAGGACGGTCACTGTCAGACCTGTTTATCAATAATTAATTCATGATTACTACAATATATCATTGATGAGGAGACTGGATATCTATGCTACTGAAATGATGGATATATTATTCTTGAATTCAAATTTATATAATGGATAGTGAAAAACTTGTCCGCTATTCTTTTTTCTTTGATCATTGAGACACAAGCTGATATCATCTCGTGCAACTTAACATGTCCGTTGCTCTACTGTTTTGGTTGACAAATAAAGTAAGATGGAAAATTTTTTTTGACTAACACCTTGGCTCTGTATTTTCTTATGTAAACTACCAGAATGCCCGAGAATTAAGTTTGAAGTTAGTTGGGAAAGGTGGGGCTAAAGTGACTTCAAACAGGAGTGGTAAGTGATGAGAAGAAAACCAATATAGGCTTCAAATTTGCATTACTATTCCGTAATCTTCACATCTCATGCTTCCAATGATCTCTGACACGTGGTGATTCTTACCACAGGGACGCAGCATTTCTTTAATTAAGTTATTTTTCTTCCTGTGTTTTTGTTGTCACATGAGAAATTTTGATAAGTTCTCTTTTGTATAAATTAAAGTGATAATATTTAGAAACCTTACATTGGCTTTCCTCAATTCGTATTAGTTGCACGTGCAAGTTGAATCTGATGTTTATGCAGGAACAAGTTATTTCTTACAGTATGGTATTTGAGTGGACGAAAGTGTGTAACGCCCCCTATGATCTGATCGGTTACAGCTAATCTCTTTATGACATGCCATGAACACCCACACAATGAACATAGTAATGCATTTATGCACAATGTTATGTCAAAACATAGCTAGATATAAAACTTTGATGAGGCTTTAACAGAAGGTTCCTTGTAAAATAAAAACTTCATGTCATGCCGGAATGCTTGTACCTATCTCATACGCCAAGATTCACTTAAATCTTGTAATCTAAAATCTTTAATCACGAACATGACTATACCGGCAATTCTTTCACTTAAGCTTGTTCTAGGTTATATTTGTCAAGGTCATACATTCGTATAGTAACATTCCGTACCCCCTTTATAAATATGAAGCAAAGGTCTCACAAGCCATATAATACAATTTAGAGTTATAAGGTTTATAAATCTATACAGCTTTGTATGCAACTACATGCCCATACTATTACAAAATCAGTACAAACAAAACATAACCGACCAAAAGTGCAACTTGATAGATGTGGTGGCCACTCCTTGCTCTGCTAGTCTACTTGGACTTGCAGCTATATGTGAGAAAATAAATCCACTTGCTAAGCTTTTTTGTTTAGTGGTGTATACTTATAGTATAACATTAAATCACGCATGTATAAACAAATAAATAATGAAAAATTAAATTTCTAAGTTTCTAACATGATACAATTTTATATTCAAATAATGTTTAAGTACATACACCTAGCCTTCTAAGCAAAAGTATAACAAACAACCAACCAAAACAATATTAACGAATCACTACAAGCATCAACACAGAGTTCATTTGGCATGCATATATAGCATGCATAAATATAGTCACTTATGTTGGACCTTAAGGGTATTTCTATAATTTTGATGATAACAATTTAACTATATTTAACTATATTTTATTTTCTAAGTGTTTAGACAAATTAAATATTTTTGAGACTATAAAAGAAAGTTCATTCAAGTCAACAGAAATTCAAAAATTGAAATTCATAAGAGAGTTGCGCCCATGACCAAATTAATCATGACCATGAAAATGGTCATGCTCGTAAATGCAAATAACCACTTTTGCAAAATTGGGATTTTACATCCGTGGAAGAGTTAGTAATGTCTGTGAAGCAATTAGCACCAAAAATTTCATATTCAAATGACCATGGCTATGAAGAAATGACCTACTCGTGAAACATAAATAGCCACGCCTATGAAGATTGTGTCATGCTCGTGAAGGATGGTACAAATTTGGACAGATAGTTTCACAGCCAGCTTTACTACTTTTGTCACTACTTCATCAGGAACATTCACACTTGTGAAGCTGGAAATAGAAAATGTTAAGCGCGAATGGGAAAGTGGTTGAACGATTAGTTTTGTATTGAATGTACTCTCAATGGCTTTATTTGTTGGGAAAAGTATAAATACAACATATTTATGATCTCCAAAGAGTATAAAACCAATTATCAAGCTTCTAATCCTTGTAAAAGCTTTGTTCTTTTAATTGTTTCCAACAACTTTCTTAATCTTCATTGTAAACCATCATTGCTATGTTTGTTGAGCTTTTTCTGGCTGTTGAGTGTATTCATTATTGTAATCAATTACTCAATAGTGAGATTGAGTGAGTTGGATTTGTGATGAATCACTTGTAAAGGTTTATTGTGTGAGATATTAAAACACAAGGATTTAGTTGTTGTGTAGCCATTAAAACACAAGAGTTTCTGGGTTAGGTATTAGCCAATAGTGTAAAACACCACAGTTGGGAGTGAGCTCGGAAAAAATCCATTATAACACTTTGTGTTAATGAAATATCCAATTGTGATTAGGGAGAGGATGTAGAATTTGTTAATACCCAAACCTCTATAAATCTTATGTCTTTTGTATCTATTCTTCCCTTTTTATTAATTTCTTAGTAATTATCTTAAGTTAAAATTTTAATTACCAACCAACTCAATCTCCCATTCTTGGTCATTATTTGGGCAACAATTGGTATCAGAGCTAAGTTTAGCATTCAATCCTAACAAGCGCTAGTAAAGATCAAGTCATGGCCAACGAAGAATTTCATAGTCTCAAGTCTTTCTTTAATGGAGCAAATTATGTTAATTGGAAGTTTAAAATGGAGGCTTACTTTGATGGTGAGGGAGTAGATATTTGGGATATCGTTCGAAAGGAATGAACACCTTCAACAAGAAGAAATGATGAAGGCGAAGATGAAATCATTCCAAGAGATGATTGGATGGAGCATCAAAAGAGAGCAAATAGAAAAAACAAAAAAGTCATGACAATTCTAATAAGCTCTCTATTTCTTGAAGAGTCTGGTAGAATTCAACATTATCTAACCTTCTACTTCATTTGGAAGACATTGAAAAGCTACCATGAGGGAACTAAACAAGTGAAGTCCATGAAGATTCAACTCTTTGTCACCGAATATGAACTCTTCAAAATGAAGTCTAATGAGATTTTAAATAGCATAAGGAAGCTTGGAAGGCACTATAGTTTGGAAGATGTAAACAATAAGATTTTAAAAAGTCTTCCAATGAAGGATTATGGCTCAAGAGTTGCAAAAATTGAAGAAGCTAATGAGGATTTAAGTGTAATTCTTACCGATGTGCTCATTGACAAGCTTCTTACCTATGAGAGGGCTCTAGCAAGAGACAAAGAGTTAGAAGGAGAAAAAGAAAGGAGAAACCTCTTAACACTCAAAGCTTCAACTTCCATGCCTCAAGATGAAGATCTTTTTAGTGATGAGGAGATGAGTGACGAGGGAGATGAACAAATAGCCTTACTTTCAAGGAGGATCAAGAGAATGATCACCAATATATATGGCTCAATCAAAAATTATAAACAAAAAACCTCAAGATTCACTCATGGGAATTTCTCATCTAACAAGAGCAATGAGGAAGTCAAGAGTGTGAGAAGAAGGAACACATCAAATCAGAGTGTCCCAACCTCAAAAAGTACAAAAAGAGACCCAATAAAGAAGACGAAGAAAATGGTCATAAAGCCACTTGGGATGATAACTCCTCAACATTTCTTGAAAAATAAGAAGAGGAGGTGACTAACTTATGCTTCATGACTATTGAAGATGACTCTGTTGATGAGGTATGTTCTACATCTCAACCTTATGATGAATTATGTGATTTAATAGATGATTAGGATGATGATATAGTTGAAGTCTTGAATTTAGAGATAAAAAGGTATAAACAGAAACTTGAACTTTATAGAAACAAAATAGCTCTAAACTTAGAAATGATTTAGTGACCTTCAAAAGCTAAAAATCTCTAATGATTATTTAAAGAAGTCATTAGATGAAATTTCATCAAAATCCTCAATCAATTCTTTATTAAAATAAAACAATTCTTTAAAAAATGAGGTTGATGAGCTTAGAAACTCTATTTTTAAATTTCACAAAGGGAATGAGAGTTTGGATACTTTAATCGTATCTCAAATACCTCTCTTGATGAGACATGACTTAGGCTTCAATAAAGCATCATCATCCTCCCCACCTTGAATAATATTTGTTAAGTCTAGCATTCCACAAACCTCTTCTATGGAGGTATTAGCCTTAAAGGCTAAAGGCAAAACACATATAAAGTCCTCACCCAAAAGAAAAGTAGTAAAGTGTCACATGGTTCAAGAGAAAAATCTCAAAAGGACAACCACGCCTTATTATATAAGAGCTATGCACATAAGAAAACATCCATTACACATGTTTGCTCATGTTCATGTGCACATATTTCCTCTAGAAAGTTAATGAGGCCTAAACCTCATGAAAGTGGCAAAATCAATTTAAATATAAACAATGTCATTATTGTTGGGTATTGAACATGCATCTCATACACGACACAATAGAAATTTAAAATTAATTAAATGCAAAACCCATGGAACGCCCTATGTATATTAAAATCTGAATAACCATCACATGGAAGACGTATAATTAACTTTGTTTGAATGCAACTTCAATCTTTAAGTTGTGAGCTTTACTTCTAGTTGGGTTGTAACAAACTACAACAATCCAAAGCTTATGGATTGCTCTAGTAGTATCCATGTGAAAGAGAGAAGGAAATAATCTCAAAGGCTATAAGGTGATATTTTACCAAAGTGCTAGCAATGGGAGAATTTCTTTGAGAGAGAGAAGAAGAAAATAACTCTTATTTTCTCCAATGAGGCAACTTAGTTTTTTGTGCTTTAGAAGGGTATTTCTAGGTTCTCTAACCATAATTATAGTTGGATACTAAAACCCTATATTTAGCTTCCTATTCAAAATAGAAAACCTGAAAATCTCATAGTGTCACACGCGTGACAACCTTTAGGCCAATTGGGGGTGCGTATAGAGTGACTTGCTATTGCACTCATCAGGATGTCCTCACGTGCATGACATGTCACGCCCACTAATTAGATATTAATTAGAATAAGTATGTGGGATAAATAGAAAAAATATGATAGATAATAGAAATTAAAATAGATGGAATAAATGACTAAATTAGAAATTAAAATAAATTAAATCGATTGACATGATAAATTTGATTAAATTATATCACATAATTAAATTGTATTTTTGGTAAAAAAAATTAAAGGTACTAGATATAAGTAAATATGTGAAGATGATGATAATAATAATAATAATAATAATAATAATAATAATAATAATAATAATAATAATAATAATAATAATAATAATAATAATAATAATAATAATAAAGAGAAAAAAACAGAAAAGTGAACAGTAAAAAAAGAAAAGGACACAACAGAAAAAAGGGAAAAAAGAATAATAAACGGGAGAAGGGAAGGGGAAAGAAGTAAATAAAGACTTTCTACACTCTTCTTCTTCTTATCATCATCATCCCTTTCCTTCCTCCAAATAACAGCCTCAATTCTTCATCATCTTCTTCATGATATGCAAAAAATTCACTCCAAATAAATCTATTTTTGGTAAGTAAATTTTTTTTCATAGTTATTGTGTTATTAGAGCTTTTAGGGTTGTATTTCTGTAGTATATTTCACTCTATTTTTTATTATCCTATGAACTGAATTTGGAGAAGTGTCACAAAAAAGTTGTTTATATATGTGTTGTTTATATGTCTGTCAAATTTCATGAAATTATTTTGGGTATATAAAGAGATAAACTTGTTTGGGTGAGACTGGTTTAGGGAGACATGTCAACAGAATAACCTACAATTTTTGTTTAATTTTATTATCTGAATAACTGACTCTGAGGTTTCGTAAAACATAAAAGTTATAGATATATGTGTTATTTAGGTCTTTGCAAAATTTTATATAAATATCTACTTGTGTAGGTTGAGTTATAGTGAAATGAACTATGGATGTTCCTTGATTGAGATGGTTTCATAAATTTTTAAAGCTCCAGTAAATTCGTCCTCATATTTGACCTGTTTTTAGATTAAATTAGCCAAAGTTCAAACATGAAAGTTTTATTTCTATGTCTTATCTAAGTTTCTGTGAAAGTCTCACTTTAAAATGTCATTTATTTGGTGAGTTATGAGTTGAACAATTGAACTGGTCAGGTTGGTACTCTATACTGAACCAGTTGTAGATTATTTAGCATTTGAGGACCTTAGAAATAGAATTGCGAAAAGTGGTTGAAAGATATGAATTTTTAAATATGGTACCCCGAAACTGTCTAAGAGGTAGCAAATAGAGCAATATTGAAAATTGCAATAAAGCTTTTGTAATGGTTCAAAAATTCTGAAATTTTAGTATGATATAGCATTACATGTTAAATTTAATTAGAAATAAGAATCATATAAATTGAATAAGTGTATAAAAAGTTATTGATCCAACAGTCCTAAGAGGTTTTGTTCCAACTTAAAAAAAAATTGTAGTTATTTATTTAAACTATAGTAAGAATAAATATTTTATCAAGGTATTAATTATTTATATTTTTGAATTAGTATCTCAACAAGAAGAAGAACAACAAAAGTGAACAAGCTCTGAGCTTATATTTTGGAAAAGAAAAACACTATCGAGGTTTGTACATATATGTATTCTGGTTTGCCCCTTATGCATGATTGTGTGTGTCTGACATAAATTATATGCCACAATGATGAAATTATATATTATGACATGTTTTAAAATTATAGAAATGTGATTAACTATAAACTTAACATTATGCTAATATTTGATAAATTATCATGCTATTACATGGTTTTGAAATAAATTATGAGTATATTATTAAGTTAATATGAAATGATTATTGGTTATAGAAACAAGTAATTAATGGTTTTTAATTGCCCATTTCTCTACTTAAGGACTGACATAGGATAGATGGTGCACCATTAGGGGGAAGTTTCGGTACCGATATTGATATAATTTAAGGACAGAGTGACTATAGCTCCGAGAGCACCCCTAATCCTAATTACATACAGATAAATGATTATACTAGGTCAAAGTGGCTAAAGCTCTGTTAGCGCCCTTAACTTGAGATTATAGTGAGTAGGGGTGCTTAAGCTCCGCAAGTGCCCCTATTTCACACCCCATATCCGGACAGTTCGAGAACGAGATTTTGGACTAAGAAATCATAGAATGAAATATGAAAATTTATTAATTGATGTAAGTAACAAAGTATAGAATGCTTACATGAGGTGGTGCAAATTTAATTACTGAATAAGGTTATTATGTTATCCTTTTATGTTATGGATTTATTTATTTTATATGACAAAAATGTAATAAAATTTGATGTGCCATGATTTTATTTGAGACATATATTTGTGCGACTGCCTGAGAAATACTGTAATGCTTATATGTACCACTAAGCTAGAGATAGCTTAGCGTGAGTTATTCTCACGCAGGAATTGGAACTGTAGCTAGTAGATAGTGAAGTTGATTAAGAAGAATTCCAAGGCCATATCAGTGGAGGCACAAAAGACATAGTTAGAGTGTTGGTTACTTATTATGTTTTTTTAGTTTGATCATGTATATGGTTTTTGTTAGACATGTCTCATATGTTAATATTGTATATGTAAGTAATTATGTAATACAATCAAGTGTCATATGTGTATACAACATAATGATAAATATATATTGTTAATTAGAACGACTTGCCTTTACCAATATAAATAAATGGATTAAGTTATTTAAAATGAAAAAGTTTTAATTTGAACAAATTTATTTAGTAAATCTTGTGGCATCCTATTTATATATATGTGATTATTCTGAATATATAAGTAGGGCATCACATTTAGTGGTATCAAAGCCCAATTTAGGCGTTTCTAGACCTAGGTGGGAAATGGGATATTAGGCATAAATACACGTGTCTCATATAATTCTGATATGGGTTTTCTTCTTGGCAACTTGTAGGATTGTAGGAAGATGTCTTCGAATGAAAGGGATAGGGCTGAGAGTACTGGCTCTCCTGATATTGAGACTCCTAATCAGCTTAGTGTAGTGAGCGTTTAAGGGCAAAATGCTGCTCCAAATCCCCCACAACAGGCAGAACAGTTTGATCTTGGTCAAAATCCATTTATACAATAGATGACTGGATTATTCCAACAGATGGTACGAGCCATTCATCAGCCTACCCTAATGCCACCACCTAAACAAAAAGTAAAAATTGATAAGCTTCGTAAGTGTGGGGCTTCGAATTTCTATGGTAAGAAATATGAGGATCTAGTTGCAGCTGAGTATTGGTTGGAAAAGACTAAAAGAATTTTTAAAGAGTTAAAAGTGGAAGCAGATGACAAAGCTAGATTTGCTACTTCTCTACTCCAAGAGGAGGTATATGATTGGTGGAAATCAGTTCTTACCAAGCCAGATGTGGTGGAATCGGTCTTATGGGATTCCTTTCTCTCTCAATTCAAAGAGAAATACATCCTGTTGATCTATATTGATGAGAAAAAGAAAGAGTTCATAAATCTCAAGCAAGGTAATATGTCAGTGACTGAGTATCAGCGGGAGTTTACCAGACTAAGCAAGTATGCCCCTGAATTAGTTGCAAGGGAAAGAGATAAATGTAGAAGATTTGAAGATGGCCTTAATGAAGAGGTTGGAGATATTGTGACTGCTCTTCAGCATAACAATTTTTCTCAGTTAGTTTCTACAACACTCAACCTTGAAAAGAGAAAAATAGAAGAATCTTTTAAAAAGTCAGCTACTTCTGAGACTCAATTCACCGGGAAAAAGTGTCATTTCCTTACTAGCCGTTCACGAAATAGAGGACAGGGAAAGGGTCCTAGCTATTCACAAACAGAGTCTATTAGGAGGACCAGGCCAACCTAGACAGACTATTTCAAAGACAGTAAATAGACCTAGATCTAGTAGAGCTCCAGCTAGAGCCTATGCCATGAAAGCTAAGGAAGATCAAGCGACAACAGATGTTATTGCTGGTATGTTTTCATTATATGATTATGATATTTGTGCACTCATAGATCTGGGTTCCACACATTCCTATATTTGCACTAGTACACCTAGCTAACATAACATGATTAGAGAGAACATTGAATATGGAATTGAAGTTAGGAACCCCTTGGGTCATAGTGTAATAGTCAATAAAGTAGTCAGGAATTGGCTTTTAGTTGTGCATGGGAAGGAGTTTTCTGTACACTTGATTGAGTTGCCTTTCCATGAGTATGATGTCATATTAGGCATGGATTGGCTCTCACATCATGAAGCAATGGTGGATTGCAAGTCTAAATTTGTGGTACTTAAGATAGAAAATCAGGAGGAAATTATTGTGAAAGGTGAATTATTTTCACAACATCCTCGAATCATATCCATAATGAAAGCGCAGAGATTGATGAGAAAAGGGTGTGAAGCTTATTTGGCCCATGTAATTGACACTAGAAAGGGTGGTTCAAATCTTCAAGATATTCTAGTGGTAAATGAGTTCCCAGATGTGTTTCTTGATGACTTACTTGGGCTGCCTTCAGAGAGAGAGGTAGAGTTTGTTATTGATCATGTTTTAGGAACTATGCCTATATCAAATATTCCATAGAGAATGGCCCCATAAAAAATGAAAGAAATTAAGAAATAATTCCAAGAACTCATTGATAAAGGTTTCATTAGACCAAGTACATCCCCATGGGGTGCATCAGTATTGTTTGTGAAAAAGAAAGATGGATCTTTGAGGCTACGTATTGATTATCAACAGTTGAATAAGGTGACCATCAAGAACAAGTACCCATTTCCATGGATTATGATCTCTTTGACCAATTTAAAGGTGCAAGAGTATTTTCCCAGATAGAATTAAGATTTGGTTATCACCGATTAAGGGTGAAGATGGAGGATATAGCTAAAACCGCCTTTAGAACCAGATATGGTCATTATGATTTTTTGGTTATGCCATTTGGGCTGACCAATGCTCCAGCAGCATTTATGGATCTTATGAATAGGATCTTAAGGCCGTATCTGGATAATTTGTGGTCGCTTTCATTAATGATATTTTGGTATATTCTAAAGATTCAGAAGAACATGAAAAGCATTTGAGAATAACATTGTAGACTCTCAAAGAATATAAACTTTATGCCAAACTCTCAAAATGTGAGTTTTGGTTGAAGGAGGTGACATTTCTAGGACACATTATCTTTGTAAAGGACATTAAAGTGGATTCTAGCAAGGTTGAGGCAATTGTGAGTTAAAAAACCCCCACGGAATGTGACCGAGGTCAGAAGTTTCTTGGGTTTAGTTGGATATTATCGGAGGTTTGTCAAGGGTTTTTCTATGATTGCTTCTCTGTTAACAAGACTATTGAAAAAGGATGTTAAATTTGAGTGGACAGATAAGTGTCAAGCTAGTTTTGATAAGCTTAAGAGTATGCTCACTAAGGCCCTTGTTTTGACACAGTCGATCCCTAATAAGGAGTATGTCATTTATAATGATGCTTCTCATAATGGATTGGGTTGTGTATTGATGCAAGATGGAAAGGTACAGTTAAAGCCATTTGAGAAGAATTATCCTACCTATGATCTGGAGTTTACAGCTATAGTTTTCGAAGATTTGGCGCCATTATTTATATGGGGAGAAGTGTTTCATTTACACAGATCACAAGAGTTTGAAATATCTTCCTTCACAAAAAGAATTGAATTTGAGGTAGAGAAGATGACTAGAGCTAATAAAGGATTATAATTGTGTGATTGATTACCATCCAGGCAAAGCTAATGTAGTAGCAAATGCTTTAAGCAGAAAGATTGTGGTAGAGTTGCACATTCAACCTACTCTTATGCAGGAAATCAAGGATGCACAAAGACAGGATAGAAAGCTAATTGAATTAGCTGAGTTGATCTCTAAGGGGGAGAGACCTAGATTCACTATGGATTCTTAGAGAGGCCCATAAAAGCAAATATGCTATGCACCCAAGGAGTAACAAGATGTATCAAGAGTTGAAGAGAAGATACTGGTGGGCAGGTATGAAAATGGACATCTCAGAATACACTTCAAAATGTTTGACTTGTCAATAGGTCAAGGCTGAACATCAAGTACCTTCAGGATTGCTACATCCAATTTCTATTCCAGAATGGAAGTGGAACGAATCATTATGGATTTTGTGACTGGATTGCCTTTGACTTCAAAGAAACATGATACTATATGGGTCATAGTGGACAGATTTACAAAGTCAACACATTTCTTACCTATCAGGAAGGACTACCCACTAAATAAATTAGTAGAAATTTATATGAATGAAGTAGTACGACTTCATGGAGTGCTTATTTCTATTGTGTCTGACAGAGATCCCCACTCCACATCTAAATTTTGGGGTAGTCTACAGTGAGCTAGATACTAAGCTCAATTTTAGCACAACTTTTCATCCGCAGACAGATAGACAATCATAAAGAGTCATTCAGATTCTAGAAGATATGATGAGAAGTTGTGTCATCGAATTTGAAGGTAGCTGAGACAAATATCTTCCTTTAATGGAATTAACCTATAATAACAATTATTATTCTAGTATCCAGATGGCTCCATATAAGGCATTTTATGGAAGAAAGTATCGAACACCTCTATGTTGGATAGAGCTCAGCGAGAGGAAACTTGTGGGACCAGACCTAGTGCAAGAGACGGAAGAAAAAGTGCGAGTCATTCACAAAAGACTTAAGGCAGCTATAGATAGGCAAAAATCATATGCTGATCTTAAGAGACGAGACATTGATTATGTAGTGGGTGATAAAGTTTTTTTTAAAGTTTCTCCATGGAAAAAAATTATGAGATTTGGAAAGAAAGGCAAGTTAAGTCCAAGATTCATCATACCCTATGAAATATTATAAAGAGTTGAACCTATTGCTTATAGACTCGCTCTACCACCGGAGTTGAGTTTGATGCATAATGTTTTCCATGTCTCAATGTTAAGACGATATAGATTAGATCCTAATCACATCATTCCTGATGAAAGCATTCAAGTGAGACAAGAATTGACATATGAAGAAGAACCATTCCAAATTTTAGTAAGATAAATTAAGGAGTTGAGGAACAAGCGAGTACCATTAGTGATAGTGCTGTGGAGGAGTCATGCAATCGAAGAAGCAATATGGGAAAGCCAGGAGGTGATAAAAGCTCAATACCCTCCCCTATTTAGTGAAGATACATTAGGTATGTTTCGAGGACGAAATATCTTAAGGGGCAGAGAATTGTAACGCCACTAATTAGAGATTAATTAGAATAAGTATGTGGGATAAATAGGAAAAATATGATAGATAATAAAAATTAAAATAGATGGAATAAATGAATAAATTAGAAATTAAAATAAATTAAATCAATTTATATGATAAATTTGATTAAATTAGACCACATAATTAAATTGAACTTTTGGTAAAAAAAATTAAAGGTAATAGATATAAGTAAATATGTGAAGATGATGATAATGATGATGATGATGATGATGATGATGATCATAATAATAATAATAATAATAATAATAATAATAATAATAATAATAATAATAATAATAATAATAATAATAATAATAATAATAATAAAGAGAAAAAAAGAAAAGTGAATAGTAAAAATAGAAAAGGACAGCAAAAAAAAGGGAAAGAAGAATAATAAACGGGAGAAGGGAGGGGGGGGGGGAAATAATTAAGACTTTCTACACTATTCTTTTTATCATCATCATCCTTTTCCTTCCTCCAAAGAATAGCCCAAATTCTTCATCCTCTTCTTCATGATTTTCAAGAAAATTCACTCCAAATAAATCTGTTCTTGGTAAGCAAAATTTTTTTTCCATAGTTATTGTGTTATTAGAGCTTTTAGGGTTGTGTTTATGCAGTGTATTTCACTCTATTTTTTATTATCCTATGAACTGAATTTGGAGAAGTATTAAACATAAAAGTTATTCATATATAGGTTGTTTATATATCTTTTAAATTTCATGAAATTATTTTGGGGATATAAAGAGATAAATTTGTTTGAGTGAGACTGGTTCAGGGAGACGTGTCAACCGAATAACCTATGGTTTTTGCTTAATTTGATCATCTTAATGGCTGAATCTGAAATTTGGTAAAGCATAAACGTTGTAGATATTTGTGTTGTTTAGATCTCTAAAAAAGTTCATATAAATATCTCTTGTGTAGGTTGAGTTATAGTGAAATGAACTACGACTGTTCCTTGATTAAGGTGGTTTTTTTATATCTGTAATTTCATCCTTATATTTGACTTGGTTTTAGATCGAATTACCCAAATTTGAAAACATGAAAGTTTTATATCTATATCCTATCTAAGTTCTTGTAAAAGTATCACCTTCAAATGTCATTTATTTGGTGAGTTATGAGCTGAACAATTGAATTGGTCGGGTTGGTACTCTATGCTGAACTAGTTGTAGATTATCTCATGTTTGAGGACGTTAGAAATAGAATTGGGAAGAGTAGTAAGCATGAACAATGTTCCAAATTACCTTTTATAAGTGTTTGAAAATTTTAGTAATAAACAAAGCTACACGTTGAAAGATATGAAGTTTTAAATATGGTACCCCGAAACTGCATAAGGAGCAGCAAACAGAGCAATATTGAAAATTGCACTAAACATTTTGTAATGGTTCAAAAATTCTGAAATTTTTGTATGCTATAGTATTAGATGTTACATTTAATTAGAAATAAGAATCATATAAATTGAATAAGTGTAGAAAAAGTTAATGATCCAACAGTCCTAAGAAATCACGTTCCAGCTTAAAAGAAATTGTAGTTATTTATTTAAACTATATTAAGAATACATATTTTATCAATGTATTAATTATTTATATTTTTGAATTAGGATCTCAACAAGAAGAAGAACAACAAAAGTGAATAAGCTCTGAGCTTATATTTTGAAAAAGAAAAACACTGTCGAGGTTTGTATATATATGTATTTTGGTTTGCCCCTTATGCATAATTGTGTGTGCCTGACATAAATTATATGTCTCAATGATGAAATTATATATTATGACATGTTTTAAAATTATAGAAATGTTATTAACTATAAACTTAACATTATGCTAATATTTGATAAAATATGATGCTATTACATGGTTTTGAAATAAATTATGAGTATATTATTATGTTAATATGAAATGATTATTGGTTATAGAAACAAGTAATTAATGGTTTTTAATTGCCCATTTCTCTACATAAGGACTGACATAGGATAGATGGTGCACCATTAGGGGAAAGTTTCGGTAACGATATTGATATGATTTAAGGACAAGGTGGCTATAGCTCCGAAGGTGCCCTTGATCCTAATTGCATACAGATAAACAATTATATTAGGTCAAGGCGGCTAAAGCTCCGCGAGCGTCCTTGATTTGAGATTATAGTGAATAGGGTGGCTTAAGCTCTACGAGGGCTCCTATTTCACACCCCGTATCTGGACAGTCCGAGAACGAGATTTTGAGCTAAGAAATCATAGAATGAAATATGAAAATTTATTAATTGATGTAAGTAACAAAGTATAAAATGATTACATAAGGTGGTGAAAATTTAATTATTGAATAAGGTTATTATATTATCCTTTTATGTTATGTATTTATTTATTTTATATTAGAAAAATGTAATAAAATTTGATGTGCCATGATTTTATTTGAGACATGCATTTGTGTGACTGCCTAGGGAAAACTTTAATGCTTATATGTACCACTAAGCTAGAGATAGCTTAGCGTGGGTTCTTCTCACGCAGGAAGTTAACTGTAGCTAGTAGATAATGAAGTTGAAAAAGAAGAAATCCAAGCCTATATCAGCGGAGGCACAAAAGACGTAGTTAGAGGGTTGGTTACTTATTATGTTTTTTTTAGTTTGACCATGTATATGGTTTGTGGTAGACATGCCTCATATGTTAATATTGTATATGTAAGTAATTATGTAATACAATCGAGTGTCATATGTGTATACAACATAATGATAAATATATATTATTAATTAGAACGACTTGCCTTAACCAATATAAATAAATGGATTAAGTTATTTAAAATGAAAAAGTTTTAACTTGAACAAATTTATTTAGTAAATCTTGTGGCATCTTATTTATATATATGTGATTATTCTGAATATATAAGTAGGGCATCACATGACAGAATGCCCTTGTACTATCATGCGCACGAGGATATCCTCACATGCACGACAGAATGACACTTTGCACTTGTCACTTGCACGCGACAACCATTACGTGGACGTGACATGCAACCCCATTTATTCAAATATACAAACTCTTTCATGCAACATTCTCTTTCATAGTTTTGGATCCAATCCAAGGCCCACTTCACATTTCCTTCATTCCTTTTATGCATGTAACCTATTAGGTTCCTAATCATGTTGGCAGGTCAAATCATCATATGATTTTGAGCAGATCATGAGCGGTATCTAGCAACACATCATGATCACCCAATTAACCAAAAAGTCAGTGGTCTGACTATAAATCCTTTCATAGACAATTACCATGCAATTCATCTTTTGACCATGTTATACCTTATTCGATTTAGAATATGGACAATGTGTCAACTCCCACTAGACTTACTATGTCACATTTAGTCTAAGTGTTATTAGTTCTTGTCTATGAGACTCATCACTCTATAAGATATGTCTTTGAAGACCTTCTTCAAGGCATGTCCACCTCGAAAAAAGTATTTCTAAATAATAATCTCTACAAGAGGCCATAGGTATACTCTCCTTCCATCAGGAGTGGTGAATCCTTTATTGAATACTTAACTACCTTCGACTTCCTCATGCTATACCTAATCAATACCCTATGAGCAACCTCTAAGAGGCAACAATGAATAATATCAAAGTATTCGAAGGTAGTTGGGTAACCAACAAAGGATTCACCATTCTTGACAGAAAGAGTGTATACCCATGGCCTTCTGTCGAGATCATTACTTGGGAATCCCTAGTTGGAGTAGAAATGTCATGAAGATAGTCTTCAATGACATATCTAATAAAGTAATGAGCTTAAGAGACAACAACTAACATTACTTGGGCTAGAAGTGACGTAATTAGTCTAGTGGGAGTTGACACATGTCCATACTTTGAACCAAGTGGGGTATAGAATGGTGAAAGGTTTAATTGCATGAAATTATCTATGGAAAGGTTTGTAGTGAAACCACTAACTTTTTTTTCAATTGGGGGTTATGATGTGTTGTTAGATACCACTCATGACTTGCTTATATTAATTGTTAATTTAAGTGGCCAATATAATCGAGAACCTTATGGGTCACACGTATTGGAGATGTGAAGAATGAGTAAAATGGTCTTGGATGGAATTCAAAATTATGAGAGAATTATTTGGAGTTGGATTGCGATGAGATCATACAGAAAATCGCTATATTCTAATTAGTAGGAACTCTCTCTATCTTTACATTATATCTACCTATTATTTCTCGAATCAAATGGTAAGGTTTGAGTACATGGTTGGATATTTGATGAGACTGTGGCTTTTTTGCTTGTGTAATGGCTCCATTGTTATCACAATACAAGGGTGTTGGATCAACAATGCTAAAAACCACTTCTAACTCTATGATGAATTTCCTTCTCCAAACCATTTCTTTAGTTGCCTCAAAAGCTGCAATGTGCTCTGCTTCATTTGTGAAATCTGCAATTGTCTCCTATTTGGAACTCTTCCAACTCATTGTACTGCCATTTAACATGAAAACATACCCTGACTGGGATTTATAGTCATCCTTGTCATATTGAAAGTTGGTATCCATATACCTTCCTACCTCAAGTTCACTATCTCCATAAACCAAGAATGCATCCTTAGATCTTCTCAAGTACTTAAGGATGTTCTTAATAGCCACCCAATGCCCCACTATGGGATCTGACTGATATATGCTCGTGGCACTTAGAGCTCATGATACATCTAGTTTAGTACACAACATAGCATACATGATGGATCCAATAGTCGAAGCATATGGAATTCTACTCATATGCATCAGTTCATCCTATGTCTTTGGACATATGGATTTAGAAAGGGGTTATCACACGATTCATAGGAATAAATCCTCTTTTAGATTGTTCCATGCTAAACCTCTTTAGCATCTTGTCTATGTATATAGACTAAGAAAGACCAAGAAATCTTTTAGATCTATCTCTATAAATCTTTATCCCTAGTATATAGATCGCTTCTTCAAGATCTTTCATAGAGAAATTTTTTGAAATCAATATTTTGGCTGATTGAATAACCGAGATGTCATTTCCTATGAGTAGTATGTCACCTACATACAACACTAAGAATACGACTGCACTCCCACTAACCTTTTTGTAAACACAAGGTTTATCAATATTTTGTGAGAAACCAAACTCTTTTATTATCTCATCAAATCGGATGTTCGAACTTATGGATGCTTGCTTTAATCCATAAATGGATTTTTGCAATTTGCATACCTCTTTGCCATCACTAGATGTGAAACTCTTAAGTTTTGTCATGTACACATCCTTAGTCAGATTTCTATTAAGGAAAGTTGTTTTCATATCCATTTGCCAAATCTCATAATCATAATAAGCAGCTATGGCTAGGAGTATCCTGATGGATTTAGGCATAGCAACTAGAGAAAAGGTTTCATTATAGTCAATACCTTTTCTTTGACGATATCCTTTAGCTACTGACTTAGCTTTATAAGTAACAACCTTACCGTTCATGTGAGTCTTTTCTTGAAGACCCATTTTCACCCAATGGGTTTTATCTCTTCAAGTGGATCAACCAAATTCCATACTTGGTTTTCATACATAGAATCTATCTCTGATTGCATGGCTTTTAGCCATTTCTCAGATTCTAAACTATTCAAAACTTCTCCATAGACAGTATGCTCATCATCCTCTATAAGCTAGGTCATTATGTTCACTTATGAGAAATCTATATCGCTCTAGAACAGTACGTACCCTACTCGACCTATGAAGATATTGTGTTTCAGAAGGTGTCACTGTTACCTCATTTGCATGAGTAACAAATTCATGTTCTATCAATTGATATGCATCTATTTGAGCATATTGAACTTTATAAAGTTCAATCTTGCTCCTACTATCTCTTTTAGAAGAAAGTCTTTCTCTTAGAAGACAATATTCTTGGAATCAAATACCTTTTGTTCCAAAGAATGGTAAAATTGATATCCAAATTACTTTTACAGATATTCCACAAAGAGACACTAGTCAGACTTAGCTTCTAATTTATCTGATATTGTCCACTTCATATAAGTAGGACAACCCCATACTTTCATGTGTGAAAAAATAGGCTTGTTATTCCATATCTCATATGGAGTAACATTAATTGATTTACAAGGGACTCTTTATAACACTCTTTCACATAATAGGAACCTTCCTCATCATATGAAAGAATGCTATGATGCATGAGACCCAAAAACTGATTAATTTAAAATCCCTTTATGTACCATGGCTATGATGACTTTAATAAAATATGAAGATATAATAATATTGAATTTAAAAACTTGCACTTATATTATTAGGGTTAACACCTGCCCAAAGTTAACAAAAGAATATTTTAATAACTAGTTACAAGATTACATATCCTTAAAATTAAAACATGTACATGAGTAACTAACCCCATTCCCAACAAAATAAACAAAAAGTGTTATATCACTAACACTAAGTGTTTGTCTTTTTGCTCTTCTTCATGGGCATCTTCTCTATCCATTCTCTACTCGACTCCAAACTGTGTATGAGAGAAACAAACACCCACATGCTAAGCTTACCTTGCTTAGTGGTGCATAACAAAATGTTAAATATAATGACAAGTGCATGCATGATCATTATTTTTCGCATGCCAATATGTATGCATGAACATGTGAGTTTTCCACATATATTAAGTATTTATTACAAAGTATATACCATGCTACCATTTATCAAACATTTAAATTTAGTGACAATCTCAACCCATTTACCATTTCATCTCCACCCAACTAACTCTAGACAAGATTAAAATGGATATGGGCATACAATGATTCACTTCGGAGCCACTCAAGACACTTGCTTGAGGAAAAACAACAATATGCTCACATATGTCTCCAAGAGAAGCTACTTTGAGCCTTATCCTTAATTCACAATCTTAATCTTATCTTGGCCCATCCTAGGCCTCTTGGTATCGTAAACCCTCAATGGCATACCATCTCTCCTAGCTCTAGTCCTAGTCTGAATGGGCATAAAATTCACATTTAAAATTCAATTTTCTCAATCTCGTGTATGAATCTTTCATGTATATCATCTCAATATGTATTCTCTTGCAATAATAGCTCAATGCATATTATTCTCATTCATCATATTAACATTCATTTAATAGAAAAATTAAAAATTGACATACAGATAGTTCATGCCATTGAATACCTATTCTCGCTTGTGAAACTCCTCTTTCACAGCTTGCATGACTATGAACCATGTGGTGACACAACCTGTGAACACTAGTGTCCTATAAATCACCACATGATTCATGGCTATTAACATTTGTTCATGCTTGTGAACCCTTGAAAATTTCCAAAATAAATGCTTACACACCCAATTGTCCTTTTCACAAGAAATTCCTTATGGTTTACCAATTTAAACCTCTTTACCAACATTCATACCAAACCATACACACCCATTTATTACCAAGGACCCATTATCATGCACAAAAGGATCTCAAATCCTAATATCATGTTATTATGCAACAAGTTTGAAAGAAACTAGCATTTACATAAAATTTCCTTTCTAATTACAATATAAGTTACTCTACATGCTTATGAACAATCACATAACATTAATTAAACCTATTCACATTTATGGCATGCCCAAACCCTCATAAATACATCATTAATACCACTACACTCTCATATTCAACAATGCAAACATTAATTTAATCTAACCATCATGCAATTTGACAATAAAACATACAATTTCAGTCATTACATTTAATATAGGATTGTGTACAAATCTCACACTAACATAGAGCATAAAAAACCCTTAGCTTCTTCTTTCAAGCCCTTTCCCTCTTTTGAGAAGGTGCTTCCTCTCCAACAAAATACATTATAACAATAAAATATTAATAAAACGAAGTTTTCTTAAATAAGGATTCCACCTTACTTGAACCCACATATAACTAAAAAAGGGATTTTTCCTAACCCTAACGCTAGGTTACACTTGCTGACTCTCAAACCCACAAATCAAACACAACTAAAGGAAGATTGAGAGGAAGAAAAGAGCAACTTGCTCAAATCCATGAATTGTTATGGCTAGATCCCGAAATACCCACTTCTAGCCCCAATCGTCTTCCTCCCTTAATTACTATCCTTGCTAATCTTCCTTTTTCTTCAATCTTTTCTCAAGATATTGTGGTTTTCATTAGTTTTCAGTGAGTTAGAACAAGGTCTGGGTTGAAGGATCTCAAATTCCCTTGAAATATGATTGATTGTAAGGTTAATTTATATGAAAAATGGAGAAAATGAAGGGTAGTTGACTTTTATAACCCCCAATTCATGGCTTGTACTAGTTCTTCACAGGCATGAATCATCCATCATGGCATAAAGCAAACCATGACCAAACACCTGTCAATCGTGAAACTCATAATTCATGACAGAGACCTTTTCTTCATGGGCATGAATCCTCTGTAGACCCATTTTCTCTTGTTTCTTTTCTTTCTCTCCAAAACCTTAACCTCAGCACCCCAAACACATCTCAAGGCACAACCATATATTATAAAACATCTAACCCTCATTTTTCTTTATTAATTTAATCTAATAATTTTATTCACATAAATTTTAATTTCATGTCATCCTCAACTATATTATAAAATGGACACGTAAAATTTAGCACAATTGTAAAATATTCAGACACGTAGCTAGTGCATGTTGTAAACTTGTCCCTATAAAAATACATATAAAATGCATGTGTTCAAATAAAATATATGCAAATGCATATGTTCAAATGAAATGCATGTAAAAATGGATATGTTGGAAGTCAAGGATGTTACAATTCTCCACTATTTTAAAAAATTCGTCCTCAAAATTGAATACCTGGAAATAGGTGTGGATATTGCCTTTTGATATTTTCTTCTATTTCCCATGTTGTCTCTTCTAGTAAATGGTTACGCCATAATACCTTAACTAAAGGTATTTCTCAGTTTCTTAGTTGTTTAGTCTTGTATCCGATGATTTCCATTGGTTCTTCGACATAACTCATGTCATCTGCAATCTCAATTGCTCGATCCTTAAGCACATGTTTGGGGTCTGATCTGTATCTTTTAAGCATGCTCACATGAAACATATTATGAATATGAGCCATCTTTGGTGGTAAAGCAACCTATATGCTAGTGGACCAACCTTCTCAAGAATTTCATAAGGCCTTATGTACCTTGGGCTCAATTTACCCTTCTTGCCGAATCAAATTACCCCTTTCCATGGAGATACTCGTAAAAATACCTTTTCACCTAGCTCATATTCCATCTCCCTTCTATGCTTATCAATATTACTTTTCTATCTGTCTTGTGCTGCCTTTATCTTGTTCTTGACAATCTTGATCTTATCCATTGTGACTTCTACTATCTCTAGCCCTTTTAATGCACATGCTCCTTCTTCATTCCAAATGATGGGGCTTCAACACTTTTTTCCATACAATGCCTCATATGGTGCCATCTGGATATTGGCTGTTGTATGCAAATTCTATCAATATTATATATTCATCCCAAGCTCCTTTGAATTCTATAGAACATGCCCTAAGCATTTTTTCCAAGGTCTGTATAGTCCTTTTTGATTGTATATCAATTTGGGGGTGGAATGCAATGTTGAAGTTCAATTTCGTTCCCAATGCATCTTGTAAACTCAGCCAAAAATGTGAAGTAAATCGTGGATCTCTATCAAACACTGGATTACCATGTAATCTGACTATCTTATTCACATATAATTTTGCCAAACTTTTGAGTGTACACCCCTATTTGATAGGCAGAAAATGTGCTACTTGGTTATTCTATCAATAATTACCCATACTGTATCATTTTTTGTGGATTTCTTGGCAATCCCTAAACAAAATCCATCATTGATTTATCCCATTTCCATTCTAGCACTGGCAATGGATGTAGTTTACCAACTGGTGCCTGATGTTCAATTTTAATTTGTTGACATGTCAAGCATTTAGAGACATATTCTGTTATGTCTTTCTTCATTCTTGGCTACCAGTAATGAGGTCTCAAACTGTGATACATCTTGGTCATCCCTGGGTGCATTGCATAGGGTGCATTGTGTGCCTCTTCCATTATTTCCTCGTGCAAATTATTATTGACTGGAACATATATGCATGGCTTCAACATCAATGTATCATCTTAGAAATAAAACTCCTTATTGTTTCCCTACATTACCATCTCAATTTTTCACATAATGGAGCATCTTTACCTTGTGTTTCTTTGATCCTCTCCTTTAGTGTAAGTCTGACTTGAAGAGTAGCAATCAATGATCCTTTATCATGCATCTTTAATTCAACATTCATAGATCGTAATTGAATCAAATATGGAAAAGAGGATGCTTGCAAGTGAGCTACACTACTGTTGGACTTCTTACTCAATGCATCGGTTACTACATTGGCTTTCCCTAGATGACATTCAATTGTGCAGTCATAATCCTTCAATAGCTCTAACCATTGCCTCTATCTCATGTTTAACTCTTTCTGTGTCAGCAAGTAACCCAAACTCTTATGGTCTGTGAAGATTTGAAATGTCTCATCATAAAGATAATGCCTATAAATCTTTAATGCAAATACAAATGCAGCTAATTCTAGATCATGCATTGGATATGAGATCTCATGTGGTCTCAATTGTCTTGATGCATAAGCTATCACCTTGCCATGCTGCATCAATACATATCCCAAGCCTAAGTGAAAAGCATCACTATACTGTAAATCCACCTGTACCTGCAGGAATAGCTAAGACTAGTACTGAGGTTAACCTCTGTTTTAGCTCATCAAAACACATTTGGCATTCTGGAGCCCATTTAAAAGGCACATTCTTTCTAAGTAATTTAGTCAAAGGGTTGACAATCAATGAAAATCCATCAACATATTTACGGTAGTATCTTGCTAAACCCAGGAAACTACACATTTCTAAAATATTTTTAGGAGCTTCCCAATTTACCATGGCTTATATTTCCTTTGGGTCTACATCTATGCCCATGCCTGAAATCACATGTCCAAGAAACACCAAATGATCTAACTATTAACTCACATTTACTCAATTTAGCATACAATTGTTTCTCCCTCAAAATTTGCAACACAATTTTTAAATGTTGTTTATGTTCTCCCCTATTCTTTGAGTACACCAATATATCATCAATAAATACTATCAAAAATTTGTCCAAATATGGTTGAAACACTTTATTCATTAAATGTCATAAATGCAGCCGGAGCATTAGTTAACCCGAATGGCATTACTAAAAATTCATAATGTCCATACCTAGTTCGAAAGCTAGCCTTCAAAACATCTACTTCTGCTACATTTAGCTGGTAATAGCCCGATTTCAAATCAATTTTGGAGAATACCTGAGCTCCCTTCAACTGGACAAACAAATCATCTATTCTGGGCAATGGATATTTGTTCTTAACTGTCACTTTGTTAAGTTGCCTATAGTCAATGCACAATCTCATGGTTTCATCTTTATTTTTAACAAATAATACTGGACCTCCCCAAGGTGATATACTAGATCTGATATACCCTTTATCAAGCAACTCTTGCAATTGGGACTTCAGTTCTTTCAACTCAACTGAGACCATTTTATAGGGTGACATTGATATTGGTGTTGTTCCTCGTACTAGTTCAATAGTGATTTCTATCTCTCTATCTGGTGGTAAACCAGGTAGATCATATGGGAATACATCATAAAATTTCCTCACCATTGGTATATTTTCAAGAAAGCTATTAGTGGTTCTAGTATCAGTCACATATGCCAATTATGCCTCACATCCTCCTTTGATCATTCGAAATGCTTTTACAGCTGAGATTAAACATGTAGACATAAGTTTTCTTTCACCTAGAAGTACAACCCTTGGTTGGTTTGGTGATTCTAAAATTACTTCCTTAGTAAAGCAATTCACTATTGCATGATGTCTAGTTAACCAGTTCATTCCCAATATCACATCAAATTCATATCGTGGTAATAAGATCATACAACTATCAATTTAGCTTTATCAATGCATATCAAGCAATCATGACAAACATTATTCACAACTACTACTATCCCCAATGGAGTACTCATATTTATATCAATCCCCAAAGGCTCATGCTTTTGATGCAATTTGGATGCCATATGCAATGATAAATGAATGAGTGGAACCAGAGTCAATAAATGTATATGCTAATATATCAAAACTATAAATATTACTAGTGACTACTTCGGGAGCATCAACTGCCTTCTGCCTAGTCATGGCAAATACTCTAGCCTATGTAGGGGGTCTAGAACTTTGACCTTCAAATCTGGTCACTCCTCTGCTTGTTGTACATGTTCTACCTCTACCTCTACCCTGTGTCCCATTGGTAGTGTTAACCCTTGGTGCTTCAACTGTCATCTCTAACTGTAACACCACATCTTATACATTTGAGTTCAACCTATCCCTATATCAAATAATCACACATAGCATATTGGAAAGGAAAAATACCTTGTTAACAATGGTAGTAAATGTTTTTCATATCCTGTAATATCATTCAATGACTTTGCAAGTCAACTTTGAGGCTTTCTCCATAATATGATATATCACATATATTAAAACATAAACTTTGCACATAAGTATTTACGAGTTGCTTTCATTTATACATTTTTAAAACCCATTCCAAAATGACTATACATATTCAAACATGTAAATACAAAACACAGATGACATATTTTCATGCTCATGTGGAATGCAAGGAGAGAGTGATGAGGCTCGGCCAGTGACCTGTGCTTCATGTCTTCTATACGCTACTTAAAATGAGCTAACACTTTTTTTTACCTGAAAAAAGATGCAAATTGATGAGTTGCAGCTTAGTGAGAATAACTATCAAATGAGCTCTAAAGTACCAAATAACTCATAGTAATAAATCATAAATCCAATACATACCATGTATTCCATTCCATTCATCGGTATCATATAAGTATCAATAAAGTTGAAACATATTATCATTTCTCTTTACATATGCAAATGTTTTGCTTAAATTCATTTTGTTGTGACCAAGTTAAACAGACATTGCCCTGGGTATCCATGTGAACATTTTCCATTTGAACATTTGCATTTGCTAGTTAGCTTAATCATTTGTTTCATTTGCACATTTGTTGGGCCATAGGCCTCTTCTTTTGCTTTACAATATCGATTAACTAGTCACGACACCTTTTAAGACCATATGCATATGCACTTGTACTTAAGCATTCATCAACCATTGTATCTTATCACACATAACATACATATGGTCACAAATATATATCACATATGTCAAACATACATAATATATCACATATGTCAAACATATACCTCAAATATATCACAAGTATACCATTTATATGTTCCATAAATGTCATAAATTATCCATCATCATATTATCAGGGGCAAATCATGACAATGATATGAATCACATAGCAAGCAACATTCATATGCACTAAAGAATTCAATTGATAATTAGACTCACATTTCTCCTTTGATTTCGACCCCTAACTTATTGTCTATCCGCTCCTTGTGGGTCTCCAATATGTTGTGAGTCTAATATGAAAATATAATCGATTAACTCATGATTAGGGAGACTTAATGTGGTTTAAACAAATTAATATGCATTGTTCATATCAATAGCTAAGATTTTTCCTATGAGGCAGTGTGACCTTATAGGACTGTTTAGCCTATTAATTTCTCTATAATTGACCAATTAATCTGATTCTTATTCCTACTTCAAATTAACATATAATTATGTAACATATTAAAATATCAGACCAACTAGATCATTGTACAATTTTTGGTGGAATTTCTAAATGTGTTATGTTTATTGCCCTTAGGTTCATCATAACTTATAATATATAACTCATATTCAATGAAACTTTATAGAAAATTATATGGGTTCAAATGGAACATTTTTAATGTTTATAAATTTTATCAATTATGTCTCTAAGGTCTTCAAATTATAAGAAACATTTTGCTAGTCCAGAACATTTTGCTTAGTATATAAATAACATATTAAGATGAAATTAGTACCCCAACTTAGATAAGACATATACCTATAACTTTCATGTTTTGATAATTTACATGATCTATCTATAAGGAGCTCAAAATAGCCAAAACTTTTGCTAGATTTGCCCAGGGCACTAAGCAGTTAGCTCAAACTATGGAATAATCATAGTTCCATTCACAATAACTCCAAATCCACAAAAAAAATGAACCTGAAATTTGGTATACAGATACAAAACACATATATCTACAACTTTTATGTTTTGAGATACTTCAATTAATGGATTTAGCATATTTAAAACTAATAAACACAGTTGCTAACTTACTTAGGGTTCATATCCAGACCAGTTTCAGTAGAGAGAGGATATCTCATTATATACACCAAATCTTGCAACGATGTTTATATATACATAAATAAAAGACATAAAGGAATAACTATTGTGTTTTAAGCTTTTCCAGAATCAATTTATATTGATGTCAAAATTGGGTTGGAAGTAAGTGCCTATTAATGAACCTTAGGAATTCAAATCAACCTTATAGCAATAAGAATTGATTACTTACCAAGAACGAACTTGCAAGGGGTCAATTTGCTGCAACAAATAAGTGAAACAAGGAAGAATTTAAGGTTGGAATGGAGGAAAATGAAGAAGAAAACGGGGCTAGAGTAAAGAGGCAGAAATGGGAGGAAGAAGATAAAGCCAACCTTTTTGTTTTTGTCTTTTTATCTTTTTATCTTTTTCTCTTCTCTTTTCTCTTCTCTTTTCTTTTATTTTCCTTTTGTTTCATTTTCATTTTATTATTATTATTATTTACATATATATATAATTCCACTAATCCACACAATAATACAACTTAATCATTTGGTCCAATTTAACTAAATTAACAATGTAAAATGTTTACTAATCTTAATCTAGTCATTTTTCTTACTTTAATTTCGTCACCTTATTCAATTTATTTCTATTATTTTGTTATCCGCATTTAGGTTATAAGTACACACGTGTGACTCGATACAATTGTCAAAGACTAGGACACGTAGCTAGTGCATGTCATAAACTTGTTCCTACAAAAACATGTATGAAATGCACGTGTTCAATTGAATTATATGCAAGATGCATATGTTCAAATGAAATGCATGTGGATATGCATGTGGGGAAGGTCGAGGATATTACACTAACATCCCTCTGCCTCTGCTGATGTCTACTAATTTGGCTATTTCTGGACAGTCTCTATACATGTGCCCTAACAACCAGTAGAAATAACATGCTTCTATGAGTCTTCTACATTCGCCTGTATGTTTTCTACCATAATGAGTACATATAGGCCTATGTTCAATATATTGGCTTTGCCCTTTTCCTGGGTAAAAGGAAGTCGTTGCATGACCTTTATAGCTTGAATATCCACCTTTACAACCAGACTGTCCTGGCATATATCTATCTCTCTTTCCTAACCCTTTTGCTAGACTCTCTAGAAAACTCACATGTTGCCTTTTTAATTTGTTGTTCTCCATTTTCTTTCATTAACCTTTCAGCTTTAATTGCAGCAGCTCTGAATTTGGTATAGCTATTGAGATCAGTAGTTGTGATTCAATTTTTGATCTCATATTTGAGGCCCTCCTCAAACTTTCTGCATTTGTCTGTTTCAATGGAGACCATGAAAGTGGCATAATGGGAAAGTTTGTTGAACTGCACCTCATACTCAGCAACAGACATATTCCCCTATTTCAGATTTAGCAATTCATTCTCTTCTTGCCTTTATATGCCTAAGGCATGTAATTATTTTGAAATTTCTGAAGAAAATCATTCCATGTCAAGGCTGGTAGTTGTGCATCAGTATTTGGGATTGTCTCCCACCATGCATAGGCACTGCCTTGGAGCAAGGACACTGCATAATCAAATTTCTCCTCTAGTGTGCATCTCATCATATTCAGTACCCTCTATGTTCTTTTAAACCATGTCTCGGCTTCTGTTGGGTCTATTATGTCATTGAAATCAACTGCACCTTGTTTTCTTAACTTGTCATAACGTCTTTTCCTATATATTTCAGGCCCCTATACTTCCTATTCGGGGTTTTCATAAGGTACCTTTGCATGTGATGATTGGGATGAATGTATTGGAGCCCTAGCTCTTAATGCTAGTTGATCTCCATGTAAATGAGGTAATGCCTCATGAGAATGCATTTCAGTCAGCCTCTCCCTCCTTGGTGAATCATGTCCTATGATGGCTCTAAAATTCATAGAAATGTGTCACTACATAATGTTCAACACATAAGATGCATATGTTATCATGATCTTATGCAAATATATGTTCCCATGGAACCAAGCCCTACTCTGATACCAAAAATGTAACATCATACCTTATGCATTTCAGTAAAACCTATCCCTATAGTAATCACATATGGCATACAAGTAAGTTAAATGAACGTGTTAACATTGATAATAAATATTTTTTTTCATCACATCCATATCTCATTCAATAAAATATGAAAATCAACATATCTCACATATATTAAAGCTTAAACTTTACATTTAAGGTTTACTAATTGCATCCATTTACATATCATTATACAACTCCGAGTAAATATATATGTATATTCATATAAATCCACAATGTAGATGATATAATTTCATGTTCGTGTGGAATGCAAGGAGAGAGAGTGGTGAGGGTCAGCTGGTGACCTGTGTTCCTTGTCTTCTATATGCCACTCAAAATAAGCTATCACTTTCCTTTACCTGAAAAATAATGCAAATTAATGAGTTGTGGCTCAGTGAGAGTAATCATCAAATAAGCTCTAAAGTACCAAGCAACTTATAGTAACATATCACAAATCCAACACATACCATGTATTCCATTTCATTCATTAGTATCATATAGTTACCAATAAAACTAAAGCATACAAACATTACTTGTCACATCCGCGAGTTAGACCCTGACCGTGTACGTGTACTGCGGTCGCTTATACTGCAGTATAGAGGCGTACGATTAGAGTCTAAATACGGATAAATACATAAAAATGTAATTATATTAATATGATAAAATGAATAGGAATTTTATCAAATGAAACAATGTAATTTCGTGTTATGCACGCAAATCGAGACGACAACCCAGGTCGGAATTTGGGTTTTTCGCTCGGTAGTGAAATTATAATTCAAGCATACCAAAATATGGAAAATATTATTTTAAGACTATAAGTGGAGTTATAAGGTGAGATTCTGAGGTTAAGGGTTTGAATTGTGGAAAATTAATCATTCGTACATGTTTACAGCCTGATTTTTCGGATCAGGAGCTAGAGAGATGTGTTCATGATCGCAATTGAGTCGATGTAATTGAAATTTAATTTTAATATTTTTAAAACTGATAAATTAGAAATCGGACAGTAGATGAATTTTTACGGGTCAAATTAAGAAAAATGATTAACCCGTAAAAACTCGATTTTTGCACTGGTGGTCATTTTGCAAAAGCGAAGAGACCGTTTTGAAGAGAAAATTATTTTATAATTTTTGAAATATTTAATTTGATAAAATTAAGTTGTCTGGAGGTTGAATGTTGGAGAATTAAAATTTATTATGAAGAAAAATTGTGATTGGTTGGAAAATTTTTAAGTCAAAATTAATTAAAATGTGATTGGGCCACATGTCAATATTAAAAGATAATTAATTGTGCTATTGGCCAATGAGGAGGTTGATTAAGAAATTAATTAGGATTAATTAATTTAATTGGGGTATATATAGTAAATTAATTAAAAATTCTTCAAAAAAATCACAAATTCCTTGAGTTCTTCAATTTTTCTTCTTCAAATAATATTATTCAACAATTAAAAGAACTAAAGTTAGATTGGTGTGAAGAAAAAGAGAAAAAGGGTGGAGTTTTGGCAGAAAGAAAATCAAAGATTTACTTGATACCCATTTGAAGAAGGTGATATTTTGTTCCTTTCTCCATGTGATTTTATTGGTTTGATTATTGCCATAATTATTTATTGAATTGTGGTGTGTTTTGTTGATATTTGGTTGATGGAAAATTAGGGTTTATGGCAAAAATCTTGAACAATTAGATAAAAATAGGAAATGGGGAGAATAAGGCTTGAGGATGATGGATTGAGTGAAGAATTGATGAAAATAAATATTAGGAATTTTTAGAGAATTTCCATAATTATGGTTAAATTTTGAAAAATTTATTTTGGAGGAATTTTGCCTTAAATTGAAGATAATGGAGTTAATTGGAATGTTTAGAAGTGGAAAATAAATTTTGGGATGGAAGAAAATTTTAATAGGATTTTTGGAGAAGTTTTAGATTTTTAGCCTAATTATGGAAATATTTATTGGGAGTTGTTGAATATTGTTTTGGTGAAATTGATGATGGAAAATGAAAGAAAATGAGTTAAAGTGATGATAGGAATTTATTGGAAATTTTAGAGTATTTATTGAATTAGTGAAAATTTTTGAATTAGAAATGGACAATTGAAGAATAAAAGAAATAAATGGTGAAAAATAGTTTTGGAGGTGGAAAAATAAAGAAAATAAATTATTATAAAAGAAAATTTATTTTTGAATTTTTGGTCGCTCCAGATAGAGTTATGACAACCAAAATCGTGATTTATGGATTAACAATGCTCAACTCAACTGAGAGCAGTCCTATTTCACAATCCGCATCCAAGTTGTTCGAGTTTTGAGTAGTGGGATATATAAATTAAAAATGTAAATTGTAATCCAATTATCTGAAATGCAATGTAAAAAATAGAAATGAGGTTATGTAAATTAGAGATATGGGAAACCGTAACCAGTAACTTAGGTTTGGGCGATTCCAGACCTAAATTGATAATGGGGATTATCATACATGCTTAAGTGTGTTTCGTCTAGCGCTGACTTGGGCTACTTCTTTATCAACTTGTAGGATTAGAGAGAGATGGCATCTAAATTAAATGATATGACTTAAATTCATAGATGTCCACATACAGAGGTCCTAATGTTGTACTATTTTTGAACCAACAGACTCCTGAGTAGGTTGATCAGAGCCACATTTCTTTAATGCAACAAATGGGAAGCTTGTTATAGTAGATTGCTAGAGCTATACCATAGCCAGTACTAGTTCCTCCACCTCCACCATATAATACAAAGGCACAACTTGACAAGCTCCATAAGTTTAGAGCCATAGACTTCTTAGGAACAAAAGATGATGATCCAACTGATGTAGAGCATTAGTTAAAAAATATTGAAAGGCTTTTTGATTAGTTTGAGGTTGCTACTAATCAGAAGGCCAAGTATGTTGTATCCTTATATAGGAGAATGCTTATGATTAGTGGAAATCATTCATGCTAAAACTAAAGGTACCCTAGCTAGTGACATGGGACTTTTTTATGGTTGAGTTTAAGGAACAATATATCCCTCGGGCCTATATAGATGAGAAAATGAGTTTTTGAGTCTCAAGAAAGGTAAGATTATGGTTATCGAGTATTAGATGGAGTTTACTCGACCAAATAAATATGTATTTGGGTTAGTTGCTGATGAGATAGATAAGTGCTAGAGATTCAAGGATGGCCTCAATGCAGAGATTGGAGATTATGTTATTGCATTCCAGCATGTCGATTTCACTAAGCTGGTCTCATATGCCATTAGTGTAGAAAAGAGAAAAATAATGAGAGTAGAGGAAGCCTCAAGACAGATAGTAACTCCAATGGCCTAGCCTATAGATAAGAAATGTTGTTACTATACAGGATAATAACATGGAAAAAGTTAGGGACGGAACAAGAGCTACTCATAGGGTGGACCATATAGGAGGGGACAAGCCTCCATAATTACATATGTAGCCTGTAGCACTTAGATACATGCTACCAGAGAGAGTGCACCAGTTTGTGGTACTTGACATAGGAGTTGTAGATAAGAATGTTGGATGAACAAAAGTGTTTGCTTTAAAAGCAGTGTAACACCCCTTTACCCCGCTTTAGTTCAGCAAGGTAAGTGAGAATTACATGACTAACTATTTTATAAGATTAGCTAAATGAAGTATAATTTTTTTTTAATTTTGCAAAAATAGTACGAACACCAAAATAAAATTATTACAAATGTCAATATTCAAAATTTTATTTATTTATAAAATATATTATTTTATATCCAAACTCTGTCCATTATATTAGATGTACATATCCCTAATACATACTAGATTAGATAAAACTATAATTTAATTTACAAAATTTTTGACAAAATATACCAAATATAGTCCATAGTTTTAAGCCCTTTTTTGTCCGGGTACCCTTCTTATTCTGACAACTATACTATCTACGGTTATTCTTTAAATCATACGGGAGAAAAAACCACCCGCGCTAAGCTACTAGCTTAGTGGTGCTTTAGGGATAAAAATCTTACATACATATATTTTCTTACATGTCATATCAAAATTTTCACAAATAAGGCATAAAACAAAAGAAATACATGAAATCAAATAAATGTTATCAAACATTTAATATTTAACAAATTTTGATTTAGCACAACATTATCAAAATGACACACTTTTATATTATTGTTATTTATATTTTCTTTGTGCCTATAACACCTATAATTGAAATAACTAATAGTGTAACACCCCCTCACCCCAGTCTGAAATGTCTGGATAAGTGAGTGTTACACTGACTTCTTTAAATCCTTATTTTAATAAATGTTAAAAAAAACCATATATATATATATATATATATATATATATATATCAATTCAAATATTTTTCTTATATTTATTTTTCTTTATCATGAACTCTTTTAATTTCATTAACTCCTTTATGCCCATAACACCTAGGAACCACTAACAAGGATAACGAGGTTGCCATCCAGGCATTTATGAGTGCCACCCGGGCATTTATGGTATGCGCCTACAAGTGCCATCACCGACATTTACATATATATATATATATATATATATATATATATATATAGGTGTCATCACTGACATTAATAATAATATCATTACTGGCTTCAATTATAGTGTCATTACCAGCTTCATTAATCGTGCCATTATAGGCATTAATAGTTCTCCTAATTGACATGCTAAACTGTCTAAAATTCTGGTTCTAAGCTAGGTGTTCCAGGGCTTAATTAATGTCATTAAAATTCAAAACCATAAGAAATAAAAGTATATATATATATATATATATATATATATATATTCTCAATCACAAAATACTCAACTATGATTTTGTTTGCACATCATTTTTATGAGTCTAAAAACTCATTTGATTTTTAATATACCTGGTTTGGGTAAAATTCATATTATAACAATTAAACTAATATAACTTAAATATTTAAATTTCAATTTTTCCAATCTACTTTGTTTCAAGTAGAATTCGAATTCTATTTTTGACCTCGATTTTGGTCCTGATACAGTCTGAATTAAATTATAGAGTCTTCTTATAAATTTTATATCTAAATCTTAGATTTAACATGCAACTTGAATCACTAAATTTGGAGTTCTGTAGAAAAATTTATGACTAATTGAACACTAACTATTTACTAACAATTTTGGCCAGAATTTGCTGGACAAATTCTAGGTCCGAAATATATATATTTTTCTTGGTAAATACAGACATATGTAGATATTATGGTCTAAATAAAAGTTAAATCCCTAAATCGTATCTTTAATATCCAACTTGAATCACTAAATTCAAAGTTTTATAGAAAATGTTATGACTAATTGAACACTAACTGTTCACTAACAAATTTTGCCCAGAATTTGCTGAACATATTCTAGGTCCAAAATATATATATTTTTCTGGACAAACACAGACATATTTAGATTTTATGATCTGAATAAACGTTAAATCCCTATGTCTTAGCTTTAAAACCCAACAAAGAACACATTAATCCGAATTATATACCTCAAGTTATAGCAATATATACACTTACTGCTTCATAAATTTCAGCATTATACACACACAATCACCTAATTTAATTTTTACAAAATATACTCATAATACTAGCAAACATGTGTTAGAGGAGTGCTCTAGAGGCAATCACCTTTAGCACTTATTGTACAAATTTATTTGATTAATAAAAGGCTTTTTCATTAATTTGATGTTCATTTGATATATGAATTGATAAGTGATCTTAAATCAATAAATGAAGACCTTAATACATAACATAGCATGAAGGAAATCATGATGAGATCATGATATTGAGATTCTTATGATATGTAGTTATGTTAGTATGAAAATTATCCCTAGTCATAGGATTAATGAGACGAGACATTATTAATCCAGACAGACTAACACATGTTATACTCCTTGATTGGATCGAGTAGTAGATCTCATAATCTATAAACATGAGATATTTATAGTTAACATTTGGATGCTTGCTAAGTGTAGCTAAGTGCATTGGATGACCAGCTATGAGACAATCATATGGATAATCTACTCAAATGTCAATGATAGTCGCATCATAGCAATGGTGCAAGTATCCTTAGACTTGAGGTACTCAAGGATATCTTGAATAAGGATTTACCACTCTTGATAGAAGGAGTGTAAACCCATGGCCTCTTGTCGTGGTCATTACTCAGGAATCTCTAGCCGGAGTGGAAATGTCATAAAGATAGTCTTCAATGACATATCTAATAGAGTAATGAGCCTCAAGGACATGAACTAACATTACTTGGACTAGACGTGACGTAGTCAGTCTAGTGGGAGTTGACACATGTCCATACTCTGAACCAAGTGGGGTATAGATTGGTGAAAGGAATAATTGCACAGAAATTGTCTATGGAAAGGTTTGTAGTCAAACCACTGACTTTTCGGTCAATTGGGGGTCATAATGTGTTGCTAGATACCGGTCATGACTTGCTTAAATTAATTGTTAATTTAAGTGTCCAACATAACCGGGAGCCTAATGGATCACACGCATTGAAGATATGGAGAATGAGTAAAATAGTCTTGGATAGGATCCAAAATATGAGAGAATTATTTTAGGATATATCGCGATGAGATCGAACGAAAAAATTGTTCAGGAGTGTCACGGGCATGTACGGGCCCACGCGGGCTAGGTAGGCTGCTGGACTGCCTTGCGGGCCAGCTGGGTTGCTCAGCAGCAGCCCGCAGCAGGCCCAGCGCGCCTGTAGCTTCCATCCGTTGGCCAACGACTGTAATTGGCCATAATTAGGCCAATTACTATTCATTAGTTGCCATTTCCTCCATTTTTGACTTTTCATCTTATTTTTGAATTTGGTTCAAATTGAAAAAACATCAAATGACAGAAAATAGACATGAAAATTTTGTTTGTGAAAAAAAATATTTTTAAAACACAAAAAAATCTCTCAAGAACACTTTCAAAGCTAGCACTTTGAATTTGTTCAAACTATTTTCTCTTGATAGTTTCTTCTTCATTCTTTATGTGGATTATCATTAGAGACATCCTAGAGTGGATTTTTGTGGTTTGCTATAACCCAACAAAGTGAAGATTTGAAGAATAAATAAAAATTACAAGGTATAATTTTTAACATTTACATTTATATAAATTAGTTTTAATGGTACAAGTATGATATTTTATTTTGGGTTTTGAAAAATTTTATTTTTTGCTGCATTTATGAATATGATTCATTCTTCAAAACCAACATTTGTATCAGAGCCTCCTTGTATCCATTAAAATTAATTTTAATTGAAAGTGCAATGAGATTGCATGTTTTTGATGATTTTGGATCAATAGGTTTTGAAAAATTGAAATTAATTTGTAAAATATAATTTACACATTTTTTTTTCTTTAATCTATTCATGGGATGATTGAGAATGATTACTTTGATTGAAAAATGATTTGAATGTGATTCAAATAATTAATTTCGGATTTATTTCAAAAATGCCTAAAATTGCCTTGTTTATGAACATGTGTTGTTGTTTGGCTTAATTGATGGGGCTGGTTGCATTTTTCTTATAATTTAATTATGAAACAATTATTTAGACATATTGAGAATATGTTTATGCCTCTGGAAGTGTCCAATAATTAATTAAAAATTATTTTAATTAATTTTTCAAACAAACACAAAAACGAGACTGTTTTAGCTTATCCGTTGGAGCTGTTTTGTTTGATTTTTTTGTATATGTTTATTTTATTTCCAGCACCTTGAAATAATTTTTATGTGATTAAAAATATATTATTTTAATGTTAGATACATGCCAAAATTATTTTGCAAGCATTTGAAATTTTAAAAATTCTAGATATCGAATTAGTCATTTTGAGTGTCTAAGTATGTTGGTTCATTTGTCTTAGTAATTTTGGCTTGTGCCAAAACTAATTTGATGAACTTGAGCTGTCCTAAAGATAATTATAATGATGATTTGAAGTTCTGGAAATTTTTAGAATTTTGGGAAGTTAATTTTGAATTAATTTAAGTTGTGCAATTGTAATTCTAGTATGACTAGAAATTGATATGTATATTAAAATTAAATTGTTTAATTTTAACATCATAATATTATGATTTTAAGGAGAATTAATTTTGAATTATTTATGGGAATATGGAATTTAATTTAATTTGATTAAATATTAAATTCCACTTTAAAATGACATACAAAATTAAATTAACCGAAAGAACACATATAGACAATTTCGATTCAAGTGTTAAATCAATTTACAAATTGAAATCCAAAATTGTCATTTTTATTTTTTGCATTAGAGAATGCATGTTAGGGGTGTATGAAAAGGCATGATGGATGATTATGGACTTAGGCCCAATGTGATTGAGCATGCATGGAATTATTTTGTTTTATGGTAAATAGGGTCTGCGTGTCCCTACCTCTTTTTGATGAGCAAGCACGTTCCGAAAGGTTCGAAACTTCAAGGTTGCTCTTCCGCACTAAGATGGTTGAGGGGACATCTCCAGTGTAATATGCATTGAAGATGAATGGCTATATTGAGAGGTTGGCCACCTTTGGATTTTGTGATGAACCATGAATTAAGTATTGACTTAATTCTAACAGGTTTGTCTGATAGTTATTCACATTTTATGCTTAACTATAGGATGAACCAAATCTCTAACACTATTCCTAAGCTGATTAACTTACTTAAAACAGCTGAGCCATCTGTCAAGAACGATAGTAAGGCTGTGATGCTGGTGGACTCTTCAAGTTCTAAAAGGAAGAACCTTAAGAAGAAGAAGAATTCCATAAAGCCTAAGGGAGGTGTGGCCAAGTAAAAGGCCAAGGAGACTGCTATAAAAGGGACATGCTTCCATTGTGGCAAGGATGGCCATTTGAAGAAAAACTGCAAGGCTTACTTGAAGTCCTTGAAGAAGAAGGCATCTGATGCCCCATCTACTTCAGGTATTTTTGTCATTGAAATTAATATTGTTTCCAATAATAATATATGGGTATTAGATACCGGTTGTGCTCACACATATGCATTGATATGCAGGGCCTAAGGAACAGTAGACAGCTCAATAAGGGAGAGTCAGACCTACGCGTTGGAAATGGAGCAAGAGTTGCTGCATTAGCTATAGGAACATATGTATTGACCCTCCCTAGTGGGCTTATATTAAATTTGGAGAATTACTATTATGTACCTACTTTGACTAAAAAAATTATTTCTATTTCAAGTCTAAATAAAGATGGTTTCCTTTTAGCTTTTAGTAACAATTGTTGTTCTATTATGTTGAATGGAATTCTTTATGCTAATGGTACATTATGCAATGGAATATACATATTAGATATGTTGAATCCAATTTTAAACATCAATGATAATAAAAGGAAAAAACAAGATATGTTGAAATCATATTATTTATGGCATTGTCGTCTTGATCATATAAGTGAGAAATGCATGGCTAAGATACACAAAAGTGGTAGTTTGGGGTCATTTGATTATGAATCATATGACACATGTGAATCTTGTTTACTAGGCAAGATGACTAAATTACCCTTTAAGGGAAAGGGTGAACGTGCTAATGGACTTTTAGACTTAATACATTCAGATGTCTGTGGTCCAATGTCTACACACGCTAGAGGTGGTTTCATCTACTTCATTACTTTTATCGATGACTACTCACGATATGGATACGTGTATCTTATGAGATACAAATCTGAAGATTTTGAAAGGTTCAAATAATTCAGAAATGAAGTAGAGAAACAACTTGGCAAAAGTATTAAAACACTTCAATAAGATCAAAGAGGTGAATACTTGAGCCAGGAGTTTCTAAACTATCTTAGGGATAATGGGATTTTATCTCAATGGACTCCACCTTACACTCAACAACACAATGGTGTGGGTGAAAGAAGAAACCAAACCTTGTTAGACATGGTAAGGTCTATGATGAGTTTTGCAGAATTGCCTAAATCGTTTTGGGGTTATGCACTAGAGACCGCCTTTTATATATTAAATGGAGTTCCTTCAAAGTCAATTGATGTTACTCCATGTGAGATATGGTATAACAAGAAGCCCACATTTTCTTACATAAGAATTTGAGGTTGTCCTGCTTATGTGAAGCGGACAATGTCAGATAAGCTAGAAGCTAAGTGGGATATCCAAAAGCATCATATGGATATCAATTTTACCACCCCTTGGAACAAAAGGTTTTTGTTTCAAGACATGCTATCTTTTTAGAGAGAGAATTCCTTCTAAAAGGAGATAGTGGGAGCAAAATTGAACTTGAGGAAGTTCAAGATGCTCAAACAAATGCTGATCAACTGCCTGAACCCAACCTTGTTACTCATACTGATGAACCTTGTGTCTACAAGAAGGTTAGTGGGAGTGCAATCATATTTCTTGTGTTATATGTAGATGACATGTTGTTAATAGGAAATGATGTCTCAGTCTTACAATCAGTCAAAATTTGGTTATCCAAGAATTTCTCTATGAAAGACCTTGGAGAAGCAGTCTATATTTTAGGGATAAAGATCTATAGAGATAGATCTAAAAGGTTGCTTGGTCTTTCACAGTCTACATACATAGATAAAATGCTAAAGAGGTTTAGCATGGAGCAGTCCAAGAGGGGATATATTCCCATGACCCATGGGATTACTCTCTCAAAGTCTTTGTGTCCAAAGACACAAGATGAGAGGACACACATGAGTTTGATTCCATATGCTTCAGCTATAGGATCAATCATGTATGCTATGATATGTACAAGACCTGATGTATCATATGCTCTAAGTGTCACGAGTAGATACCCTGGTGAGGGTCATTGGGTGGCTGTCAAGAATATCATTAAGTACTTAAAAAGAACTAAGGATGTATTCTTGGTATATGGAGATGGAGATATTACTGTGAGCGGGTATACTGATGCCAGCTTCCAATCTGACAAGGATGACTCAAAATCTCAGTCAGGTTATATATTCACACTAAATGGTGGAGCAGTTAGTTGGAAGTGTTCCAAAAAGGAAACGACTGTTGATTCCATAACTGAAACAGAGTACATTGCAGCTTCTGAAGCAGTAAAGGAAGCAGTTTGGATAAAGAAATTTATCACAGAACTTGGAGTGGTTCCCAGCATTATTGATCCAATACAATTGTATTGTGATCATAGTGGAGCCATTGTGCAAGCAAAAGAGCCACGGTCTCATCAGAGATCCAAACATGTACTCAGAAGATACCATTTGATTAGAGAAATCATTGGTAGGAATGATGTAAAGATAGAAAGAGTGCCCACTGATCAGAATATTACTGATCCTTTAACTAAGTCACTTCCCCAAAAGAAATATGATTCTCATGTACTCGCCTATGGAATTAAATACAAAGGCAATTGGCTTTAGTGCAAGTGGGAGCTTGTTAGATGAGTGCTCTAAAGGCAATCACTTTTAGCACTTATTATGCAAATTTATTTGATTAATAAAAGGCTTTTTCATTAATTTGATGTTCATTTGATATATGAATTGATAAGTGATCTTAAATCTATTAATGAAGTCCTTGATACATAACATAGCATGAAGGAAATTATGATGAGATCATGATATTGAGATTCTTATCATGTGTAATTATGTTAGTATCAAAATTATCCCTAGTCGTAGGATTAATGAGACGAGACATTATTAATCCAGACAGACTAGCACATGTTATAGTCTTTGATTGGATCGAGTAGTAGATCTCATAATCTATAAACATGAGATGTTTAGAGTTAACATGTGGATGCTTGCTAAGTGTAGCTAAGTACATTGGATGACCAACTATGAGACAAGCATATGGATAATTTATTCAAATGTCAATGGTAGTCGCATCATAGCAATGGTGCAAGTATCCTTAGACTTGAGGTACTCAAGAATATCTTGAATATTGATTCTGTATTTTGACACTATTCCTTGTTGCCTTAGAGAGGTAGCTCATAGGGTGGTGATTGGATACAACTTGAGGTATTCGAAGGTAATTGGGTAACCAACAAAGGATTCACCACTCTTGATAGAAGGAGTGTATACCCATGGCCTCTTGTCGTGGTCATTACTCAAGAATCTCTGGTCGGAGTGAAAATGTCATAAAGATAGTCTTCAATGACATATCTAATAGAGTAATGAGCCTCAAGGATATGAACTAACATTACTTGGACTAGACGTGACATAGTCAGTCTAGTGGGAGTTGACACATGTCCATACTCTGAACCAAGTGAGGTATAGATTGGTGAAAGAAATAATTGCATAGAAATTGTCTATGGAAAGGTTTGTAGTCAAACCACTGACTTTCCGGTCAATTGGGGGTCATGATTGTTGCTAGATACCGCTCATGACCTACTTAAAATAATTGTTAATTTAAGTGGCCAACATAACCGGGAACCTAATGGGTCACACACATTGAAGATATGGAGAATGAGTAAAATGGTCTTGGATAGGATCCAAAATATGAGAGAATTATTTTAGGATGGATCGCAATGAGATCACACGAAAAAATAATTTGGGAGTGTCACGGGCCCGTGCAGCTGCTGGCCAGCCTTGCAGGGCAGCTGGGCTGCCCAGTAGCAGCCCGCAGTAGGCCCAACGCGTCTGCATCTTCCATCCGTTGGCCAACGACTGTAATTTGCCATAATTAGGCCGATTATGACCAATTACTATTCATTAGTTGCCATTTTCTCCATTTTTAGCTTTTCATCTTATTTTTTAATTTGATTCAAATTGAAAAGACATCAAATGGCAAAAAATAGACATGAAAATTTGTTTTGTGAAAAAAAATATTTTTAAGACAACAAAAATTCTCTCAAGAACACTTTCAAAGCTAGCACTTTGAATTTGTTGAAACCATTTTCTCTTGATAGTTTCTTCTTCATTCTTCGCGTGGATTATCATTAGAGACATCCTAGTGTGGATTGTTGTGGTTTGCTACAATCCAACAAAGTGAAGATTTGAAGAACAAATAAAAATTACAAGGTATAAGTTTTAACATTTATATTTATATAAATTAGTTTTAATGGTACAAGTATGATCTTTTGTTTTAGGTTTTGAAAAATTTTATTTTTCGCTGGGTTTATGAATATGATTCATTCTTCAAAACCCAATAACATGAATACCCATAATTTTATCACAAAACAATGTTAATTTACATGCCAAATTCTCAAATCATGCAACTTGAAATTAAAACATAGGCCATTGCCTTAATTTATGCACAAACCTCTTATTAATCTCCTTCACTTTCTCTAGGTAGCTTTCTCTTTTCTTTTGTTTCCTTGAGGTCCTAAAACACACAAAATCATCATCAAAACCTTATCTAATCAAATTTCTCGTGAAACCCTAAACTCTCTTTCATGAAACCCTAAACTCTCTCTACATAATCAAGCTCAAAATGAGCTCAAAACCATGTTTTCCTTTTATGAAAGTTGAAGAGGAGAAGGAGAGCTTCTTACCTATACTTTTTCCTCTTCTTGATCAACACTTGAAGGTTTTATCTCTCCTTTTCTCTTCCTCTTTTTCCTGCCTTCTTCCCATCCTTAACTTCTCCAAGTCTTGTTGTGCATGAAAATGGCTTTGACTTGTTCTTTTCCCTTTCTTCTCTTTCTTTCTCTCTCTAGATTTCAAGGTTGGCTATGGAGAAAAAGGGGCTGGCATGACTAGCTGTTTTGGTCATGAAGAAAGAAGAAATAAGGAGAAGAAGAAAAGGAAGAAAGAAGAAGAAATAAGTTTTCATGTGGAACCCACCAAATTTGACCATTTCTTTGCTATTTAAGCTTATTTAACATTAATTCTCTTCTTTTCCTTATGAAAACCGGCCAACCCAATTAAAATGTCCAAATTTCATATGTTAATTAGAAAATAATCTCATTAATCCCCTAAATTTTGGTAAATTGCAATTTGACCCCAAAACTTATCAAAATTTGCTATTTAGTCCTTTACCGTAAATTACCTTCTTTAAGCTTTATAAACACTTAATTAGGCATATATCAACATAATTTAATCATTACTTTATTAATTTTGATCAAAATTCAAATTTAAACTCCGATTAGTCAAACGAGTCAACTTTGCGACACGTGCAACTCGGAGGCTAAATTAGCGGATATGAGAAATAGAGATAACGGGTTTGCCATTACCGGCTATCATAATATCGTGCCAAACCTTTTTGTAATAATTTCATTACCGACTTTCGTAATATTGTCATTATCGGCTTAATAATTTTGCGTCGATGCATTGATAGAAAAATCATTACCGACTTTCATGTTTTGGCATTGAGTGTCTCATATCTGCTAATTTAGACCTAAATCACGCGAGTTGTTAAATCGACTCGTCGGTTTGACCGAAGTCTAAATTTGGACTTTTATCGAAAAATAATGAAAATAATGGTAATTAAGTATGGAAAATATCTAATAAAGTGTTCAAAATATTTGAAGATGTTAAATTTCGGTAAAGGACTAAATTGTAAATTTTGAAAAGTTTAGGGGTCAATTTGCAATTTACCGAAAATTGGAGGATTTAAATGGGATAATCATAAATTAAATACATGATTGGGAAATTAAACACATGGGAAGGGGCTGCCCACACCAAGTGGCATACATTAAGTGGACAATTAACATACACCAAGGGAGATGAATGCATTAATGAAGACTTCTTGAATTTGGCTTAGGTGTCCCATAATTATGTAGCTTGTCTTTATTCTCTTAATTGTTCTTTCATCTTTTCATATCTAGAATTTTCTATCTTTCAATTGCCTCCCACGTTTCTTGAAGCCCAATACACAAAGTGGCAAAGTTTAATAAGCTAATGAAGATACATGCATATAACATTAATGAAGGTTTCTAGAATGTGGCTTATGTGTCCTCCATCTTAATGACTTTTGTCATTTTGTTCTTGATTGTTTCTTCTTCTTCCTTATCCATTTTCATTGGGGAAAATTCTTCCTCTCAAACCAGCCTCATTTTTCCCATGGACAGCCATAACCAAACCTTGTTCTAAGAAGAGAAAGTGAGAAAAAGAGAGAGAAAGACATGGGAAATTCCATTTTCATGCCTAAGGAAGCTTAGGAGAGTAAGGAAAAAGAGAAAAATTAGGGTTTATGAGGTTTTAATAATATGATTTTAAATTTTAGGAACTCAAGTTAACAAGGAACTAGATCAAGGGTGCAAAGGAAAGGAGAAAGAAAAGTAAAGAGAAAGAAAAGTAAAGAGAAAGAAAAGAGAAAAAAAAGAGGTTTGTGCATAACCTAAGGCAATAGCCTATTTTATTTTTTTTTTAATTGCATGATTTAATTATTTGGCATGTTGATGATTCTGAATTGATATTATTTTGTGATAAAAATCTTGGGGATGCATGTTTGCTAGACTTAGGATTTAATTTGGTAAAAATTGAATGTGATTATCTTGTATGTTCCTTGCTGAAAATTGATGAGCAGTGTTCACTTAAACTTTTATAACTTAATATCTGGAACTCGGTTTTGTATGTTCTTTGTCGGATTTGAAAGATAGGACATAGGGATATAATGTTCATTTATACCATAAAACCTGAATATGACTTTAATTATCTAGAAATATTCATAAAGCTCGGACATAGAATCTGTCCAGAAATTCTGGGCAGAATTGTTAATAATGAGCAGTAAGTACTTAAACTGTTATAACTTGAGTTCTGGAGATTGGATTTGTGTGTTATTTATTCTGTATGAAATCTAAGACATAGGGCTACAATGTTTATTTAGACCATAATATCTGAATATGTCTGTAATTGTCCAGAAGAATTCATAAAGTTTATACTTAGAATCTGTCCAGAAAATTCTGGGCAGAATTATCAGTGACCAATTAGTGTTAATATTATCATATATTTTGATACAGAACTCATAATTAAGTGATTAAAGTTGAATATTAAATTTAAGATCCATATCTAAAATTTGTATGAAGATCATGTAACTAAATTCATAACGGAACATGACCAAAATTAAGGTCTAAAGCAGAGAACAGAATCTGCCAGTGACAGGGCAGCATGTGAATTGAAAAATGAAATGAGTAAAATGATGAGAAATTTGTTGTATTATGTAAATATTATTTTAATTGAGTGATTATGTGATTATTTTGAGATATTATATGCATGAAAAGTATTAAATTAATTTTTATAAATTTTAATGAAATTGTATAAGCCCTAAAACACCTAACTAGAACCAATTTAGGATAGTTTGGCATGCCAAATAGGGGGGGAGTATGATGAAAATGATTAAATCCATTAATGGTATGATTATCTACGCCGGGTTTGGCAATGTTATTTATGCCGGGTTTGACACTGTTATTTATGTCGGGTATGACATTATTATCTATGCCGAGTTTGGCGCGGTTATCTACGCCGAGTTTGGCACGGTTATCTACGCCGAGTTTGGCACGGTTATCTACGTCGGGTTTGGCACTTATCTGTGCACATCATATTGCCCGGGTGGCACTCCGAAGTGCCTGGATGGCAACTCAATTATCCTATTCAGTGGTTCATAGGTGTCTTGGGCATAAATGAAAACATAATTAAGGAAGTTATGGAACATAAAAGAATTATTGAAAATAAAAATGGAATCATGTATTGTGGCATGGATAAAAAGAAGATTTAGTGTTATACAATAAGGTGGTAATAAAATAAATAAGTATGAGATAATATAATATAATTTGTTGTCTATACATGCTAAAATACCATGATTTGCATGAGAATGATGATTTGATTATGTTAAACAAAATGAGATACAATAAATTGATGTTATGCATACTAGAATATTATGAAATGTATGTTTGCATGATTTGATCATAAATTGTTATATGACAATGCATGTGACATTAAAAATAGTTTATTGCCTTATCTATATGCACCACTAAGCCAAGAGCTTAGCGTGAGAGTTTTTCTCACGCAGATTTAGTAAAGAATAAATAGAAGATAGTAGATAAAGCCAACGGTGACCTAATCCAGTAAAGCAGTCTGTTGCACACATCGTGGGTTACACAACTTTTGTGTATTATCTTGTAAACTTTATTTTGTAGTATTTGTAAAATAAACAGTATGTTTTGTAAAGAACATGTTACTATATAAAAAGGTAGTTTAACTTTTATGTTATATTTCTTTTATAAATGCAAGGTAAATAAATAGTGAATATTGGAAATAAAAAACAAATATGTACGAGTGATTTTGCTTTATATATAACTTATATAATGATAATTTAATCTATAAAGTCAGTATAGCACACCCTCATTCTGGCACGAGCTGCTGGGGTGAGGAGGTGTTACAGTTTTTGGTATCAGAGCACCAGGTTGGTGTTTCTGGATTCTGGTATTAAAGCCCGTTTTGGGCAGTGTGGGATTTTAAAATGGTTTTCAAAAATAATTATGATATGTGTGTACCCACAATTAAGTATTAAAGTTGCTGCTTACTGATTGGGGCCGTTATTTTATGATATAGGTATAGTATGGCTTTAGGGTCATGAGATATTGTGGTCGAAGGAGGCGAAAGTAATGAGCCTATTGAAACAGAGGCTTCATCGCGACCCAGTTGTCGCCAAGCTAATGTATCTAGATCCAGTGCTAGCCTATCAAGAGGGCAGTCTATTGCTGGCACATGACAAACAGAGCTTATGAGGAACATGATAGATTTGCTACAAAAAGCATCACAACCAGTCTCATCAGGATTACAATTTGAAAGACTGAGGAAGTTAGGGGCACCTAATTTCTATGGTAAACGGGAAGATGACCCCTCAGTGGCAGAGTTTTGGCTAGAATTGGCAGAGAGAGTTTTTAATCAGCTGCATTGCACAAACGAGCATAAATATGAGTATGCAGTATCTTTACTACAGGAGCATGCATATGACTGGTGGCAATCTGAATCACAGAGCATAGAGGCTCCTGACCCTATGACGTGGGAGTTCTTTCTAGAGAAGTTTAAAAAGCAGTATATTCCTCCTATCTACACAGATGACAAGAAAAGAGAGTTTTTGATGCTGAAACAAGGAAACTTATCGGTAACAGAATATGAAAGAGAATTCACACATCTTTCCAAGTATGCTGGAGGCATTGTATCCACTGAGGCAGATAAGTGCCGACGATTTGAAGATGGATTGAGAGACCCAATCAAGCTACAAGTCTCAGCTCTACGTCTGATGAGTTTTCCTAGTTTGCTAGCAGCTGCCAGAACAGTTGAAAGAGTTCTAACCACACAACAGTCAACACAAGATAGAGGGTTCAAGAGCCTATATCACAATCGAGTAGAGTACAGTCAAGTGGAAAACGAGCTAGATCTTTCAGTGGCCGATTTCAGGCTGGGGGTTCCAACAGGCCTTCTTCCTTTAGGCAGGGACAACCCGCGAGATCTGTTTCTTCGGCAGCCAGTGCACCGACACAGACACCATATAGATCTCTACCCCTACCAGAATGCCAACATTGTGGCCGTTCTCATCCCGGAGAGTGTTGGTGGATGACAGGAGCGTGTTTTAGATGTGGCTCTAAAGACCATATGAGGAGAGATTGTCCCTTGTTACAGTATGGCAGAGGTTCGAGGAGCACTGAGTTGATACAGAAACAGGCTTCTGGGCAAGGCAGAGGCCGAGGCCGAGGGCAAGGCAGAGGAGGCCGATCAGGGTCCAGTTAGTTCAGATCAGAGACAGTTGAGAGGCCAGAAGGTAGTAGAGCTGCCCCAGCCAGGGCATATGCCATGCGAGGCCAAGAGGAGCAGGATGCACCGGATGTCTTAATTGGTAAATTCCTTCTCTTTGGCTCTGACATACATGCATTGATAGATCCGGGGTCGATGCATTGATATATATGCACACCACCACCGGGTCAAGAAGGTTTAGAACCATAAACTCTAGAATTTGAGATTATTGTGACTAACCCATTAGGGCACAGTGTGAGGGTTAACAAGGTGTTTAGGGGTTGCCCAGTTGAAATTCAAGGAAGGCAATTCCCAGCAGACTTGATAGAATTACCATTCCATATGTGATCTTGGGAATGGATTGGTTGGCTCGTTATGGAGTGGTAGTGGATTGTGGAAGAAGACAAATGATCATCAGAATTCTAGAACAAGATGAGATAATGGTGATGGGTGAGGATAGAAGATACCCAGACATTGTGATATCAGTGTTGAAAGCCCAGAAACTCATCAATAAGGGATGTGAAACATACTTAGCGTATGTGGTTGATATGGAAAAAGCAAGTTCGAAGTTGGTGGATATTCCTGCTGTTAGTGAGTTCCCCGACGTATTTCCAGAGGAGTTTCCAGGGTTACCGCTGGATAGAGAAATTGAATTTGCTATCGATTTGGTACCCGACACCACCCTTATTTCCATTACACCATATAGGATGGCACCAGCAGAGTTGAAAGAGCTGAAGGTACAGTTGCAGGAGTTGTTAGATAAGGGTTTTATACGACCCAGTGTATCACCATGGGGTGCTCCAGTATTATTTGTCAAGAAGAATGATGGCACTCTTCGTCTTTGCATTGATTACAGGCAGCTTAATAAAGTGACTATTAAGAATAAATACCCACTTCCTAGGATTGATGACTTATTTGACCAATTGAAAGGTGTAGCCATATTTTCGAAGATAGATCTTCGATCGGGGTATCATCAACTGAAGATAAAAGAGTCAGATGTACCTAAGACGGCATTCATGACTCATTATCGTCATTATAAGTTCCTGGTTATGCCCTTTGGATTGACGAATGCACCAGCAGCTTTTATGGACCTGATGAACCGAGTGTTCAGGCCATACCTTGATCAATTTGTAGTAGTGTTTATTGATGACATTCTTGTCTACTATAGAGACCGAGTAGAACATGATCAACATCTCAGAATAGTGCTGCAAACATTGAGGGAGAAGCAGTTGTATGCAAAGCTATCTAAGTGCGAGTTTTGGCTTGAAGCAGTCAGTTTTCTAGGTCATATAATTTCAGTAGAAGGTATTCGGGTTGATCCTAGTAAAATTGAGGCTATTCTTAATTGTAAACCACCATGAAATGTGATAGAAGTGAGAAGTTTCCTCGGATTAGTCGGATATTATAGGAGGTTTGTGAAGGGATTTTCATCATTAGCGACTCCTTTGACACGACTGCTACGAAAAGAGGTCCGTTTCGAGTGGACAGACAAGTGTCAAGCAAGTTTTGATCGGCTGAAGGCAATGTTGACTGAAGCACCAGTTTTGACTCAGCCTATTCCAGGAAAAGACTTTGTTGTGTACAGTGATGCTAGTCATAATGGTTTAGGCTGTATTATTATGCAAGAAGGAAAGGTGATTGCTTACGCCTCAAGACAACTTAAGCCTCACGAGCTTAACTATCCGACACATGATTTGGAGTTAGCTGCGATAGTTTTTGCTCTTAAGATCTGGAGACATTATCTGTATGGGGAAAGATGTTATATCTATACAGATCATAAAAGTCTTAAGTACCTTCCCTCACAAAAAGAGTTGAATCTGAGACAACGAAGATGGTTAGAGTTGATTAAAGATTATGACTGTGTGATCGACTACCAGCCAGGAAAAGCTAATGTGGTTGCAGATGCACTAAGTAGGAAGATTTTAGCTAAGATGCGAATACAATCTACTTTGATGCAGAGGATCAAAGATGCTCAAAAGCAAGATGAAAAGTTAGTAGAGATAGTTGAGGCAGTGAAAAAGGGAGAAAAGCCTAATTTTTCATTGACAGAGGATGGCACAATGTACTTCAAGAATAGGATTTGTGTGCCTGGTGTAGAAGAGCTGAAATTCGATATTTTAAAAGAAGTACATGAAACGGTATATACCATGCATCCAGGCGGGAACAAGATGTATCAAGATTTGAAAACTCAATATTGGTGGCCAGGGATGAAGAAGGATATCACTAAATATGTTGCTAAATGTCTAACTTGTCAACAAGTGAAAGCAGAACACCAGTTGCCCACAGGATTGCTGCAACCAATACTGATTGCAGAGTAGAAATGGGAAAGAATCACGATGGATTTTGTGTCCGGTTTACCGATGACTCAGAGAAAACATGATGCAGTGTGGGTGATAGTGGATCGATTGATGAAGTCGGCACACTTCTTACCTGTCAGAATGGACTATTCATTGAACAAGCTAGCTGAAATTTATGTAAGTGAGATAGTGAGATTGCATGGAGTGCCAATGTCCATCATATCTGATAGAGATCCTAGATTTACTTCACAATTCTGGAAGAGTCTACAGCAAGCTTTGGGGACTCGACTCAATTTCAGCACGGCTTTTCATCCGCAAACGGATGGACAATTGGAGAGAGTTATTCAGTTGCTAGAGGATATGATGAGAAGTTGTGTGCTTGAATTTGAGGGAAGTTGGGATAGATATTTACCTCTTATGGAGTTTGCCTACAACAACAGCCATCAGACGAGCATAGGCATGGCTCCGTATAAGGCATTGTATGGAAGAAAATGCAGGACACCAATCTGTTGGACTGAATTGAGTGAAAAGAAGTTGATAGGGCCAGAGTTAGTGCAACAAACAGAAGAAAAGGTTAGAATTATCCAAGAAAGATTGAAAGCAGCTCAAGATCGATAGAAATCATATGCTGACCTTAAAAGGCGAGATATAGAGTATGCTGTGGGAGATAAGGTGTTTCTTAAAGTTTCACCTTGGAAGAAAGTATTAAGATTCGATAAAAAGGGAAAGTTAAGTCCAAGGTTCATTGGTCCTTATGAGATTTTGGAAAGAATCGGACCAGTGGCATATCGGTTAGCACTTCCACCAGAGTTGGATAAAATCCATAATGTTTTCCATGTGTCGATGCTAAGGAGATATAGGTCTGATCCGACTCATGTTATTCCAATTGAGGAGATAGAAGTGCAGACCGACTTGACGTATGAAGAGGAACCAGTGGCTATATTAGCACGGGAAGAAAAAGTTTTACGAAACAAGAAAGTTCCATTAGTTAAAGTGCTGAAGAAGCCACATGGGAGAACGAAGAAGTCATGAAGAGGCAATATCCTCAGTTGTTCACATAATTAATAGGTAAATTTCGAGGACAAAATTTATTTTAAGGGGGAGAGAATGTCATATCCGCTAATTTAGACCTAAGTCACGCGAGTTGTTAAATCGACTCGTCGGTTTGACCGAAGTCCAAATTTGGACTTTTATCGAAAAATAATAAAAATACTGGTAATTAAGTATGGAAAATATCTAATAAAGTGTTCAAAATATTTGAAGATGTTAAATTTCGGTAAAGGACTAAATTGTAAATTTTGAAAAGTTTAGGGGTCAATTTGCAATTTACCAAAAATTGAAGGATTTAAATGGGATAATCATAAATTAAATACATGATTGGGACATTAAACACATGGGAAGGGGCTGTCCACACCAAGTGGCATACATTAAGTGGACAATTAACATACACCAAGGGAGATGAATGCATTAATGAAGACTTCTAGAATTTGGCTTAGGTGTCCCATAATTATGTAGCTTGTCTTTATTCTCTTAATTGTTCTTTCATCTCTTCATATCTAGAATTTTCTATCTTTCAATTGCCTCCCATGTTTCTTGAAGCACAATACACCAAGTGGCAAAGTTTAATAAGCTATTGAAGATACATGCATATAACATTAATGAAGGTTTCTAGAATGTGGCTTATGTGTCCTCCATCTTAATGACTTTTGTCATTTTGTTCTTGATTGTTTCTTCTTCTTCCTTATCCATTTTCATTGGGGAAAATTTGTTCTCTCAAACCAGCCCACGTTTTTCCCTTGGACAGCCATAACCAAACCTTGTTCTAAGAAGAGAAAGTGAGAAAAAGAGAGAGAAAGACATGGGAAATTCCATTTTCATGCCTAAGGAAGCTTAGGAGAGTAAGGAAAAAGAGAAAAATTAGGGTTTATGAGGTTTTAATAATATAATTTTAAATTTTAGGAACTCAAGTTAACAAGGAACTAGATCAAGGGAGCAAAGGAAAGGAGAAAGAAAAGTAAAGAGAAAGAAAAGAGAAAAAAAAGAGGTTTGTGCATAACCCAAGGCAATAGCCTATTTTATTTTTTTTATTTCCATGATTTAATTATTTGGCATGTTGATGATTCTGAATTGATATTATTTTGTGATGAAAATCTTGGGGATGCATGTTTGCTAGACTTAGGATTTAATTTGGTAAAAATTGAATGTGATTATCTTGTATGTTCCTTGCTGGAAATTGATGAGTAGTGTTCACTTAAACTGTTATAACTTAATATCTGGAACTCAGTTTTGTATGTTCTTTATTGGGTTTGAAATATAAGACATAGGGCTATAACTTTCATTTAGACCATAAAACCTGAATATGTCTTTATTTATCTATAAATATTCATAAACCCCGGACATAGAATCTGTCCAGAAATTCTGGGCATAATTGTTAATAATGAGCAATAAGTACTTAAACTGTTATAACTTGAGTTAAGGAGCTTGGATTTATGTCTTATTTATTCTGTATGAAATATTAGACATAGGGATACAATGTTTATTTAGACCATAATATCTGAATATGTCTGTAATGTTCCAGAACAATTCATAAAGTTTAGACTTAGAATCTGTCCAGAAAATTCTGGGCAGAATTATCAGTGACCAGTTAGTGTTAATATTATCATATCTTTTGATACAGAACTCATAATTAAGTTATTAAAGTTGAATATTAAATTTCAGATCCATATCTAAAATTTGTATGAAGATCATGTAACTAAATTCATAACGGAACAAGACCAAAAGTAAGGTCCAAAACAGAGAACAGAATCTGCCAGTGACAGGCCAGCATGTGAATTTAAAAATGAAATGAGTAAAATGATAAGAAATTTGTTGTATTATGTAAATATTATTTTAATTGAGTGATTATGTGATTATTTTGAGATATTATATGCATGAAAAGTATTAAATTAATTGTTATAAATTTTAATGAAATTGTATAAGCCCTAGAACACCTAACTAGAACCAACTTAGGATAGTTTGGCATGCCAAATAGGGGGGGAGTATGATGAAAATGATTAAATCCATTAATGGTATGATTATCTACGCCAGGTTTGGCAATGTTATCTATGCCGAGTTTGACACTGTTATTTATGCTGGATATGACATTATTATCTACGCAGAGTTTGACACGGTTATCTACGCCAAGTTTGGCACGGTTATCTACGCCGAGTTTGGCACGGTTATCTACGTCGGGTTTGACACTTATATGCGCACATCATATTGCCCGAGTGGCACTCCTAAGTGCCTGGATGACAACTTTGTTATCCTATTCAGTGGTTCATAGGTGTCTTGGGCATAAATGAAAACATAATTAAGGAAGTTATGGAACATAAAAGAATTATTGAAAATAAAAATGGAATCATGAATTATGGCATGGATAAAAAGAAGATTTAGTGTTATACAATAAAGTGATAATAAAATAAATAAGTATGAGATAATATAATATAATTTGATGTCTATACATGCTAAAATACCATGATTTACATGAGAATGATGATTTGATTATGTTAAACAAAATGAGATACAATAAATTGATGTTATGCATACTAGAATATTATGAAATGTATGTTTGCATGATTTGATCATAAATTGTTATATGACAATGCATGTGACATTAAAAATAGTTTATTGCCTTATCTATATGCACCACTAAGCCAAGAGCTTAGCGTAAGAGTTTTTCTCACGCAGATTTAGTAAAGAATAAATATAAGATAGTAGACAAAGCCAACGGTGACCTAATCCAGTAAAGCAGTCTGTTGCACACATCGTGGGTTACACAACTTTTGTGTATTATCTTGTAAACTTTATTTTGTAGTATTTGTAAAATAAACAGTATGTTTTGTAAAGAACATGTTACTATATGAAAAGGTAGTTTAACTTTTATGTTATATTTCTTTTATAAATGCAAGGTAAATAAATAGTGAATATTGGAAATAAAAAACAAATATGTACGAGTGATTTTGCTTTATATATAACTTATATAATGATAATTTAATCTATGAAGTCAGTACAACACACCCTCATTCGGGCACGAGCTGCTAGGGTGAGGAGGTGTTACAGAGTGCCTTAAATCCCCTGATTAGCATGCCAAACTACTCTCTATTCTAGTTCTAGGTTAGATGTCTTAGGGCTTAACTATTTTTATATTTACTCCCAACATTAAGATTATTATTCACAATAGTTTTAAAAATGATAATTATACAAAATTTTCACTTATATGTTTATTGATTTGTATTATTTGTTTCCATTATTATTGAATTAGAACCTCACATATAAATAATTTATTAAACATTTATAACTATAATTAAATTCAAAGTTCACATTAATTAATATATGTGTTCATCACACCACAAGCAAAAGCCCAATATACCAATTTTTTGTTAATGACAGATTTCGGTCCTGATGTTACACCTCATTTTTAGCCTATTTATAGTTCGAATTTGAATTTATGGTCTTCTATTATTTTTTATCTTAAGGTCTTAGCTTTCAGATTCATTAAAAATGATTCAAATCCAAGTTTTCTAGCAAAAGTTGAGACCCTTTTACTGAAGGGAATTCCATTAGTTTTTACCCAGTATTTTCTGGGTACCTATATGTCCGAGATTTTGTATCCAATTGTTAGCCCATTTCTAATTAAAATTTGAACTTAAGCTCTGAATGAAAGTTTTAGCCTTATGAATCCACTTTCATTTCCAACTTATGTCATGTCAATCTCATTACCAGAACATTAGTTATGATAAAAAAAAATGTCAAGACTGCTTCTAGAATTCTGTAGCAGAGTCATCAATTGGCACAAACCTATCTAATAATTATATCCATCATATGCATTCATTTTTATACCAAATTTTCTAGATCACAATTACATTCACATATTTTAATATCTTCACGCCATTTAGACCCATTACCATAAAAAAACAATCAATAGTAACTACCAATTCACATTCTATGGCAAGCTACATTCATATCAAGCATTAACACATAATTCCACACATTTAGATAACATGTAATATTTTTATCAATGAAGCACATACCTAATCCAACATGGAGCTTTCCTTTTCCCCTCTTTTCCTTCTCTCACTAAATAGCTTTCTCCTTGCCTTTGTCACCCTCTTGAGAGCCTCTTTTTTGCTCACTTGATTTTCCTACACAACCATACCATATCCCATTTCTATCATCTCTTTTCAAAAATTTTCATGCCTACATAAAATCATAATGCTCCTAATATGTTTTATACTTTATTTTAGCCAAAATGTACTAAGGTTAGAATGTCATATTCGCTAATTTAGACCTAAGTCATGCGAGTTGTTAAATCGACTCGTCGATTTGACTGAAGTCTAAATTTGGATTCTTGTCGAAAAATAATTAAAATAATGGCAATTAAGTATGGAAAATATCTAATAAAGTGTTCAAAATATTTTAAGATGTTAAATTTTGGTAAAGGACTAAATTGTAAATTTTCAAAAGTTTTGGGGTTAATTTGTAATTTACCAAAATTTAGAGGGTTAATTAGGATAACCGTCAATTAAATACATGAATTGGGACATAAAATACATATGGAGGCCAGCCACATCAAGTGAAAAATTTTAAGAAGCCAATTGACATGCATGAATTAGAAATTAATGAAGACTTCTAGAATGTGAGGTTAGGTGTCATTTTCTTCTTGATTGTTCTTCCTCCTTATCCTTTTTGCATTGAGAATTTTTGCCTTCCCCAAAGCTTCATTTTAGTGAAAGAAAGTGAAAAGAGAGAAAAAGTAAGGGAAGAAGCCATTTTCAAGCCTAAAAGAGCAAAAAGAGAGAGATTAAGGTTATGAAGTTTCAATGAGTAAGGTTTTAATTATCTCTTTTATATTTTAGAAACTCATATTGACTAGGATTTAGCTCAAATGAGCAAAGGAAAAGAAAAAGAGAAGTAAAACGAAAAGAAAAGACAGGTTTGTGCATAACCTAAGGCAATAGCCTATTTTATTTATTTTTATTTGCATGATTTGATTATTTAGCATGTTGATGATTCTGAATTAATAGTATTTTTTGATGAAAATCTTGGGGATGCATGTTTGCTAGACATAGGATTTAATTTGGTAAAAATTGAATGTGATTAGTTGCATTATTGAGCTTAGGGTTCCTCTCGTGCACAAACCCACTAGGAGAACGTCTATATAGGTTCTCTCAGGTTCATAGTAAGTGGGAGTCATAATGCGATTTATTATAGACCTAATAAACATGCATTTTCATATACATTCTAACTTGCTCTATTTTACATCTAGGTTGCTAGAATCATCATCATGATAAGTGTGAATTTGCGAACTTTAATGGAGTCAAATAAGTTGACTGGGCCTAATATTTTGGATTGGCTAAGGAATTTGAGAATAGTTCTCAAATATGAAAAGATTGGCTATGTCCTAGATGTGGCACTCCCTAATCCCTTTGCTGCTAATGCTTCTGAAGATGTTCAGAAGGCATATCAAAAGCTTCTCGATGATAGTGAGATGGCAAGCTGTATTATGCTTGTTACTATGTCAGTTGAGTTGCAAAAGCAGCATGAGGCTATTGATGCAAAATCCATAGTCTACCATCTAAGAGAGCTTTTTTGATAAGCAAGCACGTTCCGAAAGGTTTGAAACTTCAAGGTTGCTTTTTTCGCACTAAGATTGTTGATGGGACATCTCCAGTGTAATATGCATTGAAGATGAATGACTATATTGAGAGGTTGGCCACTTTGGGATTTGTGATGGATAATGAATTAAGTACTGACTTAATTGTAATTGGTTTTGTTTGATAATTGTTCACATTTTATGCTTAACTATAAGATGAACCAAATCTCCACCACTATTTCTAAGCTGATGAATATTCTCAAGACAGCTAAGCCATCTATCTAGAAGGACAGTAAGACTGTGATGCGGTGGACTCTTCTGGTTCTAGGAAGAAGAATCTTAAGAAGAAGAAGAAGTCCATAGAGCCTAAGGGAGGCATGGCTAAGAAGAAGGCCAAAGAGACTGCTCCAAAAGGAATATGCTTCCATTATAGCAAGGATGACCATTGGAACAGAAGCTGCAAGGCTTACTTGGAGTTTCTGAAGAATAAGGCATCTGATAACCCATCTACTTCAAGTATTTTTTTCATTGAAATTAATATTTTTTTCAATAATGATATATGGGTATTAGATACTGGTTGTGACTCACATGTATGCACTGATATGTAATGCCTAAGGAATAGTAGATAACTCAATAAGAGAGAGTCAGGCCCACGTGTTGGAAATGGAGCAAGGGTTGTTATATTAAATGTAGGAATTTATGTTTTGACCCTCCCTAGTGGGCTTATGTTAAATTTGGATAATTGCTATTATGTACCTACTTTAACTAAAAACATTATTTTTGTTTCAAGTTTAAATAAAGATAGTTTCTATTTAGCTTTTAGTAACAATTGTTGTTCTATTATATTGAATGAAATTCTTTATCCTAGCGGTACATTATGCAATGGAATATACATATTAGATATGTCAAATCCAATTGTAAACATCAATGAAAATAAAGGCAAAAACAAGATATGTTGAAATCATCTTACTTATGGCAGTCGCCTTGGTCATATAAGTGAGAAACGCATGACTAACCTATACAAGAGTGGTAGTTTAAGGTCATTTGATTATGAATCATATGACACATGTGAATCTTACTTATTAGGAAAGATGACTAAATTACACTTTGAGGGAAATGGTGATTGTGTTAATGGGCTTTTTGACTTAAAACATTTGGATGTATGTGGTCCAATGTCCACACACACCAGAGGTGGTTTCATCTACTTCATTATTTTTCTCGATGACTACTCACGATATGGGTACATGTATCTAATGAGATACAAATTTGAAGCTTTTTAAAAGTTCAAAATGTTCAAAAATTAAGTAGAGAAACAAGTATTAACACATTTCGATCAGATCGAGGAGGAGAATACTTGAGCCAAGATTTTCTATATTATCTTAGGGATAATGGATATTATCTCAATGGACTCCACCTTACACACCACAACACAATGGTGTGGCTAAAAGAAGAAACTGAACCTTGTTAGACATGGTTAGGTCTATAATGAGCTTTGCGAAACTCCCTAAATCCTTTTAGGGTTATACACTAGAGACTGTCATTTATGTATTAAATGAAGTCCTTTCGAAGTCAGTTGATGTTACTCCATATGAGATATGGTATAACAAGAGGCCCACATTTTCTTACATGAGAGTTTGGAGTTGTCCTGCTTATGTGAAGCAGACAATGTCAGATAAGCTGGAAGCTAACTGTGAGCAATGTCTGTTTGTAGGATATCCAAAAGCATCATATGAATATCAATTTTACCACCCCTTGGAATAGAAGGTGTTTGTTTCAAGACATGCTATCTTTTTAGAAAAATATTTTTTTCTAAAAGGAGATAGTGGGAGCAAAATTGAACTTGAGGAAGTTCAAGATGCTCAAGGAGATGTTGATCAACTACCTAAACCTGAGCCTGTTATTTATGCAGATGATATAGCAGCTCAACCTTCTGAAACACAAGAGGTTCATAGGTCAAGTAGGATACATACTGTTCCAGAGAGATATGGATTTCTCATTAGTGAAAGAAACGACGTATTGCTCATAGAAAATGATGAGCCTACAACCTATGAAGAAGTTTTGAATAGTTCAGAATCTAACAAATGGCTTCAATCTATGAAATCAGAAATGGATTCCATGTATGAAAACCAAGTATGGACTTTGGTTGACCCACCTGAAGGAATAAAGCCTATAGGGTGCAAATGGGTTTTCAAAAAGAAAACTGACATGGATGGTATTGTGGTTACCTATAATGCTAGACTTGTAGCTAAAGGTTATTGTCAAAGACAAGGAATTGACTATGATGAAACTTTTAGCCTAGTAGCTATGCTTATATCCATAAGGGTACTCCTAGCCATTGCTGCTCATTATGATTATGAGATATGGCAAATGGTTGTGAAAATGGCTTTCCTTAATGGAAATTTGACTGAGGATGTGTACATGACACAATCAGAAGGCTTCATATCTAAAGATGAAAAAAAGGTATGTGAGCTTCAAAGAACCAATTATGGATTAAAGCAAACATCTAGGACTTGGAATATTCAGTTTAATGAGACAATCAAATAGTTTGGTTTTTTATAAAATATTGATGAACCTTTTGTATACAAGAAGGTTAGTGGGAGTGCAATCGTATTCCTTGTATTTTATGTAAATGACATATTGCTAATGGAAAATGATGTCTCAACCTTACAATCAGTCAAAATTTTGTTATCCAAGAATTTCTCTATGAAAGACATTGGAGAAGCAGTCTATATTTTAGGGATAAGGATATATAAAAATAGATTTAAAAGATTGCTTGGCCTTTCATAGTCTACATACATAGACAAGTTGCTAAAGAGGTTTAACAAGGAGTATTCCAATAGGGATTAAATTCCCATGACCCATGAGATTACTCTCTCAAATTTTATGTGTCTAAAGACACAAGATGAGAGGACACACGAGTTTGATTCCATATGCTTCAGATATAGGATCAATCATGTACGCTATAATATATACAAGACCCGATGTATCATATAATTTGAGTGTCACGAGCAGATACCAATTGGACCTTAGTGACAGTCATTGGATGGCTGTCAAGAATATCCTTAAGTACTTGAGAAGTACTAAGGATGTATTTTTAATATATGGAGATAGATATCTTGTTGTGAGTGGGTATACCGATGCCAGTTTCCAATCTGACAAGGATGACTTAAAATTTTAGTCAGGTTATATATTCACACTAAATGGTGGAGTAGTCAGTTGGAAGAGTGCCAAATATGAAATGATTGTTGACTCCACAACCGAAGCAGAGTACGTTGCAGCTTCTGAAACAGCAAAGGAAGCAGTTTGGATAAAGAAATTCATCATGGAACTTGGAATGGTTCCTAGCATTGTTGATCCAATACAATTGTATTGTGCTAATAATGAAGCCATTGCACAAGCAAAGGAGCCACGATCTCATCAAAGATCTAAACATGTACTCAAAAGATACCACTTCCTCAAAAAAATATGATTCTCATGTAGTCGCCTATGGAATTAATTACAAAGGCGATTAGCTTTAGTGAAAGTGGGAGCTTCTTTAAGAAGTGCTCTAAAAGAAATCACTTTTAGCACTATTTCTATACTTTTATTTGATTAATAAAAGGCTTTTTCATTAATTTGATGTTCATTTGATATATGAATTGATAGTGATCTTAAATCAATTAATGAAGTCCTTGATCACAACATAACATGAAGGAAATCACGATGATATCATGATATTGAGATTCTTATCATATGTAATTATGTTAATATCTAAATTATCCCTAGTCATAGGATTAATGAGATGAGACATTATTAATTCAGATAGACTAGGACATGTTACACTTCTTAATTGTATCGAATAGTAGATCTCATAATATGTAAACATGAGATGTTTAGAGTTAACATATGGATGCTTGCTAAATGTAGCTAAGTACATTGGATGACCTGCTATGAGACAATCATATGGATAATATATTCAAATGTCAATGATAGTCTCAACATAGCAATGGTTCAAGTATCAGTAGACTTGAGGTATTCAAGGATATCTTGGTTATTGATTTTGTATTTTGACACTATTCCTTGTTGCCATAGGGAGGTTGCTCATAGAGTGGTGATTAGATACAACTTGAGGTATTCAAAGGTAATTGGGTAACCAACAAAGGATTCACCACTCATGATAAAAGGAGTTTATACCCATGGGCTCTTGTCGGGGTCATTACTTGGGAATCTCAGGCCAGAGTGAAAATGTCATAAAGATAGTGTTCAATGACATGTCTAATAGTGAAATGAGCCTCAGGGATAAGAACTAACATTATTTGGACTAGATGTGACGTAGACAATCTAGTGGGAGTTGACATAAGTCCATACTTTGAACCAAGTCGGGTATAGAATGGTGAAAGGAATAATTGCACATAAATTGTCTATTTAAAGGTTCGTAGTCAAACCACTGACTTTCTGGTCAATTGGAGGCCATGATGTATTGCTAGATACCGCTCATGACTTGCTTAAATTAATTGTTAATTTAAGTGGCCGGCATAACTGGGAACTTAATGGGTCACAAGCATTGGAGATGTGACGAATGAGTAAAATAGTCTTGAATGGGATCCACAAATATGAGAGAATTATTTTGGTATGGATGGCGATGAGATCGTATGAAAAATTCATTTCGGAGGGGGGGTCATGGGCTTGCACGAGTTGCTGGTCAACAACTAGCCTAATTGGCCTTAATTGCCTTAATTGGCCAATTAAGGCTAATTAAGGCAAAAACCCAAAACCCCCCCTTGTCTTGTGCATTTTGAACCTACACTATTTTTGGGATAAAAACATATTTGAAATGTTTAAAAGTCTGAAAATTGTTTTTAGACTTTATGAAAAATAATAGTTGTTTTTCATGTTCTCTCAAATTGAGCATACACTATTGCTAGCACTTTGAGGTGTGTTCAACAATTTCTCTTGTAGTTTCTTCTCATATTTTCATATGGATTAACATTAGAGACATACTAAAGTGGATTGTTGTGGTTTGCAACAACCCAACAAAGTGAAAATTTGAAGAATAAATCAAAAAATTAGAAGGTATAATTTCTTACCTCTGTGTTTTGATAAATTAGTTTTAATGGAACAAGCAGAATTATTATTTCGGGTTTTGAAAATTTTATTTTTCCACTATGTTTTATGAATGAGATTCATCTTCAAAACCCAACATGGACAATATAATGATATGAAAATTGTGCAAAACAAGAAACTAGGTTAAAAATCATACCCTATGATGGGGTTGTTCTGTGTTATTTAATTTAATGGCATGCAACTGAATGATCATAACCTTAATTTCATGTTCATGAGATATCATGATATTATGTTGATGTCAATTGCATGCTAAATTCAAATTAAATTCGTAGTTAAGTTCCTAAAGAATCATGATTTATGTATGATTCAATTTAGGCAATTTTAAGTAATTGAACGAACTTAATTAATTTAAACCGATTATAAGTTACTTATAATGATGAGAATGAAATCTAGAAGTTTTGGGAATTTTTAAATGAAATTTGATTTGAATTTGAAAAGAGTTTTCAAAGTCCTAGTTTAACTAGAATTCTATAATGCAATTGTAACTAGGATTATTTAATCCTCTTTGATATCAAACAAATAACTAAATAAGGTAATTTGATAATGAATTCACTACTGGTCATATTTGGATAAAAAATATTAAATGTGATTTAAATATTAAATTCGGATTTAATTATTGTATGCATTAAATTAATAATAACCTAGTTGGCAAAGTAGGTAATTTTAGGAATCTTTCTGATACGATCATATGTATGCATAATTTACATGATTTTCTTTTATAAAATGTTTCTAATTGTTTATATGATTATTTAATGAGATTAAATAATAATTTATGATGAATTTCATCAAAGTACAAATAATCAAAACAAAGTTTTAAAAGTTGAAACAAGGGGAACCCAAATTATTACTTTAATAGATTACCTTTAATTATGCATTAGAGAATGCATGCTAGAGGTGTATGGAATGACATGATGGTATGATTATGGACTTCACCAATTAGATTGATCATGTATGAAATTTGTTTCTGGGTAAATAGGCATACGATTCCCTGCATTCTCTATTCTCTCTATTGTATTTCTCTTCTCATCTCACTCCCCTCAAATGTAACTTGAGATTTTCTTACGAAAAAATATGTAATTAGATTACATAGGATTAGAATAGAATTGAAGTACAGAGGAGTAAGAAGTAAAGGAGATGGTGCCAAAAGCAATGAAGCATTAGAATAGGAAATTATTTTCTATTCCAAAGTTGTAATTTCATGCATCTACCTAGGTGAGATCTAGTCAATCCTTTCATGGCTTGAAGGATTGATGTTGGATTATATCCATAATCATGATCATATAATTAGTGTAATTATCTTATATATCTATATGTGATGAATGGATATATTATGCATGCCAAATTGCCATGATGAGACCTAAATTAAAGAAATCCCTCTTTAATAATATTAAGGCCAATGTCTTCCATTAATATGGCAAAAACCACACTTGTTTTAGAGTTTGGGTTGTTGGGTAAATTTAAGCCCATTAATATGGCAAGAACCAAACTTCTTTTAGAGTTTGGGTTATTGGCAAATTTAAGCCTGCTCTATAAGAATATGTTCAAACCATTGAAATATGATTTCATGATTAATGGGATGACTTTAATTAAGTTACACTTGCTTGTTGGGAAAACCCAAGGTCAATGTGAATTAGAGGCAAAGTTGGGTAAATGTACATAAGATGTACAATATGAAGAGTTGATAGCCAAATAATTTAGTAGTTTCATAAAGGATGCAATTGGTATGAGATACCTACCAATTGACCTAAGATGGCTCGTTGGGCAAACCTAAGGTCATTCTTAATGAGGTTAGATATTGAACCACTAGAAGAGCTTCCAATGGGTTCTCTCAAATTCATAGTGAGGGCTATGGGTTTGTAATAAAATAATGGGAGTTATAATGAGCATTTATTAAAGACCTAATAATCATACATGTTGCCTAAACAATGAACCAAGAAGGGGGTTGAATTGGTTATGAAATAAAAGTTTATTAACTATAAGTGCAGAATAAAATTAAATAGAGTAGGGAAGGAGAGATGTCACACGCAAGATTTATAGAGGTTTGGGTATTAATAAATCCTACTCCTCTCCCCAATCACAATTGGGTGTTTTACTAACACACTAAGGGTGTGTTTGGGATTGCTGTTAGGTGTTCAAAAAGCAGATTTAGAATTTTTTTGATTTAATTGACTGATTTTTTTAATTTTTTGTAAACTGCTTTTTCCAAACCTGCTTCTGGCAAAAGCATCTATTTCCTGCTTTTGTCCAAAAACAGTTTTCAAAACTCAAAAAACTTAAAAATAAAATTTTTTTTCTCCAAAAGCGCTTTTAGCAAACTCAATGCCAAACGGGTCCTAAGTGTTACAATGGAGTTTTACAAGCTCACTGCCAATTATGATGTTTTTTCCAAATGGCTAACACCTAATCCAGAAATTCACTTGTGTTTTAATGGCTCACACAATAAACCAATTCCTTGTGTTTTATGGCTCACACAATAAACCCTTCCAAGTGTTTCAATCTTAACCCAATACATCGAAAACTCACTTGAGTAATTGTTTACAATGAAAACACTCACCAACCTACAATGCTCAGAAATTATGAGCAATTAGGTTTTTACAAAGAATAAATGTTTAGCTTAAAATAATTAATGCACAAGACTCAACAAGATTAAAGATTCAAAGCAATTGTTGTTCTTCTTAGGATTCATAAATGGATTGCATTTATAGTTCCTTTGCGAATTATAATTGTTTGGGTGCATTTAATGCAAAAATAGTCGTTGAACCAACTCTTAACTTCGCACCTAACATGTTTCTCTGTCCTCATTCATGGGCATGAATATGTATCATGGTCATGAATGTTCTTCCAAGTCGTGGTCCAAGTGGTGACTCTAGCTGTGAAGCTATCTAGAAGAATTTGAAGTGTTTGATCACAGGCATGACTTTATACTTTCATGGGCATGAATATTCTTCCAAGTTGTGGTCCAAGTGATGAATCTGGCCGTGAAGCTCTCTGGAAGATTGTGTTGGGTTTTGAAGAATGAATCATATTCATAAACGCAGCGAAAAATAAAATTTTTAAAAACCCAAAACAAAAGATCATACTTGTACCATTAAAACTAATTTATATAAATGTAAATGTTAAAAATTATAACTTGTAATTTTTATTTGTTCTTCAAATTTCCACTTTGTTGGGTTGTAGTAAACCACAACAATCCTCACTAGGATGTCTCTAAGAATGAAGAAGAAACTATCAAGAAAAAATGGTTTGAACAAATTCAAAGTGCTAGCTTTGAAAGTGTTCTTGAGAGAATTTTTGTTGTCTTAAAAATATTTTTTTTCTCAAAAAATATTTTCATATCTATTTTCTGCCATTTGATGTCTTTTCTATTTGAATCAAATTAAAAAAGAAGATGAAAAGTCAAAAATGGAGAAAATCACAACTAATGGATAGTAATTGGCCATAATTGGCCTAGTTATGGCCAATTACAGCTGTTGGCCAATGGATGGAAGCTGCAGGCACGCTGGGCAGCCCACCTAGCCAATAACCTGCCTAGCCCGCCGAGGCCCTCACGGGCCCATGACACTCCTGAACGATTTTTTCGTGCGATCTCATTGCGATCCATCCTAAAATAATTCTCTCATACTTTGGATCCTATCCAATACCATTTTGTTGATTCTCTATATCGTCAATGCGTGTGACCTAGTAGATTCTCGGTTATATTGGCCACTTAAATTAATAACTAATTTAAGCAGGTCATGAGCGGTATCTAGCAACACATCATGACCCCCAATTGACCTGAAAGTCAGTGGTTTGACTACGAACCTTTCCATAGATAATTTTTATGCAATTATTCCTTTCACCAATCTATACCCCACTTAGTTCAGAGTATGGACATGTGTCAACTCCCACTAGACTGACTACGTCACGTCTAATCCAAGTAATGTTAGTTCTTGTCCTTGAGGCTCATTACTCTATTAGATATGTTATTGAAGACTATCTTTATGACATTTCCACTCCAGCCAGAGATTCCTGATTAATGACCACGACAAGAGGCCATGGGTATACACTCCTTCTATCAAGAGTGGTGAATCCTTTGTTGGTTACCCAATTACCTTTGAATACCTCAAGCTGTATGCAATCACCACCCTATGAGCTACCTCTCTAAAGCAACAAGGAATAGTGTCAAAATACAAAATCAATATTCATGATATCCTTGAGTACCTCAAGTCTAAGGATACTTGCACCAATGGTATGATGCGACTATCACTCACATTTGAATAGATTATCCATATGATTGTCTCATAGTTGGTCATCCAATGGACTTAGCTACACTTAGCAAGCATCCACATGTTAACTCTAAACATTATGAGATCTTCTACTCTATCCAATCAAGGAGTGTAACATGTGCTAGTTTGTCTGGATTAATAATGTCTCGTCTCATTAATCCTATGACTAGGGATAATTTTGATACTAACATAATTACACATGATAAGAATCTCAATATCATGATCTCATCATGATTTCCTTCATGCTATGTTATGTATCAAGGACTTCATTAATTGATTTAAGATCACTTATCAATTCATATATCAAATGAACATCAAATTTATGAAAAAGCCTTTTATTAATCAAATAAATTTGTACAATAAATGCTAAAGGTGATTGCCTTTAGAGCACTCCTCTAACAAGCTCCCACTTGCATTAAAGCCAATTGCCTTTGTATTTAATTCCATAGGCGAGTACATGAGAATCATATTTCTTTTGGGGAAGTGGCTTAGTTAAAGGATCAGCAATATTCTGATCAGTGGGCACTCTTTATATCTTTACATCATTCCTACCAATGATTTCTCTAATCAAATGGTATCTTCTGAGTACATGTTTGGATCTCTGATGAGACCGTGGCTCCTTTGCTTGCGCAATGGCTCCATTATTATCACAATACAATTGTATTGGATGAATAATGCTGGGAACCACTCCAAGTTCTGTGATGAATTTCTTTATCCAAACTGCTTCCTTTGCTGCTTCAGAAGCTGCAATGTACTCTGCTTTGGTTGTGGAATCGGTAGTCGTTTCCTGTTTGGAACTCTTCCAACTAACTACTCCACCATTTAGTGTGAATATATAACCTGACTGAGATTTTGAGTCATCCTTGTCAGATTGGAAGTTGGCATTGGCATACCCGCATATGATACATCGGGTCTTGTACATATCATAGCATACATGATTGATCCTATAGCTGAAGCATATGGAATCAAACTCATGTATGTCCTCTCATCTTGTGTCTTTGGATACAAAGACTTTGAGAGAGTAATCCCATGGGTCATGGGAATATATCCCCTCTTGGACTGCTCCATGCTAAACCTCCTTAGCATTTTATCTATGTATGTAGACTGTGAAAGACCAAGAAATCTTTTAGATCTATCTCTATAGATCTTTATCCCTAAAATATAGACTGCTTCTCCAAAGTCTTTCATAGAGAAATTCTTGGATAACCAAATTTTGACTGATTGTAAGGTTGAGACATCATTTCCCATTAACAATATGTCATCTACATATAACACAAGAAATATGATTGCACTCCCACTAACCTTCTTGTAGACACAAGGTTCATCCGGATTTTGTAAGAAACCAAACTATTTGGTTGTGTCATCAAACCGAATATTCCAACACCTGGATGCTTGCTTTAATCTATAAATGGATCTTTGAAGCTTACATACCTTTTTGCCATCTTTGGATATGAAACCTTCTAGTTGTGTCATATACACATCCTCAGTCAGATTTCCATTAAGGAAAGCTATTTTCACATCCATTTTCCATATCTCATAATCATAATGAGTAGCAATGGCTAGGAGTATCCTTATAGATTTAAGCATAGCTACTGGGCTAAAAGTTTCATCTTAGTCAATTCCTTGTCTTTGACGATAACCTTTAGCAACAAGTCTAACTTTATAGGTAACCACATTACCATCCATGTCAGTTTTTTTTTTGAAAACCCACTTGCACCCTATAGGTTTTATTCCTTCAGGTGGGCCAACCAAAGTCCAAACTTAGTTTTCATACATGGAATCCATTTCTGACTTCATGGCTTGAAGCCATTTGTCAGATTCTGAACTATTCAGAACCTCTTCATAGGTTGTAGGCTCATCATTTTCTATGAGCAATACGTCGTTTCGTTCACTAATGAGAATTCTATATCTCTCTGGAACAGTACGTATCCTACTTGACCTATGAAGCTCTTATGTTTCAGAAGGTTGAGTTGTTATATAATCTGTATGAGTAACAAGCTCGGGTTCAAGCAGTTGATCAACATCTGTTTGAGCATCTTGAACTTCCTCAAGTTCAATTTTGCTCCCACTATCTCCTTTTAGAAGGAATTCTCTCTCTAAAAAGATAGAATGTCTTGAAACAAAAACCTTTTTGTTCCAAGGGGTGGTAAAATTGATAGCCATATGATGCTTTTGGATATCCCACAAACAGACATCGGTCAGATTTAAGTTCTAGCTTATCTGACATTGTCCGCTTCACATAAGCAGGACAACCCCAAATTCTTATGTAAGAAAATGTGGGCCTCTTGTTATACCATATCTCATATGGAGTAACATCAACTGACTTTGAAGGAACTCCATTTGATATATAAATGGCGGTCTTTAGTGGATAACCCCAAAAGGATTTAGGAAATTCTGCAAAACTCATCATAGACCTTACCATATCTAACAAGGTTCGGTTTCTTCTTTCAGCCACACCATTGTGTTGTGGAGTGTAAGGTGGAGTCCATTGAGATAAAATCCCATTATCCCTAAGATAATATAGAAACTCTTGGCTCAAGTATTCACCTCCTCGATCTGATCGAAGTGTTTTAATACTTTTGCCAAGTTGTTTCTCTACTTCATTTCTAAATTCTTTAAACTTTTCAAAAGCTTTAGATTTGTATCTCAAAAGATATATGTATCCATATCGTGAGTAGTCATCGATAAAAGTAATGAAGTAGATGAAACCACCTCTAGCGTGTGTAGACATTGGACCACATACATATGAATGTATTAAGTCTAAAAGTCCATTAGCGCATTCACCCTTTCCCTTAAAGGGTAATTTAGTCATCTTTCCTACTAAACAAGATTCACATGTGTCATATGATTCATAATCAAATGACCCCAAACTACCACTTTTGTGTAGCTTAGCCATGCGTTTCTCACTTATATGACCAAGACAACAATGCCATAAATAAGATGATTTCAACATATCTTGTTTTTGCTTTTTATTATCATTGATGTTTAAAATTGGATTTGACATATCTAATATGTATATTCCATTGCATAATGTACCATTAGCATAAAGAATTCCTTTCAACATAATAGAAAAACAATTGTTACTAAAAGTTAAAAGGAAACTATCTTTATTTATACTTGAAATAGAAATAATGTTTTTAGTCAAAACAGGTACATAATAGCAATTCTCCAAATTTCATATAAGCCCACTAGGGAGGGTCAATACATATGTTAATCAGCTGGCTCAACTGTTTTAAGCAAGTTAATCAGCTCAGGAATAGTGGTAGAGATTTGGTTCATCCTATAGTTAAGCACAAAATATGAATAACTATCAGACAAACCGGTTAGAATTAAGTCAATACTTAATTCATGGTCCATCACAAATCCCAAGGTGGCCAACCTCTCAATATAGTCATTCATCTTCAATGCAAATTCACACTTGTCATGATGATGATTCTAGCAACCTAGATCTAAAATAGAACATGTTAGAATGTACATAAAATGCATGTTTATTAGGTCTTTAATAAATCGCATTATGGCTCCCACTATTTTATAGCGAATCCATAGCCCTCACTATGAACCCAAGAGAACTTATATGGAAGTTCTCCTAGTGGGTCGATATCCAACTAGCTAAGAATAACCTTGAGGCAACTCAACAAGCTATCCTTAGTTTGGTTGGTAGGTATCTCATCCATACCAATTGTGTTATTCATGCAACTATTGAATCTTGTGCTATCAACTTATTGATGTGTGCACATACATTGGGCTATCGACTCTTGATATATGTACATCTCATGTATACAAACCCAACTTCACCTCCAATACATATTAACCTTGGCGCAAATCCAACAAGTTAATAATATCGGTTAAGTCTAACCCATTAATCATGAAATCTAATTTCAATGGATTGAATATATTCTTATAGAGTGAGCTTGAGGCAACTCAACAACCCTAACTCTAGAAGATCTCTGGTTCTCCCCATATTAATGGAAGGCGTAAGACTTAATTGTTTATTTAGTGAGGGATTTCTTTGTTAAGTCTCATCAAGTTATTATTTTATGCTTTTATATATCATACATTCATCACATTGATATATAAAGATAGTTACATTAACTATATGGCATTATTATGGACTTACTAAAGTCAATCTCTTGAACCAAAGAGAGATTGACTAGGCCTTACCTAGGTATATGCATGAATTTACAACCCAAAATAGAAATCAAATTCCTATTTCTAAGTGTTCTTGTTTATGTTACCATCTCATTTGCTTCTTGCTCCTTCGTATCTTCAATGTATCTTCATATTTCAAATTATAGAAAACCTCAATTTACATTTGAGGGGAGTAAGATGAGAAGAGAAATACATAAGAAAGAAAAAGAGGTAGGGAAGCGTAGGCCCTATTTACCATAAAACAAAATAATTCCATGCATGCTCAATCACATTGGGCCTAAGTCCATAATCATCCATCATGTCTTTTCATACATCCCTAACATGCATTATCTAATGCACAAAATAAAAATGACAATTTTGGATTTCAATTTTTAAATCGATTCAACATTTAAATCGAAATTGTCTATATGTGTTTTTTCGGTTAATTAAATTTTGTATGTCATTTTAAAGTGGAATTTAATATTTAATCAAATTAAATTAAATTCCATATTTCCATGAATAATTCAAAATTAATTGTCCTTAAAATCAGAATATTATGATGTTAAAATTAAACAATTTAATTTTAATATACATACCAATTTCTAGTCATACTAGAATTACAATTACACAACTTAAATTAATTCAAAATTAATTTCCAAAACTTCTAAAAAATTTTTAGAACATCAAATAACCATTCTAATTATCATTAGGTCAGCTCAAGTTCATCGAACTATTTTTGGCACAAGCTAAAATTACTAAGACAAATGAACCAACACACTTAGACACTCAAAATGACTAATTTGATATCTAGAATTTTTAAAATTTAAAATGCTTGCAAAATAATTTTGGCATGCATCTAACATCAAAATAACATATTTTGAATCACATAAGAATTATTTCAAGGTGCTGTAAATAAAATAAACACATACAAAAAAATCAAACAAAACAACCCCATTGGATAAGCTAAAACAGTCATGTTTTTGTGTTTGTTTGCAAAATTAATTAAAATAATTTTTAATTAATTATTGGACACTTCCAAAGGAATAAGAATATTCTCAATATATCTAAATAATGATTTCATAATTAAATTACAAGAAAAATGCAACCAGCCCCATCAATTAAGCCAAACAACAACACATGTACATAAACAAGGCAAGTTTAGGCATTTTTGAAATAAATTGGAAATTAATTATTTGAATCAATTTCAAATAATTTTTCAATCACAATAATCATTATTAATTATCCCATGATCAGATTAAAGAAAGAAAAATATGTAAATTATATTTTACAAATTAATTTCAATTTTTCAAAAACTATTGATCCAAAATCATGAAAAACATGCAATCCCATTGCACTTTCAATTAAAATTAATTTTAATGGATACAAGGAGGCTCTAATACCAATGTTGGGTTTTGAAGAATGAATCATATTCATAAATGCAGCAAAAAATAAAATTTTTCAAAACCCAAAACAAAAGATCATACTTGTACCATTAAAACTAATTTATATAAATGTAAATGTTAAAAAGTATACCTTGTAATTTTTATTTGTTATTCAAATCTTCACTTTTTTGGGTTGTAGCAAACCACAACAATCCACACTAGGATGTCTCAAATGATAATCCATGCAAAGAATGAAGAAGAAACTATCAAGAGAAAATGGTTTGAACAAATTCAAAGTGCTAGCTTTGAAAGTGTTCTTGAGAGAATTTTTGTTGTCTTAAAAATAAGTTTTTTCACAAAAAAAAAATTTCATGTCGATTTTCTGTCATTTGATGTCTTTTGTATTTGAATCAAATTCAAAAATAAGATGAAAAGTCAAAAATGGAGAAAATGGCAACTAATGAATAGTAATTGGCAATAATTGGCCTAATTATGGCCAATTACAGCCGTTGTCCAACGGATGGAAGTTGTAGGCGCTTGGCTTGCTGCGGGTTGCTGTTGGGCAGCCCTGCTGGCCCGTAAGGCTGGTCAGCAGCCTGTCTAGCCCGCGTGGGCCCGTACGGGCCTGTTACACTCCCGAACAATTTTTTTGTGCGAACTCATCGCGATCCATCCTAAAATAATTCTCTCATATTTTGGATTCTATTCACGACCATTTTACTAATTCTCCATATCTTCAAAGCGTGTGACCCATTAGGTTCCCAGTTATGTTGGCCATTTAAATTAACAATTAATTTAAGCAGGTCATGAGCGGTATCTAGCAACACATCATGACCCCCAATTGACCGGAAAGTCAGTGGTTTGACTACAAACCTTTCCATAGACAATTTCTATGCAATTTTTCCTTTCACGAATCTATACCCCACTTGGTTCAGAGTATGGACATGTGTCAACTCCCACTAGACTGACTACGTCACGTCTAGTCCAAGTAAAGTTAGTTCTTATTCTTGAGGCTCATTACTCTATTAGATATGTCATTGAAGACTATCTTTATGACATTTCCACTCCAGCCAGAGATTCCTGAGTAATGACCACGACAATAGGCCATGGGTATACACTCCTTCTATCAAGAGTGGTGAATCCTTTGTTGGTTACCCAATTACATTTGAATACCTCAAGCTGTATGCAATCACCACCCTACGAGCTACCTCTCTAAGGCAATAAGGAATAGTGTCAAAATACAGAATCAATATTCAAGATATCCTTGAGTACCTCAAGTCTAATGATACTTGCACCATTGCTATGATGTGACTATCATTGACATTTGAATAGATTATCCATATGATTGTCTCATAGTTAGTCATCCAATGGACTTAGCTACACTTAGCAAGCATCCACATGTTAGCTCTAAACATCTCATGTTTATAGATTATGAGATCTACTACTCGATCCAATCAAGGAGTGTAACATGTGTTAGTCTGTCTGGATTAATAATGTCCCGTCTTATTAATCCTATGACTAGGGATAATTTTGATACTAACATAATTACACATGATAAGAATCTCAATATCATGATCTCATCATGATTTCCTTCATGCTATGTTATGTATCAATGACTTCATTAATTGATTTAAGATCGCTTATCAATTCATATATCAAATGGACATCAAATTACTGAAAAAGCCTTTTATTAATCAAATAAATTTGTACAATAAGTGCTAAAGGTGATTGCCTTTAGAGCATTCCTCTAACAATTTTGACATATTATCTCACGAGCGTGACTGATTTTATCATTCACTATTGGTATGATTCTCCATGGTCGTGAACTTTGAATGGTGGAAAGTTGGCTATAAGCTATATTTATGGGCATGACTTTTCTATTTATTCTGATTTTGATATTCAAAAGTTGTCTTTCAATCTTGCATCATATTCTAATCAAGATATATCCTGTTCAACACACTTAGAACACAGACATTGTTAAATACATTATTGTTATTTTATTTGTTAAGAACAAAATGATGGAAATACCCCTCAAGGTTCAACAATATATATATTACATTCTCTAAACATGAGCTTTTTTTATATCTAGGTTGATAGATTCATGTCATCAAACATAAACCTATGCTCAATTCTTGAATCCAACAAATTGAATGGCCCTAACTTTCTTGATTGGCTAAAGAATTTGAGAATAGTTCTCAAAACCGAAAAGATAGCCTATGCCTTGGAGGAGCCGCTACCCTCTCCTCCTGCTAATGATGAATTTGTTGATGAACAATTGGCATATAAGAAGCAGGTGGATGATAGTGAGTTGGTGGGTTGCATTATGCTCACCTCTATGTCTCCAAAACTTCAAAGATAACATGAGACCATGAATGAAAATTCCAGTGTGTATCATTTAAAGGAGCTAATAAATAAGCAATCTCACACCGAGCAGTATGAGATATCTAAATTGCTCTTTAGCTCTAACATGGTAAAAGGGACATCTCTAATGCAAGGTACATTGAAGATGAAGAACAAAAGTAGAGAGACGACATCAAAAGGAACTTGCCTTCATTGTAGCAAGAGTTGCCAATAGAAGAGGAACGACAAGGCCTATCTGGAGTCTTTAAAAAAGAAAATGAATAAGACATTAGATGCACCTTCTATTTCAAGTATTTATATTATTGAGATTAATACTGTTTCTAATAATATTACATGGGTATAAGATGCCAGATGTGGGTCTCATATATGCACAGATATGAAAGAACTAAAGAACAGTAGATAGATCAAAAAATAAGAGTCTGACCTACATGTTGGCAATAGACCAAGAGTTGCAGCGTTACCTATAGGAATTAATGTATTAACACTCCCTAGTGGGCTTGTTTTAGAATTAGATGATTGTTATTATGTTCCTATTTTAACTAAGAAAATTATTTCTATTTCTTGTTTAAATAGAAAAGGTTTTCATTTAACTATTAATCGTAATTGTTGCTCTATAAGGTTGAATGATATTCTTTGTGGAATTGTTGCATTATGTAATGGGATTTATATTCTTGACATGTCTATTTCAATCCTCAATATCAATAATAAAATACAAAAGTTTGATAATGTAAAACTATCATATTTATGGCATTATCGCCTTGGCCATATAAATGAGAGGCGCATGACTAAGTTACATAAGAATGGTGACTTAGAGTCATTTGATTATGAATCATATGAATATGTGAATCTTGTTTGTTAGAAAAGATGACAAAATCACCTTTTAGTGGAAAGGGTGAACGTTCCAGTGGGCTAGTAGACCTTGTACATACAGATGTATGTGGACCAATGTCAGTGCACACTAGAGGTAGTTTTATCTACTTCATTACCTTCATTGATGATTATTCATGATATGGGTACTTGTATCTGATAAGATACAAATTTGAATTCAAAAAATGCAAAAATAACTTTAATGTTTAATGTTTGAATTAAGAGCTTATAGTATGAGACTTATCTAATCTTATCAATTGCTATAATTTTTTCTCGAATAAATCATGAATTATTCTGAAGTAGAGAAACAAATTGGAAAAAGTATTAAGATACTTAGATCAAATCAAGGAGGAGAATACTTAAGCTAAGAGTTTCAAGGTTATCTAAGAGATAATGGGATTTTATCTCAATGGACTCCATCTTACATGCCACAACACAATTGTGTGGCGGAAAGGTAAAACCAAGCCTTGTTAACATGACCAGGTCTATGATGAGCATTGCAAAATTGCCTAAGTCCTTTTAGAGTCATGTACTAGAGACTTCCATTTATATTAAATAGAGTCCATTCTAAGTCAGTTGATGTTACTCCATATGAGATATGGACTAACAATAGTCCTATTCTTTCTCACATGAAAGTATGGGGTTGTCCTGCTTATGTGAAGTAAATAATGTCAAATAAGATAAAAGCTAAGTCTAATAAGTGTTAGTTTATGGGATATCCAAAATAGTCATTTGGATATCAATTCTACCACCTTTGGAACAAAAGGTGTTTGTTTCAAAATATGTTGTCTTTTTAGAGAAAAAGTCTCTTTTAAAAAAAGGTAATGGGTGCAAGATTGAACTTGATGAAGTTCAAGATGCCCAAATAGATGCAGATCAACTTACATAACCTAATATGTTACTCATATAGATGAAGTAATAGCTACACCTTCTGATATATAAGAACTTCATAGATCGAATAGGATACACACTATTCCTGAGAGATATGGATTTATTCTAAGTCAACAGAATGACATATATTGCTTATAGAAGATTATGAGCCTACTACCTATGAAAAAGTTGTAAATAGTTTAGAATCTAACAAATGGCTAAAACCCATGTAGTCAGAGATGGGTCTATAAGAAAAAAAGCGACATGGAAGCTAATGCTACTACCAATAAAGCTTAGCTGGTATCTTAAGGATATCGTCAAAGATAAGGTGTTAACTATGATGAGACCTTTTCTCTAGTTGCCATGCTTAAATCCATCAAGATACTCTTAGCCATTATTGCTTATTATGATTATAAGATTTGGCAATTGAATGTTAAAACAACTTTCCTTAATGGAAATCTTACTGAGGATATGAATATGAGACAACCTAAAGGTTTTACATTCTATAATGGCGAAAAGGTATGCAAATTGGAAAGATCCATTTATAGATTAAAGCAAGCATCCAGGAGTTGGAACATCCAATTTGATGAGACAATCAAAGAGTTTGGTTTTTCATAAAATATGGATGAACCTTGTGTTTACAAGAAGGTGAGTGGGAATGCAATTGTATTCCTAGTATTATATATATATGATATACTTCTTATGGGAAATGACAATTCTTCAATCTATCAAATTTTGGCTTTCTAAGAAATATTCCATAAAAGACCTTAGAGAAGCAATCTATATACTGGGGATTAATGATAAAGAAGAGCCTTAAAGGCAATCACCTTTAGCACTTAATGAAAGGTATTTTAGTTAATTTGACATTCATTTGATATATGAGTTTATAGTGATCTTAAATCAATTAATGAAGTCTTTAATACATAACATAGCAAGAAGGAAATCATGATGAGATCATGATATTGAGATTCTTATCATGCGTAATTATGTTAATATCTAAATTATCCCTAGTCATAGGATTAATGAGATAGGACATTGCTAATCCAGATAGACTAACACATGTTATACTCCTTGATTAGATTGAGAAGTAGATCTCATAATCTATAAACATGAGATGTTTAGATTTAACATGTGGATTCTTGCTAAGTGTAGCTAAGTTCATTGGATGACATGTTATGAGACAATCATATAGATAATTTATTCAAATGTTAGTGATAGTCTCATCATAGCAATGGTTCAAGTATCCTTAGACTTGAGGTACTCAAGGATATCTTGGATACTGATTATGTTCTTTGATGTTATTCCTTGTTGCCTCAGGGAAGTTGCTCATAGGGTGGTGATTGGGTATTGCTTGAGGTATTTGAAGGTAATTGGGTAACTAACAAAGGATTTACCACTCCTAATAAAAGAAGTGTATACCTTGGCCACTTGTCAGGGTCATTACTTAGGAATCTCTGGCCAGAGTGAAAATGTCTTGAAGATAGTATTTATTGACATATCTACCAGAGCAATGAGCTTCAGGGATAAGAACTAACATTACTTGGGCTAGATCTGATGTAATCAATCTAGCAGGAGTTGACACATGTCCATGCTCTTAACCAAGTGGGGTATAGAATGGTGCAAAGATTAATTGCACATAAATTGTCTATGGAAGGGTTTGTATTCAAACCACTGACTTTTTAGTCAATTGGCAGTCATGATGTCTTGCTAGATACCGCTCATGACTTGGTTAAATTAATTGTTATTTTAAATGGCAAACATAATCGGGAACCTAATGGGTCACACACATTGAAGATGTGAAGAATGAATAAAATGATTTTCGATGGGATCCAAAAAAATGAGAGAATTATTTTGGGTTAGATCGTTATGAGATCGTATGGAAAAATCACTTCGGGGGGTCACAGACCCGTTTGGCCAGCAGCCCGCAACTTGCCTAATATCCCTTAATTAGCCAATTAAGGTAAAAACCCAAAATTCCTTCCCTTGTCTTGTGCACTTTGTACCTAGCCTAACTTTAGGGTAAAAATATTTTTGAAGAATTCAAAAGTTAGAATTTTTTTTCTGAAATTTAATAAATTCAAAATGAAAATAATAGTTTTTTTTATATTCTCTTAAAATAGAGCAAACACCATTCCTAGCACTTTGAGATGTGTTCAACCATTTCTCTTGTTTTGTATTTTCGCATGGATTAACATTAAAGATGCCCTAGTGTGGATTGTTATGCTTTGTTACACCATTGCTAGAAATTTTTTTGTACTTAATTTTGTATCATGATCATCATATTATATACTATATAATTTTAAACATACATCTAACATAACATGTATTAACAATACCAAGTCTGAATCAATCTCAAAACTATCTTGGGATTTAACATCCCTTATTACATAATCCATAATTCTTGTGCATTTAAAAATTTATTACCCGTCTTTATTTAAACATTAAAATAAATATGTCTCTATTATAAGTCATGCAGAATAATCAATAATGAAATGAATGAGATAAAATAATAGACCCAACATAGGTCAACTTTGACTTCTCTGATTGGCTTGATCTTCTCTTCTTGTCAACTCGACAGTCTTTTAGCTCCAAACCTATGCATAGAAAAACCCACATGTTAAGCTACTGAAAGCTTAATGGGAAATATAATCATTTAAATTCTAACATGCATTCGCATATTAACATAGCATTCATAATCAGAACATACTTGTGTATTTGACCATATCATCATGTACATATCACATCTTGACTTATTTTATTCATGCTGACTTGTCTATATTATTCAATACCATCATAATATTCAAAATATGTACATACCAGTATACTTAGCCATGCCATATATAGACCGAAGAGTAACATACATATTAAATATCTGAGTCTAATTACATATATGGCATATCTATCATAGGTGAATCCAAATCATATAATCATAATGTATATCAATCATAGCCATACTGAATTTCAGTATATATTGAAAAAACAAGGTTTTAATCTCATATTTATATGATTACTGGTTTCCACAGTCCTTTTCCAGGATGTGACTGTATTCTGATTCACTGAATTATTTATATCTTTATGGCAATGCTCCGCCTTACAATTTTTGTATACTTCATTACCAAATTTTAGTTTCTTAGCCTAATACTCTAAACTCGAACCACCCAGATGCGGGTTGTAAAATAGGAGCTCTCTAACATGAGCTCAAGCCACCCTGCTCACTACTGTATCTGTCCATATTGCTACCACTGAGCTTCTTAAATCAAGAGTGCTCTAACATGAGCTTAAGCCACCCGATGAGCAATGACTGTATACATATGGGTATAAGGGCACTCTAACCCAAGCTTAAGCCACTTTGTCCCTAATATGGATATGCTACCATTAAGCTTCTCAAATCAAAAGCTCTCTGACATGAGCTTAAGCCACCCTGATGACCAATATAATAATTGCATGCATAAATATTCTACGATACCGTAACCCCCTCAATGGCATGCCACCTATCCTAGCTAGTTTTAGAATAGAGAATGGACTTATTTATTCACCTTTTGGATATCAACATCATTTATGTTACATTTCATAGTTCAATAATATCATCACATATCATTCTAATATTCATAGCACCTAGTGCATTCACATATTTCATAATCATGACATCATGTTGCAATTAACCTCATTTGATCATACTGAGTGTGTGTATATTTCATACTCATGTTGTTTCATCACATAAATCAATTTACAAGTTGTTGGATACAGGTCATTCACAGGCATAAAGCCTTCTGTCATGGATTTTCTACTAGTGACTCAGTTGTGACTGGCTCATGATCATTCACGGGCATGAAATTCATATTTTCACAAGAGTGCAGCTTGGCTTCACGGACGTGAAACTTAGCTTCACAGGTGAGATACATCATATAGAAACAATATTCCAGCCTTATTTTGAACCAATTTCACACACAATCATCCAAAATTCTAAAGTTAACCAATGTTAGCCACACCTTTCAACACTTCCCATATTCCATATTATAAAATCAATCATAAACATGCATAATATCATATTCAATCATTCAAACTAGGCTCCATACCTTATTTATCAACATATCAACCTTATTATGCATCACAAAATACAAGTCATTTTCCTCATTTCCAACATGTACCATATTAATATCTCTTGTCCTTAAACATATCATAATTCGTAATTCACATCACAAGCACATTATAAGTGAATTAAAATGAGTATATGTGAAAACCTTAATATTGGAGCCCTAAAACTCATTTCTCTAGTGTCTACTCCCTCTGGTGGGGTTCTCCACCATCAGTCTCAATCCCTAACACAAAAACAAAGGCCATATTACATTATATATCCACAATAGTATCTACTTATTTCATAAACTAACCAAAACCTTAACTTTTCATTGATTTTCAAACCTATAGACCTTACTCTCCCTAATACTGAATCAAGTCAAATCAAAAGACAATGGAAACATAATTTATTACCTTTGTTTTGTGAAAAAAGATTGATAATAGGGTTCAAAATGTTCTCAAATCCTCTTTAGATTTTAACTTCAATTCTTATATCAAAATCTTTGTTTTTAATCCGTTTCAATCTCATTTATGGTGGTGAATTCATGTTTAATCAATCAGAATTGAAAGGGAAAGAGGGGAAATCTATTTTTAAGGTTTCAGAGTGTGGTGGCTAGGGTTAGGAGTGATATTACATGAGTTTTCTATCAAAACATGAAACTGCCATATATAAACTGCAAGCTTCAAAATCTAAATTTCACGATATTCACGACCATGATTAGCTCAATCACGAGCATGAACACTGGAAACATCACCTTTTCCTATCTTTTTCATTATATTAAGGTTTCTAACACCCATAACCACACATATACTTCCCATGTACCCATCATATACTCTTTACAACTTTGATTATCCTATTATTTCCAAGCCCTAACTTGTAGGAGTTACATTTCTCTCCCCCTTAAAGAATTTTGTGCTCAAAATTACCTGATGTACTGTCTTTGAACATTTATGGATATTTTGCTTTCATCACTTCTTCACTTTCCTATGTAGCCTCTTCTATTGCATGATTTCTCCATAATACTTTGACTAATGGAACTAGTTTGTTCCTCAATTCCTTGATTTCTCTTGCTAGAATCTGAACTGGTTCTTCCTCATATGCCGAATTCACTCTCACCTTAATGTGCTCAATAAAACAATATGAGAAGGATTTGATTTGTATCTCCTCAACATGGAGATGAGGAACACATAATGGATATTGCTCAACTCAGGTGGTAGAGCAAGCCTGTAAGCAATTGGTCCCACACTTGCTAAAATCTCATAAGGCCCAATGAATCTCTGGCTCAAAATGCCTTTCTTATCAAATCTCAGAACCATTTTCCATGGAAAATTTTAAGGAAAACCTTATCTCCCAATGCATACTCTATATCTCTTCTCTTGAGATCTGCATAAGACTTTTGTCTATCATATTGTAACACCCCACTTAGATATTAAGGATAATCCCACGTATATAAGAAGGATGCTACAAGTTTAACTCGATAAATCTGTCTGACTAAGTTTTTTTATTGTTTAAATTAAAATATTTCATTTATTTAATTTGGATTTGGCTTATCATTCTAATTATCAATATATATATATATATATATATATACATAGTTGATCAATTGTGGCATACCAGCCTACACATGACTACTTACAACATAATACCAAATATAATACATGCTCTAGAACCAAATACATGACATGTCTACCAAAACCCATATGTCTGGTCAAACTCAAAAAGAAAAGTAATTAGTAATCAACCCTCTAACTAAGTCTCTTATGCCTCTTCTAATATGAGCATCGATTTCCTTCCTGACCAATTTCACTTTCTACTATCTATAGTTCCAATTCCTTCGTGAGAAGAACCCATGCTAAGCTATCTCTAGCTTGGTAGTACATATAGGCATTAAGTTTTTCCCAAGCAATCACACAAATGCATGTCTCAAATAAATCATGACACACTAAATTTTATTGCATATTTGTCATATAAAAGAAATAAGCACATCACATAATAGTATAAACATAATAACCTTATTAAATAATTAAATTCTCACTTTCTCATGCAAGCCTTTCATGTTTTGTTACTTATGTCAATAATAAATTTTCCATATTTTATTCCATAGTCTTTAATTAGTATTAGCCCAAATCTCATTCTCGGACTCTCTAGATATGGCATGTGAAATAAGGGCGTTCGTGGAGCTTAAGCCACCTTTCACACTATAATCTCAAGTCAAGGGTGCTCCTAGAACTTAAGCCACATTGACCAAATAAAATCATGTCATCTATGTGTAATCAGGATCAGGGGCGCTCCCAAAGCTTAAGCCATCCCTTGTCCCTAAATCATATCCATATCGGTACCGTAACTTCCCCATAATGGTGCACCATCTATCTTGTGTCAGTCCTCAGGTAGAGAAATGGGAAATTAACACCATTAATTACTTGTTTCTAGAACCAATACTCATTTCACATTAACATAATCATATACCCACCATTCATTTCAAAACTATGTAATACCATGATATTTTATCAAATATTAGCACAATGTTAAGTTCATAGACAATAACATTTCTATAATTTTAAAACATTCCATAATATATTATTTCATCATTGTGAGAAATAATTCATGTCATGCACACACAATCATGCATAAGGAAAAACCAGAATCCATATATGTACGAACCTCACTAGTGTTTTTCTTTCCAAAATATAAACTTAGAGCTTGTTTACTTTTGTTTTTCTTCCTCTTGTTGAGAGCCTAATTTGAAAATATGATAGTTAATAATTTGTAAAAATACTCATTCTTGATATAGTTTAAATAAATTACTATAATTTCTTTTAAGTTGGAACATGACCTCTTAGGACTATTGGCTCCATAACTTTTTATATACTTATCCAATTTATATGTTTCCTATTTCTAAATAACTTTAACATGTAAGACTAAAATATACTGAAATTGTAGAATTTGTGAACCATTACATAATTTTTAGTACAATTTTCAATATTACTCTGTTTGCTGGCCCTTAGGCAGTTTCGAGGAACCATATTTAAAAATTCATGTCTTTGAACGTGTAGATTTTTTATTACTAAACTTTTACAAAATTTATAAGGTAATTTCGAAAATGTTTCATTTTTATCACTTTTCCAAATTCTGTTTCTTTGGTCCTCAGACACTAGATAATCTATAAATGGTTAAGCATAGAGTACCAACCCGACCAGTTCAATTTTTCAGATCATAACTCACAACATAAATGACATTTTAAGGTGAGACTTAAACAAAAACTTAGATAAGACATAAATAAAACTTTTATGTTTTATACTTTGGAAAATTCGACCTTTAAAAAGTTCAAAAAGGAACACGAATTTACTGAAGCTGCATAGGTATAAGGAAACAGCTCAATCAAGGAACCATAATTAATTTTTCTATAACTCAGACTAAACAAGAGGTATTTATATGAAATTTTGGACACACCTAAATAACACATAGGTCTACAACTTTTATGTTTTACAAAACCTTAGATTCAACCATTAAGATTATCAAAATAAGAAAAAATGCAGGTTATTCTGTTGACACGTATCCCTAAACCGGTCTAACTCAAACAAGTTTATCTCTTTTTATACCCAAATTAATTTCATGAAATTTGATATAAATATTAAAAAAACAAATATATAAACAACTTTTATGTTTTAACTTCTTCAAATTCGGTTGAAAACTCTCTCAAAACTAGAGTGCAAAATACTGATAGCATACAGTCCTAATAACTCTAAAATCACAAGAACAATTGAGCGAAGATTACTTACCAAAAAAAAATCTATTTGGTTGGAATTTCTTGCAAATCATGAGGAAGAGGATGAAGAAATAGAGGCTGGTGGTTTGAGGAAGAAGAAGAGTAGAGATAAGATTGGTTTTAATATGGTAATAAATGCCATTAACTGAAATACACTCACCCTCCCAATACGACCACAATCGGCTCCCTTATCTTTTTTTTTTTTTTTTTTAACTTTTCTTAACTTATTTTTTTTATTTTACATGCACCAAATTCCACTAGCTTTTATTAAACTATAATTTCATTTTGTGATATGTCTAACCAAATAATCAATCTATTTAGTTCATTTTTGTTTCTTATTTAGTCATTTACTCAATTTATTTTAATCTCTAATTCAATTATATAGTTTCTATGTATATCACACACTTATTCTAACTAAACTCTAATTAGTGACCATTACAATTCTCTCCCCCTCAAGATGTTTCATCCTCAAAACATACCTATTGTGTTGTCATTGAACAAGTGGGGGTATTGAGCTTTCATCTCTTCCTCATTTTCCCATGTTGCTTCTTCAATTGCATGATTTGTCTATAACACTTTCACTAATGGTACTCACTTGTTACTAAGCTCTTTAATTTCTCTAGCTAGAATTTGAAATGGTTCTTCTTCATATGTCAAATCCTGTCTCGCCTGAATGCTTTTAACAGGTATAATGTGTGTAGGATATGATCTGTACCATCTTAACATTAAGACATGGAAAACATCATGTATTTGACTCAACTCCGATGGTAGAGCGAGTCTATATGCGACAGGTCCAACTCTCTATAATAATTCATAAGGTTCGATGAACCTTGGACTTAACTTTCCTTTCATCCCAAATCACATAACTTTCTTCCAAGGAGATATTTTAAGAAAAACTTTATCACCCTAATGCATATTCAATGTCCTGTCTCTTGAGGTCAGTGAATGATTTCTATCTATATGTAGCTGCCTTAAGTCTTTCTCGAATAATTCTCACTTTTTCTTCTATCTCTTACACTAGATCTAGTCTTACTAGCTTCCTTTCACTAAGCTCTATCCAACATAGAGGTGTTCGACACTTCCTGTAACATCCTCAACTTCCCACATATGCATTATTACATGCATTTTATTTAGACATATGCATTTGCATATATTTCACATGAAGATGTGCATTTTATATGCGTTTTGATAGACACAAGTTCATGACATTTACTAGCTACATGTCCTAGTACATTGCAATTGTATAGACTCGCACATATGTTCTTATAACCTAATGAGGGTAACAAGATATTAAGGATAAATTGAATAAAATGACTATATAAAAATAAGTAAAATGACTAGATTAAGAATAGTAAATATTTTACATTTTTATTTTAATTAAATTGAATCAAAAGATTAAATTGCATATTGTGTTGATTTGTGTAATAATAATAAGAATAATTAAAAACTAAAAATATAAATATAAGTTAGAAAAAAATAAAAAGGAAAATAAAAAGAAAAAGAAAAGTAAGAAAAAAGGTGGAGGGGGAACGGATGAAAAAAAAAGAAAGGAAGACAAAATGTGGTGGCTTTTAACTTATTAGGCTGCCATTATCTCCATTTTCTTTCCTTATCTTCTTCTTCTTCTTCTTCTTTGCTTCATTCCTTCAGTCCATTTTTTTTGAAGTTCCAGCCACATTTTCTTCTCTCTTTCACTCCAAAAATTACAGCAACAAGATTAGCCAAGAGTGATTATAGGTGAGTAAACATTGATTTTTGTGTAAATCTTGATTATGGTATTTAAGGTTCATAAATAGGCAGTGATTTGTACCATAGTTTCGATGATCTTCGAGATCAAATTTGGAAAAGTTTAAAAAATTAATGTTTTCTTAGATTTATGAATATATAAATATTTTTGCAAAATTTTATGTTTATGAAAAGATATTGGCAAATCATTGGAACTGGTCCTGGTGTGAACCCTAGCTGAGTTAGTTATTGTGTTCTTTCATTTTGAATATGATAAAGCCAATATTTGAAGTATCTCAAAACCTAAAAGTTGTAGATATATGTGTTATGTATCTGTATACCAAATATCAGGTTCATATGTCTTGTATATTTAGATTTATGGTGAATGGAACCATGACTGTTTCATAGTTTGAACTGTCTGCTTAGTGCCCATGGCAAATCCAGTAAAGTATTTGCCAATTTTGAGTTCCTTAGAGATCGATTATGTGAATTATCAAAACATGAAAGTTATATTTTTATGCCTTAGATAAAGTTTGTATAAATATCACCTTAATATGTTATGTATAGAGTGTGATAGAGCCTTCACAAGTCATATTGTTCCGGAAGCCAACTCTGTTCTGGACCAGTGAAATGTTTCTTATAATTTGAAGACCTTAGATACATAATTCATAAAAGTTGTAAACATGAAAAATGTTCCATTTGAACCCATATAAGTTTCTGTAATTGTTAATTCAAATATAACTTATATATTATAAGTTATGATCAACTAAAATTGGTACCCTGAAACTGCCTAAGGCCCGAAAACAGGGCAGAAAATAGAACACATTTAGAAATTCCACCAAAAATTGTAAAATGATCCAATTGGTCTGAAATTTTAATATATTACATAATTATATGTTAATTACAATTAGGAATAAGAATCAAAATAATTGGTCAGGTATAGAAAAATTTATAGGCTAAACAGTCTCATAAGGTCACATTGCCTCATAGCAAAAATCTTAACTATTGGTATGAACAATGCATATTAATTTGTTTAAGCCATATTAAGCCTCCTTAATTATGAGTTAATCCATTATATTTTCATATTAGGCTCACAGTATATTGGAGACCCATAAGGAGCGGATAGACAATAAGTTAGAGGTCAGAATCAAATGAGAAAGGTGAGTCTAATTATCAATTGAATTCTTTCGTGCATATGAATGTTGCTTGCTATGTGATTCATATGATTCTTATGATTTGTCATTGATATTATGATGATGGATAATTTGTGACATTTGTGGTACATATAAGTGGTATACTTGTGGTATATTTGAGGTATATGTTTGACATATGTGATATATATACATGGTATATGTATAATATATGCAAGGTATATGCATGGCATATGAGTTATATATGTGGTATATGTATGGTCTATGTGATAAGATACAATGGTTAATGAATGCTTAAGTACGAGTCCATATACATATGGACTTAAAAGGCATTGTGACTAGTTAATCGATATTGCAAAGCAAAAGAAGAGGCCTATGACCCAATAAATGTGCAAATCAAACAAATGTTCAAGCTAGCTAGCAAATGCAAATGTTCACATGACAAATGTTCACATGGATACCCGGGGCAATGTCTAGTTAACTTGGTCACAACAAAATGAAATAAGCAAAGCATTTGCAAACATAAAGAGTAATGATTATATGTTTCAACTTTATTGATATTTATATGATACTGATGAATGGAATGGAATACATGGTATGTGTTGGATTTAATTTATTACTATGAGTTGTTTGGTACTTTAGAGCTCATTTGATGATTATTCTCACTAAGCTGCAACTTATCAATTCGCATCATTTTTCAGATAAAGAAAAGTGATAGCTCATTTTGAGTAGCGTATAGAAGACATGGAGCACAGGTAACTGGCCGAACCTCATCACTCTCTCTCCTTGCATTCCACACGAGCTTGAAAACATGTCGTTTGTATTTTGGACTTATATGTTTGAATATGTATTGTCACTCTAGATTAGTTTTGAAATGTATAAATGGAAGCAACCCATAATCCTTTAGATATAAAGTTTATGTTTTAATAGATATGATATATTATATTGTGGTGAAAACTTTAATGTTGACTTGAAAAGTCATTGAATGATATTACAGGACATGATAAAAAAAAATTTACTAACATTGTTAACAGGATCCTATGTCTTGTTATTATGCCATATGTGATTATTTGACACAGAAATAGGTTTTACTGTGATTATTTGACACAGAAATAGGTTTTACTGTGATTATTTGACACAGGAATAGGTTTTACTGAAATGCATAAGGTGTGACGTTACACTTCCTGCCACATAATGCCTCATATGGAGCCATTAGATACTGGCCTGATAACTGTTATTAAAGGCAAATTCCATTAATGGAAGATATTTTTCCCAACTACCTTCACATTTGATGACACAGCTCCTCGTCATGTCTTCTAGAATCTGAATGACTCTCTCTGATTGTCCATCTGTCTGTGGATGAAAAGCAGTGTTGAAATTGAGCTTAGTACCTAACGCTTGCTGTAAACTACCCCAAAATTGAGATGTGAAATAGGGATCTCTATCTGACACAATGGAGATGGGCACTCTTTGTAATCATACTATTTCATTCATATACATTTCTACCAATTTACTCAATAGGTAGTCTTTCCTAACAAGTAAGAAATGTGTTGATTTTGTAAATCTGTCTACTATGACCCATACTGTATCATGCTTCCCATGGTGATTCGTTCCCACTTCCATTCCAGAACAGAGATTGGATGTAACAATCCTGAAGGTACTTGATGTTTAGCCTTGACCTGTTGACAAGTTAAGCATCTTTAAGTTTACTATGTGATGTCCTTTTTCATACCTACCCACCAATATCTACTCTTTAACTCTTGATACAACTTGTTACTCCCTGGATGCATAGCATATTTGCTTTCATGAGCCTCTCTAAGAATTCTCAGTCTGAGATCCTCTACATTAGGAACACATAATCTGCCTTAATAGAACAGTCCACCATCTGATTCCATAACAAACCTAGGTCTCTCCCCCTTGGAGACCAACTCAGCTAGTTTAATTAGATTAATATCTTGTCTCTATGCATCCTTGATTTCCTAAGTAAGAGTGGGCTGGATGTGCAACTCTGCCACAGTCTTTCTACTTAAAGCATATCCTACTACATTAGCCTAGCTTGGATGGTAGTCAATCACACAATTATAATCTTTATCAACTCTAGCCATCTTTTCAACCTCAAATTTAATTATTTCTATGAGGGAAGATATTTCAAACTTTTGTGATCTGTGTATATGAAACACTTCTCCCCATATAAATAGTGGCACCAAATTTTCAATGCAAAAACTATAGCTACCAGCTCTAGATCATTGGTAGGATAATTCTTCTCATGTGGCTTTGACTGCCTAGAAGCATAAGTAACCACCTTTCCATCTTGCATTAATACACAACTCAATCCATTATGAGAAGTATCACTATAAATGACATACTCCTTATTAGGGATCAACTGTGTTAAAACAGGGGACTCAGTGAGCATACTCTTTAACTTATCAAAGCTGACTTGACACTTATCTGTCCACTCAAATTTAACATCTTTTCTTAATAGTCTTGTCAAAGGAGAAGCAATCATTGAAAAAACCTTGACAAATCTCCAATAATATCCAGCTAAACCTAGGAAACGTCTGACCTCAGTCACATTCCATGGGGGCTTCCAATTCACAATTGCCTCCACCTTGCTAGAATCCACTTTAATGCCCTCTACTGAGACAATGTGTCCCAAAAATGTCACCTCCTTCAACCAAAACTCACATTTTGAGAGTTAGGTATAAAGCTTATGTTATCTGGGAGTCTGAAACACTATTCTCAAATGCTTTTCACGTTCTTCTGAATCTTCAGAATATACCAAAATATCATCAATAAAAACAACCACAAATTGATCTAGATATGGCCTGAAGATCTTATTCATAAGATCCATGAATGCTATTAGAGAATTGGTTAGCCCAAATGGCATAACCAAAAACTCATAATGGCCATATCTGGTTCTGAATGCGGTTTTAGCTATATCCTTCCTCTTCACTTTTAATTGGTGATAACCTGATCTCAAGTCTATCTTGTAAAATACTCCTGCACCTTTAAGTTGATCAAAGAGATCATCGATCCATGGCAATGGGTACTTGTTCTTGATGGTTGTCTTATTCAACTGTTGATAATCAATACATAGCCTTAAAGATCCATCCTTCTTTTTCACAAACAATACCCGTGCACCTCATAGGGATGTACTTGGTCTAATAAAACCCTTATCAAAGAGTTCTTGTAATTCTGTCTTAAATTCTTTCATTTCTGATGGGGACATTTTGTATGGTGTGTTTGATATAGGCATAGTTCCTAGAATAAGATCAATACCAAACTCAGCCTCTCTCTAGTGGCACTCCAGGTAAATCATCAGGAAATACATATGGGAATTCATTTACCACCAGGATATCTTTAAGATTTGGACCTTCATTTCTCATGTCAATTGCATAGGCCAAATAAGCTTCACACCCTATTCTCATCATTCTCCGAGATTTCATTGTAGATATGACTCGAGGATGTGAGAATAATTCACCTTTCGCAATAATTTCTTCCTGAGTTTCTATTTTAAGTACCACAAATTTAAACTTGCAATCCACCACTGCTCTGTGACGTGAGAGCCGATCCATGCTAAAATGGTATCATACTCATGGAAAGGTAACTCAATCAAATCTGCATAAAACTCCTTCCCATGTATAACAAAAGGACAATTCCTAAATACTTTATTCACTATTACATTATGACCCAAAGGATTCCTAACTTCAATTTCATATTCTAGGTTTTCTCTAATCATATTATGTTGGCTAGGTGTACTAGTGCAAATATAGGAATGTGTGGAACCCAGATCTATGAGTGTACAAATGTCAAAACCATATAATAAAAACATACCAGCAATAACATTTGTTGCTGCCTGATCTTCTTTAGCTTTCATGGCATAGGCTCTGGCTGGAGCGTTGTTGGATCCAAGTCTACATGCCGGTGGCTCGTATTGCAAATGCTACATGTCGGCATAGCTTCCTTGCCAACATGAGGTTGTGAACTTGCTATAACAGAAGGTGCCTCAGAGGGTGGTCCTCTCCTAATAAACCATGTATGTGAATAGCTAGAACCCTTTCCCTGTCCTCTATTATGTGAACGGCTAGCAAAGAAACGACTCCTCTTCCTAATGGATTGAGTCTTAGGAGTGGCTAACTTTTTAAAAGATTGTTCTATTTTTCTCTTTTTCCTTTTTTCTAGGCTAAGTGCTGTAGAAAGTAACTGAGCAAAATTAGTATGTTGGAGAGTAGTCATAATATCTCCAACCTTTTTATTAAGGCCCTCTTCAAATCTTCTGCATTTATCTATTTCCTTTGTAACTAATTTAAGGGCATACTTGCTCAATCTGGTAAACTCTCATTGATACTTAGTCACTAACACTTTACCCTGCTTAAGCCCATTCATTCGAAGACATCTTCCTACAATTTTACAAGTTGTCAAGAAGAAAGCCCATATCTGAATTCTATTACACACATGTGTATTGATGCCTAATATCCCCTTTCCCACCTAGTCCTAGAAACGCCTAAACCTACTATGATACCACTAAATGTAACACCCCACTTATATATTAGGGACATTCACATATATATAAGAAGAATGCCACAAGCATTACTCGATAAATCTGACTGGCTAAGTTTTTTTATTGTTTAAATTAAAATAATTCATTTATTTATTTTGGATTTGACTTATCGTTCTAATTATCAATATATATATATATATATCACCATGTCATATATATTTATGGTAATTGATTAAGTTACATAGTTGATCATTTGTGGCATACCAGCCTCACGCATGACTGCTTACAATATAATATCAAAATATAAGACATGCTCCAGAACCAAATACATGACATGTCTACCAAAACCCATATGTCTGGTCAAACTCAAAAAGAAAAGTGATTAGTAATCAACCCTCTAACTAAGTCTCTTGTGCATCTTCTGATATGAGCTTGGATTTTCTTCCTGACCAACTTCACTTTCTACTATCTACAGTTCCAATTTATGCGTGAGAAGAATCCATGCTAAGCTATGTCTAGCTTGGTGGTACATATAGGCATTAAGTTTTTCCCAAGAAGTCACACAAATGCATGTCTCAAATAAATCATGGCGCACTAAATTTTATTGCATATTTGTCATATAAAAGAAATTAACACATCACATAACAGTATAAACATAATAACCTTATTCAATAATTAAATTCTCACTTTCTCATGTAAGCCTTTCATGTTTTGTTACATATGTCAATAAAAAATTTTCCACATTTCATTCCACAGTCGTTAATTAGTATTGGCCCAAATCTTGCTCCCGGACTCTATGGATACTAGGTGTGAAATAGAGGTGTTCGGGAGCTTAAGCCACCCTACTCACTATAATCTCAAGTCAAGGGAACTCCAGAGCTTAAACCACCTTGACCGAATAAAATTATGTCATCTATGTGTAATCAGGATCAGGGGCACTCCCAGAGCTGAAGCCACCCTGTCCCTAAATCATATCTATATCAGTACCGTAACTTCCCCATAATGGTGCACCATTTATCCTGTGTCAGTCCTCAAGTAGAGAAATGACCAATTAACACCATTAATTACTTGTTTCTATAACCAATACTCATTTCATATTAACATAACCATATACGGACCATTTATTTCAAAACCATGTAATAGCATGATATTTTATCAAATATTAGCACAATGTTAAGTTCATAGTCAATAACATTTCTATAACTTTAAAACATTCCATAATATGTTATTTCATCATTGTGAGAAATAATTCATGTCATGCACACACAATCATGCATAAGGGCAAACCTGAATGCATATATGTACGAACCTTAATAGTGTTTTTCTTTCTAAAATATAAACTCAGAGCTTGTTCACTTTTGTTATTCTTCCTCTTGTTGAGAGCCTAATTTGAAAATATGATAGTTAATAATTTGTAAAAATACTCATTCTTGATATAGTTTAAATAAATTACTATAATTTCTTTTAAGTTGGAACATGACCTCTTAGGACTATTGGCTCCATAACTTTTTATATACTTATCCAATTTATATGATTCCTATTTCTAAATAACTTTAACATGTAAGACTAAAATATGCTGACATTTCAGAATTTTTGAACCATTACATAATATTTAGTGCAATTTTAAATATTGCTCTGTTTGCTGCCCCTTAGACAGTTTCGGGGTACCATATTTAAAAATTCATATCTTTTAATGTGTAGATTTTTTATTACTAAACTTTTTACAAATTTATATAAGGTAATTTGGCACATTTTTAATTTTTATCATTTTTCCAAATTCTGTTTCTATGGTCCTCAAACACTAGATAATCTATAACTGATTCAGTATAGAGTACCAACCCAACCAGTTCAATTGTTCAAGTCATAACTCACAATATAAATGAAATTTTAAGGTGCGAATTCCACATTAACTTAGATAATAGAAATAAAAATTTTATGTTTTATACTTTGGAAAATTCGACCTTTAAAATTTTCAAAAAGGAACACGAATTTATCAAAGCTGCACAGGTAGAAGGAAATAGCTCAATCAAGGAACATTGATTGGGTTCGTTATTTTATGATATAGGTAGAGTATGGCTTCAGGGTCACGATATATTGTGGCCGAGGGAGGCGAAAGTAATGAGCCTATTGAAACAAAGGCTTCATCGCGACCCAGTCATTGTTGAGCTACTGTGTCTAGATCTAATGCTAGCCTATCAAGGGGGCTATCTATTACTGGCACAGGGCGAACAGAGCTTATGAGGAACATGATCGATTTGCTACAAAGAGCATCAAAAACAGCCTCATCTAGGTTACAATTTGAGAGACTGAGAAAGCTAGAAGCACCTGATTTCTACGGTAAATGGGAAGATGACCCCTTAGTAGTAGATGTTTAGCTAGAATGAGGAGAGAGAGTTTTTGATCAGCTGCATTGCACAGACGAGCATAAATATGAGCATGTGGTATCTTTACTATAGGAGCATCCATATGACTGGTGGTGATCTGAGTCACAAATCACAGAGGCTCCTGATACTATGACATGGGAATTCTTTCTAGAGAAGTTTAAGGAGCAGTATATTCCTCCTATCTACACAGACGACAAAAAAAGAGAGTTTTTGATACTGAAACAAGGAAACTTATCGGTAACAGAATATGAAAGAGAATTTCACACATCTCTACAAGTATGCTAGAGGCATTATATCCACTAAGGTAGATAAGTGTCGACGATTTTAAGACGGACTAAGAGACCCAATCAAGCTACAGGTCTCAGATCTACGCCTGATTAGTTTTCCTAGTTTTCTAGCATCTGCCAGAATAGTTAAAAGACTTCTAGCGGCACAACAACTAGCACAAGATAGAGGGTCGAAGAGACCTATACCATAGCTAAGTGGAGTACAGTTGAGTAGCAAGAAAGCCAGATCCTTCAGTGGCTGATTTTAGATTGGGGTTTTAGCAGACCTTCTTCTTTCAGAAGGAGACAACCTATGAGATCTGTCTCTTCAGCAGCCAGTGCACCGACACAGACACCATATAGATCTCTACCCCTACCAGAATGTCAACATTGTGGTCGTTCTCATCCAGGAGAGTGTTGGTGGATGACAGGAGCATGCTTGAGATGTGGCTCCAAAGATCATATGAGAAGGGATTGTCCTCTATTACAACATGGCAGAGGTATAGGGAGAACTGAGCCGATATAGACACATGCTTCTGGGTAAGGCAGAGGCCGAGGTTGAGGGCAAGGCAGAGGAGGCCGATCAGGGCCCAGTCAGTTTAGATCAGAGACAGTTGAGAGTCCAGAAGGTAGTGGAGCTACCCTAGCCAGGGCATATGCCATACATTACTGAGAGGAGCAGGATGCACCTGATGTCATAATTGGTAAATTCCTTCTTTTTGGCTCTGACATACATGCATTAATTGATCTGGGGTCGACGCATTCATACATATGCACACCACCACCGGGTCGAAAGGGTTTAGAACCGTAGTTTCTAGAATTTGAGATTATTGTGACTAACCCATTAGGGCACAATGTCAGGGTTAGAAAGGTGTTTAGGGGTTGCCCAGTTGAAATTCAAGGTAGGCAATTCCCAGCAGACTTAATAGAGTTACCATTCCACGAGTTCAATGTGATCTTAGGAATGGATTGGCTAGCTCATTATGGAGTGATAATAGATTGTGGGAGGAGACAAATGATCATCAAAATTTCAGAACAAGATGAAATAATGGTGATGGGTGAAAATAAAGGATATCCAGACAATGTGCTATCAGTGTTGAAAGCTCAGAAACTCATTAGTAAGGGATGTGAAGCATACTTAGTGTATGTGGTGAATATGGAAAAAGCAAGTCCGATGTTGGTGGATATTCCTACTGTTAGTTAGCTTCCTGATGTGTTTCCAGAGGAGTTGCTAGGGTTATCACTGGATAGAGAAATTGAATTTTCTTTCGATTTGGTACCTGACACCACTCCTATTTCCATTACACCATATAGGATGGCACTAGTAGAGTTGAAAGAGCTGAAGATACAGTTGCAGGAATTATTAAATAAGGGATTTATATGACCCAGTGTATCATCGTGTGGTGCTCTAGTGTTATTTATAAAGAATAAAGATGACACTTTACATTTTTGCATCAATTATAGACAACTTAATAAAGTGACTATCAAGAATAAATACCCACTACCCAGAATTGATGATTTATTTGATCAGTTGAAGGTTGCAACCATATTTTCAAAGATAGATCTTCGATTGGGGTATCATTAGCTAAAGATCAAAGAGTCAGATGTACCTAAAACGACATTCAGGACTCATTATGGTCATTATGAGTTCCTAGTTATGCCCTTTGGACTGACAAATGCACCAATAGCTTTTATGGACCTAATAAACCGAGTGTTCAGGCCATATCTTGATCAATTTGTAGTGGTGTTTATTGATGACATCCTTATGTACTCTAGAGACTGAGAAGAACATAATCAATATCTTAGAATAGTGCTACAAACATTAAGGGAAAAACAGTTGTTTGTAAAGCTTTCTAAGTGCAATTTTTGGCTTGAAGCAGTGAGTTTTCTAGGTCATGTAATTTCAATAGAAGGTATTCGGGTGGACCCTAGTAAAATTGAGGCTATTCTTAAAGAAGGGATTTTCATCCTTAGCGACTCCTTTGACACGACTGCTATGAAAGGAGGTCCGTTTCGAGTGGATAGATAGGTGTCAAGCAAGTTTTGATCTACTGAAGGCAATGTTGACTGAAGCACCAGTTTTGACTCAGCCTACTCCAGGAAAAGACTTTTGTGGTGTATAGTGATGCTAGTCATAATGGTTTAGGTTGTGTTCTTATGCAAGGAGGAAAGGTGATTACTTACGCCTCAAGACAACTTAAGCCTCACGAGCTTAATTACCCGACACACGATGTGGAGTTAGCTGCTATTGTTTTTGCTTTAAAGACCTGGAGACATTATCTATATGGGGAAAATGTTATATCTATACAGCTCAAAAAAGTCTTAAGTACCTTCCCTCACAGAAAGAGTTGAATATGAGACAACGAAGATGGTTGGAGTTTATTAAAGATTATGATTGTGTAATCGACTACTAGCCAGGAAAATCTAATATGGTTGCAGATGCACTAAGTAGGAAGATTTTAGTTGAGATGCAAATACAATCTACTTTGATGTAGAGGATCAAAGATGATCAGAAGCAAGATGAGAAGTTAGTAAAGATAGTGGAGGCAGTGAAAAAAAGAGAAAAGCCTGAGTTTTCATTGACGAAAGATGGCACAATATATTTCAAAAATAGGATTTGTATGCCCAGTATAGAAGAGCTGAAGTCTGAGATATTAAAAAAAGCACATGAAATGGTATATACCATGCATCCAAGCGGGAACAAGATGTATCAAGACTTGAAAACTCAATACTGGTGGCCAGGGATGAAGAAGGATATCACTGAGTATGTTGCTAAGTGTCTAACTTGTTAACAAGTGAAAGCAGAGCATCAGTTACCAATAGGATTGTTGCAACCAATACCGTTTCTAGAGTGGAAATGAGAAAGAATCACAATGAATTTTGTGTTGGGTTTACCGATGACTCAGAGAAAGCATGATGCAATATGGGTGATAGTGGATCAATTGACAAAGTCGACACATTTTTTACCAGTCAGAATGGATTACTCATTGAACAAGATAGAAGAAATTTATGTAAGTGAGATAGTGAGACTTCATGGAGTGCCAGTATCTATCATCTCTCATAGAGATCCTAGATTTAATTCACAATTCTAGAAGAGTCTACAACAAGCTTTCGGAACTCGACTCAGTTTCAGCACGACCTTTCATCCGCAGATGGATGGATAATCAGAGCAAGTTATTCAGTTGCTGAAGGATATGATGAGAAGTTGTGTGCTTGAATTTGAGGGAAATTGGGATAGATATCTACCTCTTATAGAGTTTGCCTATAACAACAACCATCAAACAAGCATAGGCATGGCTCCATATGAGGCATTGTATGGAAGAAAATGCAGGAAACTACTTTGTTGGACCGAGCAGAATGAGAAAAAGTTGATTGGGCCTGAGATAGTTCAACATATAGAGGAGAAAGTTAAAGTGATTAAAGAAAAGCTAAAAGCAGCACAGGATCGACAGAAATAATATGTCAATTTAAAGAAGCGAAACATTGAATATAATATGGGTGATAAAGTATTCCTTAAAGTGTCACCTTGGAAGAAAGTATTGAGATTTGGTAAAAAGGGAAAATTAAGTCCAAGGTTCATTGGACCTTATGAGATTCTAGAAAGAATCAGACTCGTGGCTTACCGTTTAGCCCTTCCACCAAAGTTAGACCGAATTCACAATGTGTTCCATGTATCTATGTTAAGAAGATATAGGTTTGATCCAACTCATGTCATACCAACTGAGGAGATAAAAGTGCAAATAGATATGACTTATGAAGAGGAACTGGTGGATATATTAGCACATGAACAAAAAGTTTTACGAAATAAGAAAGTTCCATTAGTTAAAGTGCTATGGCAAAATCATGCTATTGAAGAAGCCACATGGGAGAACAAAGAAGTCATGAAGAGGCAATATCCACAATTGTTCAACAAAGAATGAACAGGTAAATTTTGAGAACAAAATTTATTTTAAGGGGGAGAGGATGTCATATCCGTTAATTTAGACCTAAGTCACGTGAGTTGTTAAATCGACTCGTCGGTTTGACCGAAGTCTAAATTTAGAATTTTGTCAAAAATAATTAAAATAATGGCGATTAAGTATGGAAAATATCTAATAAAGTGTTCAAAATATTTTAAGATGTTAAATTTCTGTAAAGGACTAAATTGCAAATTTTGAAAAAGTTTAGGGGTTAATTTGCAATTTACCAAAAATTATAGGGTTAATTGGAATAACCATCAATTAAATACATGAATTAGGACATAAAATGCATGTGGAGGCCAGCCACACCAAGTGGGAAATTTTATAAAGCCAATTGACATGCATGAATTGGAAATTAATGAAGACTTATAAAATGTGAACTTATGTGTCCCATCTTAATGACTTTTGTCATTTTCTTCTTGATTGTTTCCTTTTCCTTATCCCTTTTGCATTGAGAATATCTACCTTCCCCAAACCAGCCCCACGTTTCACAAGTTTCTCCATAGCCAAAGCTTAGTTCTAGTGAAAGAAAGTGAGAAAAGAGAAAAAAAAGTAAGGGAAGAAGCCATTTTTAAGCATAAAAGAGCAAAAAGAGAGAGAGATTAAGGTTATGGAGTTTCAATGAGTAAGGTTTCAATTATCTCTTTTATGTTTTAGGAACTCAAATTGACCAGGATTTAGCTCAAAGGAGCAAAGAAAAAGAAAAAGAGAAGTAAAAAGGAAGAAAAGAAAAGAAAAACAAGTTTGTGCATAACCTAAGGCAATAGCCTATTTTATTTATTTTTATTTGCATGATTTGATTATTTGGCATGTTGATGATTCTGAATTAATAGTATTTTTTGATGAAAACTTGGGGATGCATCTTTGCTAGACTTAGGATTTAATTTGGTAAAAATTGAATGTGATTAGTTTGTATATTCTTTGCTGGAAATGGATGAGCAGTGAGTATTTAAACTATTATAACTTAAATTCTGGAATTCAGTTTTTATGTTCTTGGTCGAGTTTGAAAGCTAAGACATAAGGCTATAATTTTTATTTAGACCAAAAAATCCAGATATGTCTGTAATTGTCTAGAAAAATTCATAAATCTCAGACTTAGAATCAGAAAATTCTGGGTAGAATTGTTAGTAACCAGTCAGTGTTTATTTTATCATATCTTTTGATACAAAACTCAAAATTAAGCAATTCAAGTAGAATATTAAAGCTAATATCCATATCAAAAATTATTAAGCAGACCTTGTAACTAAATTTAGATTGTAACAAGACCAAAATTAAGGTCCAAAATAGAGAACGAAACCTGCCAGTGATAGGGGAGCATATGAGTTGTGGAATTAAAAGAGTAAAATGATGAGAACCTTGTTATATTATATAAATATTATTTAATTGAGTGATTATATGATTATTTTGAGACTTTAAATGCATGAAAAGTGTGAATCTAATTGCTATGAATTTTAATGAGATTGTATAAGCCCTAGAACACCTAACTAGAACTAACTTAGGATAGTTGGCATGCCAAGCAGAGGGGAGTATGATGAAATCCATTAATGGTATAATTAATGGAGCCTGTGATGACATTATTATTAAAGCAGGTGATGACACTATTATTGAAGCTGGTAATGGCACCATTATTAAAGCTAGTGATGACATTATTATTAAAGCCGGTGGTAGCACTTATATGCACACATCATATTGCCTGGGTGGCACTCCTAAGTGCCTGGATGGAAACTCCTTTATCCTGGTCAGTGGTTCATAGGTGGTATGGGCAATGAAAAGCTATGGATAATAATGATTTGATAAATTAAAATAAATATAAGATATAAAAGAATAAAATTTATGAAATGTAAGTTGCATGAAAAGATGATTGAGTGTTTTGGGCATAAAAAAAGAAGTTATGGAAAATAAAAATGGAATTATGAATTGTAACATGGTTAATTATGATGTGTTATATAATAATGTGTTAACAAAAGAAATAAGTATGAGATAAAAGAATATAATTTGATGTCTATACATGCTAGAATACCATGATATGTATATTTGCATGAGAAGATGATTAAGCATGAGTTAATATATGATAATGCATGATTGCATAAAATAGTTTATTGCCTTATTTATATGCACCACTAAGCTAAAAAACTCAGCGTGGGAGTTTCTCTCACACAGGTATAGCAAGGAATAAATAGATAATAGTAGATAAACCTAACGGTGACCTAATCCGTAGAGCAGCATATTTCAACCACTGTGGGTCACATAACTTTTGTATATTATCTTTTGAATTTTATTTTATCATATTTGTAAAATAAACAATATGTTTTGTAAAGAACATGTTATGATATAAAAATGTAGTTTACCTTTCATGCTATGATTTCTTTTATAATGCAAAGTAAATAAATAGTAAATAACAAATAGTAAAACCGAATATATATATATATATATATATATATATATATATATATGAATAATTTTCATGTATACAAAATCTAAAAAAAATGATATTTTGACCGATGAAGTCAACGTAGCACTCCCTCATCCGAGCACGAGCTGCTGGGTGAGGGGGTGTTACATAGACTTCTTTCTTGATATGTCAGGGTTGCCTAAAAACATTGTCATAGGCCTCAATTTATTTTCTTCAAATTAACACTCTAATGACACTTCACTCATTACCAGTTGTCTTGCCCCTAGGTTAATATCATTTTTCCCCAAATTACCTTAACCAAGGCAGCCCCTCCTTCCTCCATTAGAGTTATGTTTCTTTTGTTTTTAAGTCATAAAATAATTAACTAACATCAATTATCATTAATTAAAGGTTTAAATTCACTTTTCTTCAACTAGTTACCAATTCCAAATCCTAGGTCAATTCTTGTCAAATAACCTTAATCTACCAATCCTAATCATATATATAATCCTTATGGGTATCAAATCGAAGGAAACATTTTGAATTTAAGAAGAATGCACTCACCTTAATGGCTCTCCAAAGTGGGCCAAATCTGTCCCAAATTTTCTCCCATTGTCTTTCTTATTTCTTCCTTCCTTCTTGCTCCTTAGCTCTCTTTATGGCAACAACTCATTAATTTCTGAACTTTTCTCTCTCAAAACTTATTTTTCCTCTCTTTTTTAAGCTTGAAATGAAGCAAAAATGGTGGCTTTGGAAGGCTAGAGTGCACAACATAAAGAGATGAAAAAGGGGAAGAAGATAAGCTTGATATTTAGGTGGAAGAATGTAGAATTTCTTACTTTTTCAACTTTTATAATAAAATTAAGGTGTGGGACCAACTAATTAAACTTAATCCCAATTTCTACTGGTTCATTAACTTAATTAATCTTGATTAACTTTTAAATTTTGAGAAATTCCTCATTTTCCACCAATTTCCTCATCTTCACAAAATTTCCCCAAACAATTCCAATAATACAGATTTGTCCATAGGGTAATTTTATTTTTTTCCAATTCTAGCACTAATTTTTTTAATTCAAAAATAATAATACTCTTAATTATTTTTTCTTATTATTTGTCATTTTTTATGGGTCCAAATTTAGACTCCGATTGAATCAACACACCTGACTATGATCACGCGCAATCGGGGCCTAAATCACCAAATGTTACATGCAGGTCTAAGGAGTGTATGAAGAAGGATTGTCCTTTGATTATTGGCATTGCACCTACTTAGAGTACTAGGTCATCTCTAGCTCATACTAGACAATAGATTAGATGAGATCTTATAAGACCTACCCAGGTAACCTCAGAGACTATTAATAGGCCAAGACCTGACCAAGTTCCAACTAGCGCTTATACTATGAAGGCCATATAGGACCAGAAGGCTATTGACATGATTTTTGGTATGTTTTCTCATTATGACTCAAATATTTGTGCATTAATAATCTGAATTCCACACATTTCTATATATGCACAAGCACTCCTAGACAGCATAACATGATTATTAAAAACTTGAGTATGAGATTGAGGTTACAAACCCTTAGGGCATAATATGATAGTGAACCAACTATATAGAGGGTGTCCATTGGTTAAACATAGGAGAGAGTTCCTTGCATACTTGATAGAGTTATTTCATCATAAATATGATGTCATTTGGAGCATGAATTGACTTTCATAGAATGGTGCAGTAGTAGACTGCAAGGCGAAATATGTGGTACTTAAAATAGCAAATAAGAAGATATAGTAGTGGAAGGTGAGTTATTTTAACAACCTTCATGGGTTATTTCTATGATGAAAGCTGATAGAATGATGAGAAGGGGGTGTGAAGCCTATTTGGCTGATGTGGATGCCACTAGAAAAAGAGTCCATATCTCAAGGATATCCTATGGTTAATCAATTTTTAGATATTTTCCCAAATGATCTACTGAAGTTACCACTTGATAAAGATGTTGAGTTCCTAATGGAGCTCATTCTAGGCATAATCAGCATATGAGAATAGTGTTATAGACACTTAAAGAGCATAAACTGTATGCTAAGCTCTTGAAATGTGAGTTTTGTCTTAATGAGGTTGTTTTTCTGAGACACATTGTGTCAACAAATGGCATAAGGGTTGATCCTAGTAAGGTTGATGATGTTATGAGTAGGAAACCTCCCTGCAATATGATAGAGATTAGGAGTTTCCTTAGTTTGGCTAGTTATTATAAGAGGTTTCTTAAAGGCTTATCGATGATTGCTTCTCTTTTGACCAGACTACTGAGGAAGGATGTGAAATTTGAGTGGATAAAGAGATATCATGACAGTTTTGACAAACTTAAGAAGATATTAATAGAGGCTCCCATTTTAACACAGCTAGTCCCTAATAAGAAGTATGTCATGTACAGTGATGCTTCTCACAATGGATTGGGGTGTGTACTGATGTAAAAGGGCATGTTAGTAGCATATGCATCAAGACAGCTGAAGACACATTACAAGAATTACCCCACACACGACCTTAAGTCCACTGCCATTGTCTTTGCATTGAAGATATTGTGCCACTATCTTTATGAGGAGAAATGTTTTATCTAGACATACCATAAGAGTCTGAAATACCTTTCTATATAGAGAGATCTTAATCAAAGACAAAGTTAATGGTTAGAGCTAATATAAGATTATAATTGTGTTATTGACTACCATCCAAGCAAGACCAATGTTGTGGTCGAAGTATTGACTAGGAAGTTGGTAGCAGAGTTGCACATCTAACCTATACTTAATCAGAAGATCATAAATGCACAAAGGAATGATAGTAAGCTTGTTGAGACAACCAAGTTGGTCTCTAAGGGGAAGAGACCTAGCTATACAATTAAGTCAGATTGTTGGCTATATTATTAGGGTTGCTTATGTGTGCCTAGTATTGATGAATTGAGACAAAGGATACTATAGAAGGAACATGAGACTAGGTATGCTATATACCCAGGAAGCATTAAGAAGTTTCATGATTTAAAGAGTAAATATTGGTGGATAGGTATAAAAAGAGACATCACATACTACACAACTAGATGCCTAACTTGTCAGTAGGTTAAGGTAGAACATCAGGTACTATCAAGGTTACTGTGGCCTATCACTGTACAAGAATGGAAATAAGAGTGGATTAGTATAGACTTTGTGATTGGGTTGCCAATGACACCTAAGATATATGATGTCGTATGGGTTATTGTGGATAGGCTTACGAAGGCAGGCCATTTCTTACCAATTAGAAGGGATGACCCTTTAAGCAAACTAGCAGAGATTTATGTTAATAAGATAGTATGACTTTAAAGAGTACAAGTTTCCAGTGTTTCAGATAGGGATCCTAGGTTTATTTTTTAGCTTTGGGATAGTCTATATAGTGCTTTAGGTACCAAACTCAATTTTATTATGACCTTTCATCCTCAGACAAATGGGCAGTCAGAGAAGGTTACACAAATCCTAGAAGATATGATGAGGAGTTATGTGATCAAATTTGAGGGTAACTGGGACATGTATATTTCTTTAATGGATTTCACCTACAACAATAACTATTAGTCTAGTATCGAGATGGGTCCTTATGAGGCACTTTATGGTAGGAAGTATCGTACACCCCTATGTTGGACAAAGCTTAGTGAGAAAAAGCTAGCGGGGCCAGACTTGGTATAAGAGACAACATAAAAGGTATGGTTATCCAGGACAGATTGAAGGTAGCTTTAGATATACATAAATCATATGCAGATCTTAAGAGGAGAGATATAAAGTCTACAATGGGAGAAATGGTTTTTCTTAAAGTTTCCCCATGGAAGAAGGTTTTAAGATTCGGAAAGAATGGGAGGTGGAGCTCGAGATTCATTAGGCCTTATGAGATTCTAGCCAGGATTGGACATGTTGCTTATGGGCTCACTCTGCAATTAGAGTTGGGCAAGATACATGATGTGTTCAACATTCCATATTGAGGATATATAGGTTGGGTCCTTCTCACATTATTCTAGTTTAGAGCCTCAAAGTGGAATTGAATTTGACATACGAAGAAGAGCAAATTAGATTCTAACAAGAGAGATCAAGGATGAACTCAGAAATAATCAAGTACCATTAGTCAAAGTCTTATGGAGAAATCATGCAATAGAAAGGGCTACATGGGAAAGTGAAAAAAATGATAAAAGCCCAGCATCCACAATAATTTAGAAATAATTGCATCAGGTAATTTTGGGGATGAAATTCTATAAGGGGGAGAGAAATGTAACACCCCTTATTTAGAGCATAGAAATAACATGTATTAAATATATATAGGTGAAATATAAGTGGTTATGGGTTTTGGAATATGGATGTCAATAAAAAGATATAAGTGAGGTGTCATAGAGTTCGTGCCCATGAATATAACCTCATAGCTGTAAATGTAGCAAAATCAGGATTTTTGAAGCTGAATAACTTCGAGGCTATGAAGGTATAGTCACACCCGTGAAGCTCTATAACATAGAATGAATAGTTTCATGTTTTATTATATTTTTACATTTTCCCACCCCAAAACCCTAGCCACTAGATCCTTGCTAAACTAGAGACAATTGTTTTGAATTATCTTTGATCCTTAGCATATTTAACATGAAATCAACCCTAGTAACTAGATTTACAATTGATAGAATTAAAGATTTTGCTTTTCCATTCACGTCAGAATTGGGGAGAAGGGAAAGAACTATTTTTAAACCCTAACCCAATTTGATTTTATGAAATGGAGATATGCATTTAAATTCGCTTTTATGGTATGCTTGTGCATCAAGTTATGTGAGTAGTATGTTTGTTGGCATGAATTGACATGTGAGAATTGTTGGAATTGAAGTACGTGGTATGTTAAACTTGATATGCACTATAACAAGGATAATTAAGGCTTGACGAGTAATTGCTTGATAATGATGGACTTCAAATCTAGTTTAATTGAGTAAATGTTGTAAAATATATCATTATAGATTTTATAGATGTACCATGATGTTGAAAGTGTTGATAGGAGTAGCAAACATTGGTTAGCTTTAGTGCTTTTGAGTGTAGTGTGCCATAAATTGGTTATTACTGATGAAATTGCTGAAATCTATAGGTTCACGATTGTGAAACGTTGTCGATGCCCATGACCAATATCGATTCACGATCGTGACATAATTTTCATGCCCGTGAATGTTGTGGCAAAGGTGGATAAAAATGTTCACAACATCGGTCACGATTTGGGTCACGGTTTGACAAACCATGAATGAAGCCTTCATGCTTGTGAATAATCATTCATGCCCGTGAAGCCTTAAAATATAAATTAATATTGAATTTTATTTTGAATTAACTTGTTATTGGTATGCACAGACACTAAAAGTGTAACATCCTCAACCTTCTCCACATGCATTTCTATAAGTATGTCATTTGAACATTTTCATCTTGCATATAAGTCACTTGAACACAAGCATAATATGCATTTTTGTTTGAATAAATTCATGACATACATTTAGTTTGTTTTCATGTATTTTACAATTGAACTAGACATAAATTTGAAAATAAAGTGAATAAATAGACTAGATTAAATTAATAAGAATTTAATATGATTAATTTAAATTAAATTGAAGTCAATGAATAAATTATATTTTTGCATTGGTTAGTAAAATGAGACAAATGTATGGATGTCTGTATGAATATAATAATAATAATAATAATAATAATAATAATAATAATAATAATAATAATAATAATAATAATAATAATAATAATAAAAAAGAAGAAGATTAGACAAATTAACCTTAAATTTGTTTCTTTCCCATTTTGTTTCTCCTACCGACACTTCTTTCTTTCTTCTTCTTCCATTCATTTCTTCTATTTTCTTTCAAGGTTTTAGGTACAAATCATGTAATCAAATCTTTGGTGAGTTGATTATTCTTTCTTTTATTGCTATGATTGAATTAAAAATTGGTTAGATTATGGTTTATGTGGTGTAAACAACTAAATCAAAGCTTTTAAATACTGTTTCATAGCAGAATATTGGGGGAAGTCCCAAACATGAAACTTGTATATCTATATCTTATACATGTGTCTTTAAAACATTTTTGTAAGATTTGATGTATTGGAAGAGAAATCGCTCTTGGAGTGGAACTGATTCTGGTTCAATTTCCAGCTAATAACCATACGGTTTTTGTTTGATTTGACCATTTTAGAGGTCTAATTTGAAAAAATATAAAACATGAAATTAACCTAAGTGCCAGCAATGGTGAATTGTCTTGTGAGAGAGAGAACTTTTATTTCTCTATGTTGGCAACCATGAAATTAACCTCTAATGAGGCTATTTATATGTCCTCTAATCTATATTAGAGTAAGATTTCTCAAACCTAGGATTAAGCATCCTATTCAAAATAAAATTGTTGAACAGAAGTAATTTGCGACCGCGAATGATACTCATGTCATGATAGTCATGGCCATGAATAACTTGTCATGCCCATGACAATTCAAGACACAAAATGAATGGTTCATTGACTCATTAGCAACTGTGAACAACATCATGAATACCCCATTTGCGACTGCGATACACTTTCATAACTAGTAGCCATTTGCAACCATGAGATCCTATCCACAATTGCAAATTTGTTTAGCCCCAATTTACTCTCTCATGATTTTGGATCCAATCCAAAGCCTCATTTCAAATGTCCTTTATTCCTTCTAAATGTATGACCCATTAGGTTCTTGATTTTGTTGGCTACTCATACCATCACATAATTTTGAGTAGATCATGAGCGATATTTAGCAATGCATCATGAACCCCTAATTGACTGGAAAGTCAGTGATTTGACTATAAACCATTTCATATACAATTAATGTTCAATTTGCTCTTTCACCAAACTATACCTCATTTGGTTTAGAGCATGGACTGTGTGTTAACTCTCACTCAACTGACAACATAACATCTAGTTCAAATGATATTAGTTATTGTCTATAAGACTCATTACTCAATTAGACATGTCCTTGAAGATCTTCTTCAAGACTTGTCCACATTGGCCAAGGATTTCTGAGTAATGATCTCCATAAGAGGCCATAGGTATACTATCCTTTTATTAGAAGTGGTGAATCCTTTATTGATTACTCAACTACCTTCAAATACCTGATGCTATAATCAATCACCACCATATTAGCAGCCTGTGAGAGGCAATAAGGAATGGAGTCAAACTATAGGATTCAGTATTCAAAATATCCTTGAGCATCTCAAGTCTAAGGATACTTGCACCTTTGCTATGATGAGATGATCACTGACATTGAATAGATATCCTTGTGATTGTTTCATAGCTGGTCATCTAATGTACTCATTTATTATTCATAAAAGACATTTTCATTATATGGTATTTATTGCATATGAATTGATATAGATCTTAAACTGTTAAATGAAGTCATTGGTATATAACACAACAAGAAGGAAATCATGATGAGATCATGATAATGAGAATTTGATCATGTGCAATTGTGTTTATACCTAAATCACCCATAGTCATAGGATTAACAAGAAGAGACATTGTTAATTCAGATAGACTAGCACATGTTATAATCCTTGACTCGGTCAAACAGTTGATTATGGGTCAAAAGTGACTTGTAGAATCCTAATTGGATTAGGATTTCACTCGAGACTTATGCTGCCAATATAACCAGAAAACCTATTAGTCACATGCATAGAAGGAATGAAGAAAATTTGAAATGGGTTTTGGATATGATCTAAGTGAGAGAGAAAAAGAATTAGGCCTTTTATAAGAGTTATAAAAATGGGCCAAATCCAATTAGATTTAAGATCTTTGACTACATCAAACAGTTGATTATGGGTCAAAAGTGTTTGACTTGTAGAATCCTAATTGGATTAGGATTCCTCTCGAGACTTGAGCTGAGGTCACACGCATAGAGGGAATAAAGAGAATTTGAAATGGATTTTGGATAAGATCCAAGTAAGAGAAAAAGAGAATTAGGCCTTTTATAAGAGTTATAAAAATGGGCCAAATCCAATTTGGATTAAGATTTTTGACTTGGTCAACATTGGGCTATATACCTTAGGAAAATAGGTTCATTAGGGCTTTTCCTTTTCTAGCCTTAAAAGGGATTAGAAGGGATTAGAAATAATATAAATACACTTTTTAAGGAGTTAATTTCGTGGTTGCCCTCTAAAGAAAAATAAGAGTTATTTTTCTCATCTCCATTTTCTCTTTCATAAGACAATTTTCAAAAGCTAGCACTTTAGACTTTTGTCACCCCATCTCCTTGGAGGTTTTCTTCTTCCTTATGTACATGGATACTTTTAAAGGCAATCTTAGCTTTGGATTTTTGTGGTTTTTTACATCCCAACAAAGAAGAAAAAGATCACAGCTTGAAAGATCAAGAGTTGCAAACAAAGGTAAACAACTTCTCCCATTAGATGGTTCAATTCGATTTTAAATTACATAGGGCATTCCTTGGGCTTTGTTTTGATTAAATTTTATATTTCTATTGTGCCATTTATGAAATGCATGTTCAAAACCAAACAGTGGTATCAGATCCACCCTATGTAAATTAAATTTGGATTTAATTGAAGTATCAATGAGATTGATTGAAAAAAGGAACAACTTGGATTCCATTCTTTTGCTAAAAATGATTTTGATTCTGTATGGACTAAAATTTTAACTTTAATTAAATGACATATTAATATGATGATATTATATGTTGTTGATGATAATTAGATGGTATGAATTTGATTTGAACATGAAATTCGAAATTGTGCATATTGTTGAATATTTAGGGTTTGTAAAACCTAGTATTGCTAATTGAGTCCTTTATGGGGCTGTTCGAATTTAGTTTGTTAATTTGATTATTCAAACATGTTTATGAAATATTTAGAATGTTTTTTTTTTTACTTCTGCACTGTTAGAGAAGTACTCTAAAGGCAATCACCTTTAACACTTATTGTACAATTTTATTTGATTAATAAAAGGTTTTTTCATCTATTTGATGTTCATTTAATATATGAATTGATAGTGATCTTAAATCAATTAATGAAGTCCTTGATATATAACATAACATGAAGGAAATCATGATGAGATCATGATATTGAGATTCTTTTCATGTGTAATTATATTAGTATCTAAATTATACCTAGTCATAGGATTAATGAGACGGGACATTGTTAGTCTGGACAAGCTAGCACATGTTAAACTTTTTGATTGGATTGAGCAGTAGATCTCATAATCTGCAAATATGAGATGTTTAGAGTTAACATATGGATGCCTGCTAAGTGTAGCTAAGTACATTGGATGACCTGTTATGAGACAATCATATGGATAATCTATTCAAATGTCAACGATAGTCTCAAAATAGTAATGATGCAAGTATCCTTAAACTTGAGTACTCAAGGATATCTTGGATATTGGTTATGTATTTTGACACTATTCCTTGTTGCCTTAGGAAGGTTGCTCATAGGGTGGTGATTGGATACAACTTGAGGTATTAAGAAGTAATTGGGTAACCAACAAAGGATTCACCACTCATGATAAAAGGAGTTTATACCCATGGCCTCTTGTCGGGGTCATTACTTGGGAATCTCTGGTCGGAGTGAAAACATCATAAAATAGTATTTAATGGCATGTCTAACAGTGTAATGAGCCTTAGGGACAAAAACTAACATTACTCGAACTAGATGTGATGTAGTCACTCTAGTTGGAGTTGACACATCCGCATACTCTGAACTAAGTGGGGTATAGAATGGTAAATGGAATAATTGCATGGAAATTGTCTATGGAAAGGTTCATTATCAAACCATTAAATTTTCGATCAATTAGGGTTCATTATGTTTTGCTAGATACCGTTCATGACTTACTAAAATTAATTGTTAATTTAAGTGGCCAACATAACTGATAACCTATTGGGTCACACGCATTGGAGATGTGAAGAATGAGTAAAATGGTCTTGGATGAGATCCAAAAATATGAGAGAAATATTTTGGTTTGGATCACAAAGAGATCGCACAAAAAAATCGTTCGAGGTGGGTTGCTGGCTAGCAGCTGGCCTAATTGGCCAATTAAGGCTAATTAAGGCAAAAATCCCAAAATCCCTCCCCTTGTCTTGTGCACTTTGTACATTGACTATTTTTGAGTTAAAAATATTTTTGAAATGTTTAAAAGTCTGAAAATTATTTTTGAAAATTATGAAAATTCAAAAAGAAAAATAATAGTTATTTTTTATATTCTCTGAAATTGAGCATACACCATTGTTAGCACTTTGAGGTGTGTTCAACCATTTCTCTTGTAGTTTCTTCTCATATTTTCATGTGGATTAACATTGAAGACAACTTAAAGTGGATTATTATGGTTTGCAATAGCCCAACAAGGTGAAAATTTGAATAATAAATCAAGAAATTACAAGGTATAATTTCTTACCTCTATGTTTTGATAAATTAGTTTTAATGGCACAAGTAAGATTCTTATTTCGGATTTTGAAATTTTTAATTTTCTACCACATTTTATGAATGAGATTAATCTTCAAAACCCAACAGTGGTATCAGAGTTCTGTTGTGTCCCTTAAAATTAAATTTAATTGAAACTGCAATGAGATTGTATAGTTTTGATGGTTTTGGATCAATAGGTTACAATAATTGAAATTAATTTGTAAACTTTTTTTTACATATTTTTATTTCTTTAATATGATCATGGGACGATTAAGGATGATTATTTTGATTGAAAAATAGTTTGAATGTGATTCAAATAATTAATTTTGGATATATTTCAAAATGCTAAAAATTGTCTTGTTTATGAACATATGTTGTTGTTTGGCTTAATTGATGAGGTGTTTCTATTTTTTTTTTTGTAATTTGATTATGTAAAAAATTATTTATACATATTGGAAATATCTTTATACCTCTAGAAGTGTCCAATAATTAAATAAAAAATATTTTAATTAATTTTTTGAGCAGACACAAAAATGGGACTGTTTTGGCATACCCGATAGAACTATTTTTTTTTTATTTTTTTGGTATATGATTAATTTTTTTCTAGCACCTTGAAATAATTTTTATGTGACTAAAAATATGTTATTTTGATGTGAGATGCATGCCAAAATTATTTTTCATGAATTTAAAATTTTAAAAAATTCTAGATGTCCAATGAGTCCTTTTGAGCATCTAAGTGTGTTGATTCATTTGTCTTAGTAATTTTGGCTTGTGCCACAAATATTTTGATGAACTTGATCTGAACTAAAGATTCTTAGAATAATGACTTGAAGTTGTAGAATTTTATAATTTTTGAAATTAATTTTGATTTAATTTAAGTTGAGCAATGGTAATTCTAGTATAACTAGAAATTGGTATGTATATTAAAATTAAATTATTTGATTTTGACATCTTAATAATTTGTTTTTGAGGTTAATTAATTTTGAATTAATTATGAAAATATGAAATTTAATTTTAATTTAATTTAATATTAAATTTAATATTTAAATGACATACAAAGTTAAAATAACCAAAATAACACAAGTAGACAATTTCGATTCAAGCATTGAATTGATTTTCAAATTGAAATCCAAAAATGTCATTATTTTATTTTATAGATTAGAGAATGTATGTTAGGTGTATGGAAAGGCATGATTAATGATTATGGACTTAGGTCGTATGTGATTGAGCATGCATGAATTTGTTTTATTTTATGGTAAATAGAGCCTGCATGTCCCTACCTCTCTTTCTTTATTGTATATTTCTCTTTTCATCTACACCCCTTAAATGTAAATTGAGGTTTTCTATACTTTGAAATATGTAATTAAATTACATAGGATTAGGATAGAATGGAGATAAAAAGTAGCAAGAAGGAAAAGAGGTGGTGACATAAACGAGTAGACTTAGAAATACGAATTTGATTTCTATTTTGGGTTGTAAACTCATGCATATACCTAGGTAAGACCTAGTCAAATTTCTAATTCATTCATGTCAATTGGCGTAGGTTTGCTAGAATCATCATCATGACAAGTGTGAATTTGCGATCGCTAATGGAATCAAATAAGTTGACTGGGCCCAAATTTTTGGATTGGCTAAGGAATCTGAGAATAATTCTCAAATCCAAAAAGATTGGCTATGTCCTAGATGAGGCACTCCTTAATCCCCCTGCTGCTAATACTTCTGAAGATGTTCAGAAGGCATATCAAAATCTTCTCAATGATAGTGAGATGGCAAGCTACATTATGCTTGCACCTATGTCAGCTGAGTTGCAAAAGCAGCATGACGCTATGGATGCTAATTCCATAGTATGGCATCTAAGAGAGCTTTTTGATGAGCAAGCACGTTCAGAAAGGTTTGAAACTTCAAGGTTGCTCTTCAGCACTAAGATGGTTGAGAGGACATCTCCAGTGCAATATGCATTGAAGATGAATGGCTATATTGAGAGGTTGGCCACCTTGGGATTTATGATGGACCATGAATTAAGTATTGACTTAATTCTAACCGGTTTGTCTGATAGTTATTCACATTTTGTGCTTAACTATAGGATGAACCAAATCTCTACCACTATTCCTGAGCTAATTAACTTGCTTAAAAGAGCTGAGCCATCTGTCAAGAAGGACAGTAAGACTGTGATGCTGGTGGACTCTTCAAGTTCTAAAAGGAAGAACCTTAAGTAGAAGAAGAAGTCCATGAAGCCTAAGGGAGGCATGGCCAAGAAGAAGGCCAAGGAGATTGCTCCAAAAGGGACATGCTTCCATTGTGGCAAGGATGGCCATTGGTAAAGAAACTGCAAGGCTTACTTGGAGTCCTTGAAGAAGAAGGCATTTGATGCCCCATCTAATTCAGTTATTTTTGTCATTGAAATTAATATTGTTTCCAATAATAATATATGGGTATTAGATACCGGTTATGGCTCACACATATGCACTGATATGCAAGGCCTAAGGAATAGTAGACAGCTCAATAAGGGACAGTCAGACCTACGTGTTGGAAATGGAGCAAGGGTTGCTGCAATAGCTATAGGAATATATGTATTGACCCTCCCTAGTGGGCTTATATTAAATTTGGATAATTGCTATTATGTACCTGCTTTGACTAAAAACATTATTTATGTTTCAAGTCTAAATAAAGATGGTTTCCTTTTAGCTTTTAGTAACAATTGTTGTTCTATTATGTTGAATGGAATTCTTTATGCTAATGGTACATTATGCAATAGAATATACATATTAGATATGTCAAATCCAATTTTAAACATCAATGATAATAAAAAGCAAAAACAAGATATGTTGAATCATCTTATTTATGGCATTGTCGTCTTGGTCATATAAGTGAGAAACGCATGGCTAAGCTACACAAAATTGGTAGTTTGGGGTCATTTGATTATGAATCATATGACACATGTGAATCTTGTTTACTAGGCAAGATGACTAAATTACCCTTTAAGGGAAAGGGTGAACGTGCTAATGGACTTTTAGACTTAATACATTCAGATGTATGTGGTCCAATGTCTACACACGCTAGAGGTGGTTTCATCTACTTCATTACTTTTATCGATGACTACTCCCGATATGGATACATGTATCTTATGAGATACAAATCTGAAGCTTTTGAAAAGTTCAAAGAATTCATAAATGAAGTAGAGAAACAACTTGGAAAAAGTATTAAAATACTTTGATTAGATCGAGGAGGTGAATACTTGAGCAAAGAGTTTCTAGATTATCTTAGGGATAATGGGATTTTATGTCAATGGACTCCACCTTACATGCCACAACAAAATGGCGTGGCTGAACGAAGAAATCGAACCTTGTTATACATGGTAAGGTCTATGATGAGTTTTGCAGAATTGCCTAAATCCTTTTGGGGTTATGACTAGAGACCTCCATTTATATATTAAATGGAGTTCCTTCAAAGTCAGTTGATGTTACTCCATATGAGATATGGTATAACAAGAGGCCCACATTTTCCTACATGAAAATTTGGGGTTGTTCTGCTTATATGAAGCGGACAATGTCAGATAAGCTAGAAGCTAAATCTGACCGATGTCTGTTTGTGGGATATCCAAAAGCATCACATGGATATCAATTTTACCACCCCTTGGAACAAAAGGTTTTTGATTTAAAACATGCTATCTTTTTAGAGAGAGAATTCCTTCTAAAAGGAGACAATGGGAGCAAAATTGAACTTGAGGAAGTTCAAGATGCTCAAACAGATGTTGATCGAGCTTGTTACTCATACAGATGATATAACAGCTCAACCTTCTGAAGCATAAGAGCTTCGTAGGTCAAGTAGGATACGTACTATTCTAGAGAGATATGGATTTCTCATTAGTGAACAGAACGACGTATTGCTAATAGAAAATGATGAGCCTACAACCTATGAAGAGGTTCTAAATAGTTCAGAATCTGACAAATGGCTTCAAGCCTTAAAGTCAGAAATGGATTCCATGTATGAACACCAAATATGGACTTTGGTTGACCCATCCGAAGGAATAAATCCTATAGGGTGCAAGTGGGTTTTCAAAAAGAAAACTGACATGGATGGTAATGTGATTACCTATGAAGCTAGACTTATTGCTAAAGGTTATCGTCAAAGATAAGGAATTGACTACGATGAAACTTTTAGCCCAGTAGCTATGCTTAAATCCATAAGGATACTGCTAGCCATTGCTGCTCATTATGATTATGAGATATGACTAAGGATGTGTACATGACACAACCAAAAGGTTTCATATCCAAAGATGGCAAAAAGGTATGTAAGCTTCAAAGATCCATTTATGGATTAAAGCAAGCATCCAGGAGTTGGAATATTTGGTTTGATGAGACAATCAAACAGTTTGGTTTCTTACAAAATCCGGATGAACCTTGTGTTTACAAGAAGGTTAGTGGGAGTGCAATCGTATTTCTTGTGTGATATGTAGATGACATATTGTTAGTGGGAAATGATGTCTCAGCCTTACAATCAGTCAAAATTTGGTTATCCAAGAATTTCTCTATGAAAGACCTTGGAGAAACAATCTATATTTTAGGGATAAAGATCTATAGAGATAGATCTAAAATATTGCTTGGTCTTTCACAGTCTACATACATAGATAAGATGCTAAAGAGGTTTAGAATGGAGCAATCCAAAAGGGGATATATTCCCATGACCCATGGGATTACTCTCTCAAAGTCTTTGTGTCCAAAGACACAAGATGAGAGGACACACATGAGTTTGATTCCATATGCTTCAGCTATAGGATCAATCATGTATGCTATGATATGTACAAGACCCGATGTATCATATGCTCTGAGTGTCACGAGTAGATACCAATCGGACCCTGGTGAGGGTCATTGGGTGGCTGTTAAGAATATCCTTAAGTACTTAAGAAGAACTAAGGATGTATTCTTGGTATATAGAGATGGAGATCTTACTGTGAGCAGGTATACCGATGCCAGCTTCCAATCTGACAAGGATGACTCAAAATCTCAGTCAGGTTATATATTCACACTAAATGGTGAAGCAGTTAGTTGGAAGAGTTCCAAACAGGAAACGACTGGTGATTCCACAACCGAAGCAGAGTAGATTGCAGCTTCTGAAGCAGCAAAGGAAGCAGTTTGGATAAGGAAATTCATCACAGAACTTGGAGTGGTTCCCAGCATTATTGATCCAATACAATTGTATTGTGATAATAATGGTGCCATTGCACAAGCAAAGGAGCCACGATCTCATCAGAGATCCAAACATGTACTCAGAAGATACCATTTGATTAGAGAAATCATTGGTAGGAATGATGTAAAGATAGAAAGAGTGCCCACTGATCAGAATATTGTTGATCCATTAACTAAGCCACTTCCCCAAAAGAAATATGATTCTCATGTACTCGCCTATGGAATTAAATACAAAGGCGATTGGCTTTAGTGCAAGTGGGAGCTTGTTAGAGGAGTGCTCTAATGGCAATCACCTTTAGCACTTATTGTACAAATTTATTTGATTAATAAAAGGCTTTTTCATTAATTTGATGTTCATTTGATATATGAATTGATAAGTGATCTTAAATCAATTAATGAAGTCCTTGATACATAACATAGCATGAGAGAAATCATGATGAGATCATGATATTGAGATTCTTATCATGTGTAATTATGTTAGTATCAAAATTATCCCTAGTGTTGAACCTTGAGGGGTATTTCTGTCATTTTGATGATAACAAATAAAATTGCAATAATGTATTTAACATACTTGTTTTCTAAGTCTATTAAACAGGGTATGGAATAAAATAACAAGAATGGAGAATGGAAGATTAATCCTTGAAAGATAAAATTGAAAAAGCAGCATCATTCACACCCGTGAATGAGCCTAGCACCAACAAACCAACATTTGAAGTTCACAGCCATGAAGGAAGACAGCAAACCATGAATGAACATTTAAGTCACGCCCAGAACCTACATGACAAATTCTTCCAAAGAACTTCATGACCAAAGTCACCACTTGGACCACAGCTTGAAAGGTTGTCACGCCCGTGACCCAATATTTCAAAACCTTCCAGAATGCTTCACGGCCAGGGTAACCACTTCAGTCGCGGCTTGGAAGAACAGTCATGACCGTGACAGACAGAGTCACAGACCATGACAGAAAGAGAAAAATGTCAGGCGCGATTATTAGGGTTGGTGCAACGGCTAGTTTTGTATTAAATGCATTCTAACGGCTATAATTCACCAAGAAAGTATAAATGCAAGTCATTTATGCATTCAGCACAAAAGGATAGCTAATACTTCGAATCAAAATCTAGTTGTAAGCTATTTGTACATTTAATACTTTCAAAACAAATATTTATTCTCTGTGAAAATCTTTTTGCTCATCATTTATTGAGCAATAAAGATTTCTAAGTGTTTCTCTCTGTAAACATTTTTTACTCAAGTGAGTTTTGGGTATTTCTGGGTTAAGAGTGGAACACTTGTAAGGATTAGTTGTGTGAACCTCTAAAATACAAAGAAAGGTTGTTTGTGTGAGCCTGTAAAACACAAGGTAAAGGTTGTTTGTGTGAGCCTGTAAAACACAAGGAATTGGTTATTGTGTGAGCCATCAAAACACAAGGGATTTCTGGGTTAGGTGTGAGCCATTGTGAGAAACACCATAGTTGGGAGTGAGCTTGTAAAACTCCATTGTAACACTTAGTGTGTTAGTGAAACTCCCAATTGCGATTAGGGAGAGGAGTATAGTTTGTTAACACCCAAACCTCTATAAAAATCCCTGTGTCAAATTTCTTTATCCCTCCTAAACTTAATTTTTATTTCTGCATTTTAAAGTTAAATTTTTTAAACTCCAATTCAACCCCCCTTCTTGGCTCAATATCTGGGAGCTTTGTCTATCATCTAAGCCTAAAAAGCGCTAGTAAAGATTAAGATATGGCCAGTGAAGGATTCCAAATTCTCAAACCTTACTCTGATGGAGCAAATTATGCCCATTGGAAGTTTCAGATTGAGACATACTTGGATAGTGAAGGAATTGAAGTCTGGGATAGTGTACAATAAGAATGGACACCACCAAATAGAAGAGGAGCTAATGGTGAAGAAGAAATCTTATCAAGAGATGATTGGACAGAGCCTCAAAGAAAAGCAAATTTCAAAAACAGGAAGGAAATGACAATCCTCTCAAGGTCATTATCCATTGAAGAATGTGGAAGAATACAACACTGCCCAACAGCCTACAGCATATGGAAGACATTAGAAAATTATCATGAAGGAACTAAGCAAGTCAAATCCAAGAAGATTCAACTACTTCAGAATATGAGCTCTTCAAAATGAAATCCAATGAGTCAATCACTAACATGACCAACTGTCTTCTAGCCATTATAAATGGAATGAGGAAACTTGGGAAGCATATGAGCTTAGAAGATGTAAACAACAAAATCCTAAGAAGTCTTCCTCTTAAAGACTATGGCTCAAGAGTTGCTGGTATAGAAGAAGCAAATGAAGACATGAGAAGTCTTCCTCTTAAAGACTATGTGCTTATTAGCAAACTTCTCACACATGAAATGGCAGTGAAAAAAGATAGAGAGCTTGAAGTAGAGCCAGAGAAAAGAAAGCCTTTAGCACTAAAAACCTCTATTTCAGAATCTCAAGAAGAAAGTGAAGATGATGAAGAAATGAGTGATGATGAGAATGAGGACACTGTTATGCTTTCAAGAAGGCTGAAAAGAATCATTGAGAAGAAAATGAGCAACTCTAGAAAATTCAAGCAAAGAAACCTCAAACAAACTTCTAATGATGCACAAAGAAGTAAGGAAGAGGTAAAATGCTATGAATGTGGAAAGAAAGGGCATATTAAACCAGAATGTCCAAGGCTCAAGAAGCATAAGAGCAAATACCAAAGAGACAATGGGGAGAAAGGTCACAAAGCCACATGGGATGACGAAAGCTCTTCAAGTAAAAAACATGACAATGAAAGCGAAGAAGTCAACCTATGCTTCATGGCTATTGAGGATCATGTCTCGGATAAGGTAAAATCACTACGCTCATACTCTTTTAATAATAATAGTAGTGATAATGACAATAATAGTGATAGTGATGATGATGATGATGATGATGAGCAAAGCCTTATAGAAGAATTAAATCTAGAACTAGAGAAATATAGGAGTAAATTCAGTACTTATAGAAATAACATCTCTAATTTAAAAAATAAAATAGATGTTTTAGAAAAGGAGAACATTAACCTTAAATCATCTAATGAATCTCTTCAAAAATCATTAGATGAATACTCATCAAAACCCTCAACTAATTCCTTGCTTAAAGAAAATAAAACTTTAAAAAATGAAGTTGAGGAACTTAGAAATTCAATTTCAAAATTCCACAAAGGAAAAGAGAGTTTAGATACTCTCATTGTGTCTCAAATACCACCTTTAATTAGACATGGTCTAGGATTTAAGGACACATCATCATCTTCTCACAAGACCATTTTTTTTAAGTCTAGTGAACCTCACATCTCCACACTTGTTGGAACAGCACCTAGGAATAAGTATATTAAACCTTATGTACATAAAAAGAATAACCATGCCTTTATGTATAAGAAGCATGGATCTAGAAAAGCATCAATTAATCATGACTGTGCATGCCATTGTTCTCAAAATCAGTTTAATAGAAATATGGCATTCAAAAATATTCTAAGAACAAAAAGCAATGTTAGACCTAAACAGTGTAATTATTGTATGAAGATTGGTCATATAAATAAACATTATTGGATAAGGAAGGCTCATTGGGAACCTTCATGTGCTAACCCCCAAGGACCCAAGCTCATTTGGGTACCTAAAAATCATACTTGAACTGTGATTCTATAGGTATGCCTCAAGTTCACAATAAACAAAAATGCTTGGCTAGTAGACAGTGGATGCTCAAGGCATAAGACAGGAGACAAAGAACTCTTCAATGAAATCAAAAGTATTGATGGAGGTAAAGTTACCTTTGGAAACAATGCTAAGGGTAAGGTAATTGGCATTGGTTCTATTGGTATTAATGGTACTACTTTTATTAAAGATGTCTTACTTGTTGATGGCTTGAAACATAACTTGTTAAGTGTTAGTCAATTATGTGATCAAGGAAACAAAGTAATCTTTATTTCCAATGAATTTCTTGTGACCTCTATCGATGGTCAAGAGATATATAAAGGAAATAGAGATGTTAACACATACATAATAGACTTACATGAATTATCTAACCATTCCTCTAAGTGTCTTATGACTAATAATGATGAATCTTGGTTATGGCATAGAAGGCTTGGTCATGCAAACATAGACTTAATTCAAAACCTCAGCACAGAAGAACTAGTAAAGGGACTCCCAAGAGTCAAATTTGAAAAAGGCAAGACCTGTGAACCTTGCCAAAGAGGGAAGCAACACAAGTCATCCTTCAAAGCCAAAAACCTAGTAAGTACCTCAAAACCTCTACAACTCCTGTATTTAGATTTATTTGGACCTACTAGAATTGCTAGTTTATGAGGTAAACATTATGCCTTTTCATCGTAGATTATTACTCTAGATTTACTTCGGTAATTTTCTTAGCTCAAAAGAGTGATGTTTTTGAAAATTTCAAAAACTTTGCTAAAAGAGTTCAAATTGAAAAAGGATATTGTATTTCAAAGATAAGAAGTGACCATGGCAAAGAATTTGAAAATGAAAACTTTGAAAGTTTTTGTCTTGAACATGGCATTTCACAGAATTTTTCATCTCCTAGGACACCTCAACAAAATGGGGTAGTTAAAAGGAAAAATCAAATTTTAATTGAAATGGCTAGAACAATGCTCAATAAGTTTGGTCTACCAACTTGCTTTTGGGCAGAAGCCACAAACACTGCTTGTTATATTTCAAATCGAGTTTTCAAAAGACTTCTTTTAAACAAAACCTCATTTGAGTTATGGAATGGAAGAAAGCCCTTGATATCATACATTAGAGTATTTGGATGCAAGTGCTTCATATTGAATACCAAGGACAACCTTGGAAAAGTTGCCTCTAAATCTGATGAAGGTATCTTTTTAGGATACTCTACAACTAGCAAAGCATATAGAGTATTTAATAAAAGATTATTAACTGTTGAAGAATCTATGCACGTTGTTTTTAATGAATCTAGTAGACTTGATCTTGTGAAAGGTAGTGTTCTTGATGATGTTGTAGGAACTATGGAAAGACTTGATCTTGGAAATGGAAAAGAAGAAAATGATCAAGAAGATTCACATCAAGATGATTCTCTACCTCAAGCTCAAGAAGAAAACCGGCAAGAACTCCCAAAGGAATGGAGAATGACAAAAGATCATCCCAAGAAGCAAATCATTGGTGATCCTTCAAGGGGAGTAAGTACTAGATCCCATTTCAAACATTTAGCCACTGACCTTGCTTTTATTTCTCAAATTGAGCCTAAAAATGTTGATGAGGCTCTTAATGATGAAAGTTGGGTGATTGCAATGCAAGAGGAACTCAACCAATTTGAAAGAAGTAAGGTATGGACCTTAGTACCTAGACCCAAGAATCATCAAATTATAGGTAGCAAATGGGTATTTAGAAATAAACTAGATGAACAAGGTTCAATAACTAGGAATAAGGCTAGATTAGTTGCAAAAGGATATAATCAGGAAGAAGGGATAGATTATGATGAGACCTATACTCCTGTAGCTAGATTAGAAGCCATAAGAATATTTTTAGCATATGCATGTCACATGAATTTCAAACTCTTTCAAAATGGTTATATAGAAGAAGAAGTTTATGTAGAACAACCACCAGGTTTTGAAAGCTATGATTTTCCAAATCATGTTTTTAAACTTTCAAAAGCCTTATATGGTTTGAAACAAGACCCAAAAGCTTGGTATGAAAGACTAAGTTCTTTTCTCTTAGAAAATAACTTTACAAAGGGGAATGTTGACACCACATTATTCATTAAAAATCATAAGCATGATATTCTAATTGTTCAAATTTATGTTGATGATATCATATTTGGTTCTACTAATGAATTGTTTTGTCAAGAATTTGCTAAGTGTATGACTAGGGAATTTGAAATGAGCATGATGGGAGAGCTTAAATATTTCCTTGGTCTACAAATAAAACAAGGCAATGAGGGCATATTCATCAACCAATCCAAATATGCCAAAGATTTAATTAAGAAATTTGGAATGGAAGGATGGAAGAATGCCAAGACTCCAATGAGCACATCAACAAAATTGGACAAGGATGAAAAGGGTAAGAGCATTAATGAAAAACTCTATAGAGGTATGATCGGATTACTTTTATATCTTACTGCTTCTAGACCTGACATAGTGTATAGTGTATGCTTGTGTGGACGATTTCAATCATGTCCAAAAGAGTCTCATTTACATGCAGTAAAAAGAATTCTAAGATATTTACATGGCTCATTGCATCTAGGTTTGTGGTATCCTAGAAATTCATCCTCTTATATTGTAGGATATTCAGATGTAGATTATGTTGGTAGTCTTTTAGATAGAAAAAGTACTTCAAGTACTTGTCACTTTATTGGAGAGTGCTTAGTTTCTTGGTTTAGCAAGAAACAAGTTTCAGTTGCTCTTTCTACTGTTGAAGCAGAGTATGTAGCAGCAGGATGTTGTTGTACACAAATCCTTTGGATGAAACAACAACTTAAGGATTATGGTCATGATATGAATCATATACCTATTAGATGTGATAATACAAGTGCTATAAATCTTTCAAAGAATCCCATTCAACATTCTAGAAGTAAGCATATTGACATTAGACACCACTTTATTAGAGATCATGTTCAATATGGAGATGTTGCATTGGAATTTATAAACACAGAAAATCAATTGGGAGATATATTCACTAAGTCTCTAAATGAGGAAAGATTTAATTTCATTAGAAGAGAACTTGGTATGATTGATGGATTAGCCTTGTGATTGCCAAATTGTCAAAACTTAAGTGATGATCTTGCTTTTGTATAATCTTACTAGATTTAAGGTAGTAAATTTGATGGAAATTTATGTTATAAGGAATAGAATCTTCATAGAAATGATTTAGTCTTGTTTTAGGACTTAATTTTATTTGATGAAAATTTTAGGCAATTCATGCCCGTGAATTAAATAGCCAAAAGAACCAGTAACTTTTACGACTTGATTCACGACAAAGTTCACGGCTTAAAGTAGTGAAGCCTATGTTCATGACTTCATTCACTCCCGTGAAAAGCCTTGTTAATGCCTGTGATGGATTTTCACGCTCGCGAACATTTTCACCAAAAACTTACAGAAGCGTTCACGCTTTGAGTCACGCCTTGTTTCACGAGCATAAGTAGTGAAATTCAACACTTCACGCCCCTGACTCATTTTTCACCACTGTGATAGTTCATCATTCACGCCCGTGACATTCAAATGTCACGACCGTGAACAATTTCATGCCTTTATTCACGGGTAGAACACCCTTTCAGCAAACTGTGAACACGACACTTCACGTCCGTGACTACATATTTCACGCCCGTGAAGGGGTCGGCTATATAACATTTCTGCCGGTTATTTTTCACATTTCAACTTTCCAACTTCTTGAAAATGCTCTCATTTACACACATTGAATGGTACATTGAAGATTCTGACCCCCTAGTCACAAATTTCTTCTATAAATACCATCACAAACCCCTTCCATCATCACAAATCATCTCTCCTTAAGGTTTTCTCACAAATTATGTCAAATTTCTTCAACACTTCTAAAGTTCATTTCTTCAATCAACATGGAAACCGGATCATCAAAGGGTACTAGGAAGAAATCTCATGCTCCCAGGAGGTTTTAAGATTACCTAATAATTATAATCCCGGAGAATTGCCATCTTAAGAAAAGGCCTCTCATTTCATCAAGGTCTTTTGAGTGGCAGACGGTATGCACTCTCAGGCTCCAGATAGCGATGACCGAGCAACTTCAGGCCTGTCATTTGAAGGACTTTGTGGACATTCATCAGCCCATATTGAGGGAGCCTATCTTGGAATTCTTGAGTACTTTGCAAGTGTCTCCCACTGGCATAGTGAAATTTCAACTGTGCAGGAATCCGAACACTCTCTTTGCCACAGAATTTGGGGATTTATTCAACCTAGCCTCGGACGACATTCTTAACGACAGCGAAGTGGAGTTATATGCAACTCAAGCATGAAGTCACTTTGGTACGGATTGCAGCTGGGACGTAAAGAAGACCAAGAGCACTCATCTCTGGTCCCCAACGCATAAATATCTGCATAGGTTTCTAACCTATAGGATATTTGCCCAAGGAGACAGCAATGGCACCATTCGAAAGTCTAAGCTTTTTCGCTTGGAGATGGCCATAAGAGGCCTCACGGTGGCACTTTTTCAATGGTTTGCAAATTATCTCCTGTCCATTGCCACTAAGCCCTCCGGAGACATACTTATTGGTGGGTATGTAACCCACATGGCCTTGAAGCTTGGATATCTAAAGCTAGATGACCATCACTATAATCTCATCCCAGGGCTTCCTTGAGACCGATTGGATGTAGAGTCCTTCATCAAGATGGGAGCGGTTATTCGAATTGTCCATGAGAACAACATTTACTACCGCTTCATCGACACTGCTAGTGAGATTAGGAAGATAATGACTCGGAGGATTTTAAAATTGGCCTCCAAGGTATCCAGCAGAAGAAAAGGGCTCGAGTTGAGATGGCACCTCCTAAGGTTGAGCAGGACATCGACCAATCCTCTGCCCCCACGCCGAATTTGGCACAGCAGGTGGTTGACCTCCTAGCACCAAGTTTGAGCAGCTGCAGGCTTCCACAGATGAGAGGTTGGAGAACCTCAAGGACTTCATGGAGTCTAGGATGAACAACCTCAAGGCTGAAGTTGCTCATCTTAGGGACAAGATGTCTGGATAGATGTTAGGCTTTATGTTAGCCTTGCAATGTTTTGTGTCTATGTTTGCTTGTTTGTTTGTTTTTAGGAAATTTTAAATTTCCTTTCTGAACTTTAAATTACTCTTGTTTGTACTTTTCTTTCTTTTTTTGGAATTAATATAATTGCTTTATTTTTCCATTATGGTTTATCTTTATTGATATTCTTTTTGTTGATGACAAAAGGGGGAGAAACTAGCAATATGTTGACTTAAGTGCAAGCAATACTTAATTTTGAATCAAAATGGAGAACCTACCAATATATTGAGTTAAGTAGGGAGAAACTAGCAATATATTGAATTAAGTGCAATATTGAAATTTTGATTCAAAATGAATATGCAAAGTATGCAAATGAGCCTTATACACCTTACATATATCTTAAGTATACTCTATACCTTGATGCAAGTTACATAATTCAATATGCACTTGATGTACTCTAAATATACCTTACATATACTTCATGCTTTAAAGAGAGATTTGGTATACATTGGATATACTTTGCATATAACTTGCATATACTTGAAACTAGAAAGTTAATTTTGATGCTACACTTCATCATTCTCTACAATTCTTGCACTTCATCATTTTTTATCCTAAGCATCTTTTGAGGGGGAGACTTCTCAAAAGCACATATTGCTAGATTATTTGTCACCATCAAAAAGGGGGAGATTGTTGAACCTTGAGGGGTATTTCTGTCATTTTGATGATAACAAATAAAATAGCAATAATGTATTGAACATACTTGTTTTCTAAGTCTATTAAACAGGGTATGGAATAAAACAGCAAGAATGGAGAATGGAAGATTAATCCTTGAAAGATAAAATTGAAGAAGCAGCATCATTCACGCCCGTGATCCTATGTGTCACGCCCGGGAATGAGCCTAGTGCCAAAAAACCAACATTTGAAGTTCATGGCCATAAAGGAAGACAACAAACGATGAATGAACATTTAAGTCACACCCATGAAAGAAACGTCACGCCCGTGAACCTACATGACAAATTCTTTCAGTGAGCTTCACGACCAAAGTCACCACTTGGACCACGGCTTGGAAGGTTGTCACACCCATGAATATATATGTCACACCTGTGACCCAATATTTCAAAACCTTCCAGAATGCTTCATGGCTAAGGTCACCACTTCAGTCATGGCTTGGAAGAGCAGTCACGACTGTGACAGACAGAGTCACGCCCGTGAAAGATGAAAGAGAAAAATGTCAGGCTCGATTATTAGGGTTGGTACAATAGCTAGTTTCATATTAAATGTATTCTAACGGCTATAATTCACCATGGAAGTATAAATGCAAGTCTTTTATGCATTCAGCACAAAAGGATAGCTAATACTTCGAATCAAAATCTAGTTGTAAGATATTTGTACATTTAATACTTTCAAAACAAATATTTATTCTCTGTGAAAATCTTTTTGCTCATCATTTATTGAGCAATAAAGATTTATAATTGTTTCTCTCTGTAATCATTTTTTACTCAAATGAGTTTTGGGTATTTTTGGGTTAAGAGTAGAAGACTTGTAAGGGTTAGTTGTGTGAGCCTCTAAAACACAAAGAAAGGTTGTTTGTGTGAGCCTGTAAAACACAAGGTAAAGGTTGTTTGTATGAGCCTGTAAAACACAAGGTAAAGGTTGTTTGTATGAGCCTGTAAAATACAAGGAATTGTTTATTGTGTGAGCCATCAAAACACAAGGGATTTCTGAGTTAGGTGTGAGTCATTGTGAGAAACACCATAGTTGGGAGTGAGCTTGTAAAACTCCATTGTAACTCTTAGTGTGTTAGTGAAACTCCCAATTGCGATTGAGGAGAGGAGTAGGGTTTGTTAACACCCAAACCTCTATAAAAATCCTTGTGTCAAATTTTTCTATCCCTCCTAAACTTAAATTTTATTTCCGCACTTTAAATTTAAATTTTTTAAACTCCAATTTAACCCCCTTCTTGGCTCAATATCTGGGCAACACCAAGTCATAGGATTAATGAGTCGGGACATTATTAATCCAGACAGACTGGCACATGTTACACTCCTTGATTGGATCGAGTAGTAGATCTCATAATCTATAAACATGAGATGTTTAGAGTTAACATGTGGATGCTTGCTAAGTGTAGCTAAGTACATTGGATGACCAACTATGAGACAATCATATGGATAATCTATTCAAATGTCAACGATAGTCTCATCATAGAAATGGTGCAAATATCCTTAGACTTGAGGTACTCAAGGATATCTTGAATATTGATTCTGTATTTTGACATTATTCCTTGTTGCTTCAGAGAGTTAGCTAATAGGGTGGTGATTGGATACAACTTGAGGTATTCGAAGGTAATTGGGTAACCAACAAAGGATTCACCACTCTTGATAGAATGAGTGTATACCGATGGCCTCTTGTCGTGGTCATTACTCAGGAATCTCTGGCCAGAGTGGAAATGTCATAAAGATAGTCTTTAATGACATATCTAATAGAGTAATGAGCCTCAAGGACAAGAACTAACATTACTTGGACTAGATGTGATGTAGTCAGTCTAGTGGGAGTTGACACATGTCCATACTCTAAACCAAGTGGGGTATAGAATGGTGAAATGATTAATTGCACAGAAATTGTCTATGGAAAGGTTTGTAGTCAAACCACTGACTTTTCGATGAGCTACTTAAATTAATTGTTAATTTAAGTGGCCAATATAATCGGGAACCTAATGGGTCACACGCATTAAAGATATGGAGAATGAGTAAAATGGTCTTGGATAGGATCCAAAATATGAGAGAATTATTTTAGGATGGTTCACGATGAGATCGCACAGAACATTCGTTTGGGAGTGTCACGGGCCTGTGCGGGCCCGCGCAGGCTAGGTAGGCTGATGGTCAGCCTTGCGGGCCAGCTGGGCTGCCCAGCAGCAGCCTGTAGTAGGCCCATCGCGCCTGCAGCTTCCCATCCATTGGCCAAGGTTGTTTTTGGCCTTAATTAGGCCAATTATGGCTAATTACTATTCATTTGTTTCCATTTTCTCCTTTTTTGACTTTTCATCTTATTTTTAAATTTGATTCAAATAGAAAAGATATCAAATGGTAGAAAATAGACATGAAAATATTTTTTGTGAAATAAATATTTTTAAGACAACAAAAATTCTCTCAATAACACTTTCAAAGCTAACACTTTGAATTTGTTCAAACCGTTTCTCTTGATAGTTTCTTCTTCATTCTTCGTATGGATTATCATTAGAGACCTCCTAGTGTGGATTTTTGTGGTTTGCTACAACCCAACTAAGTGAAGATTTGAAGAACAAATAAAAATTACAAGGTATAATTTTTAACATTTACATTTATATAAATTAGTTTTAATGGTACAAGTATTCTCTTTTATTTTGGGTTTTGAAAAATTTTATTTTTCGTTACGTTTATGAATATGATTCATTCTTCAAAACCCAACAAGTTTCCATTAAAGTTAGTAATTTAGGGTTATTAATATGTTAATGGTGATTAAGGGTGGATTAGTTTGATTAGTGCTTGATTAGTGTGCAAAAATTGTTGTTAGTCCAAGGGGTGAACAATCCTTGAACCAAAATGAAAGAGGAGGTAAAGGCAAGGAGAAAGCAAGGTAGGAGGAAGAGAGAAGTGAAGAGAAGTAGAATTGTGAGGTACGTACATTTGGCGAAAATTCAATATAGAAAAATATTGATTTTGATTTTGTGATATTTGTGAAATTGTATATAAAATGCTGGATATTTGATTGAGTGATAAATTGGTAATTAAATGATGCCATGAATGTGAAAATAAAAACTAGAATAGGAGATTGATGCATGAAAATGGAAAATGTATGAATTAATTGATGTGCTGGAAAATTCATCTTATGAACCATTTCTAGTTTTCTGATCATAACTTGAGTTCTGAAAATATTTTTTGAGTGATTCTTATTGCGTTGGAAATTTAAGAGATAGGACTTCAACTTTTATTCAGACTATTAGACCTGAATATGAATGGAATTAGGTGAAAAATGGACTCAAAGTTTGAACTAGAAATCTATCCAGTAAAATACTGCGTAGATTGCAGTAAAAGTAGGTTAAAAGCAAATTCATTCCTTTTGCTAAAAAATTTTTTTTTTCCAGTTGTAACTCAAAGATAAGACATATACCTACATTTTTTTAGTTGATCACTTGTCCAAATTCTATCTAAAAATGGACAAAAAATACAGGGCAACATAAGGAAGAAATGCTGTCCAAAATAGGACAGCTTGTAAATATGTGTTGATTGTGAAATTCTGTGATAGAAAATATATTAATTGATTTTTCTTATATTTATAATGATTAAATGAGCAAGTATGAGATTGTAAAATATTTAATGGGAATTATTTCATTTATTTGGAATTTATATTAGTGTTACAAACATAATTTATGTAAATAATAATAAAGGTAACAAATATAATTAAGCCCTATAACATCTAGTCGAGAACTAGAAATTAGGATAAGTTGGCATGCCAATAAATTGGTAGAAATGTAGGCACTAAAAATAATAGTGCCAAGATTTAATTTAAGTAGGCACTAAGAAATAGTGCTGAGTTGAAATTACGTAGGCACTAAGAAATAATACTGAGTTTGAATTTACGTAGACACCAAAAAGATGCTGAGTTGTTATTGAAAATGTAGGCATTAAATGCAAGTTATAAAATAATTATGTAGGCGTTGAGTACACTACCGGAGAGCATAAACCCTGTATCCAGTGTTTAGTTTCGATCTAAGATGTCGTGCGCTATGAAACGAATAACAGAAAAAAAATGTAAATTATTAAATTGATAGTTCAAATTATATATCTTGTATTGTTAAAATTTCAAGTATGCTTAATGAATGGAATGTCATAATTGATGAATTAAATATTTTTGTATGAAGAAAATAGTTTTATTATTAATTGAATATTTGACATGCTTAATAAATTAATTGTAGTTTCTAAAATTTTATTTTAGAATTATTTATATAATTATTGGATAGTTATCAAATGTACCACTAAGCTAGTAGCTTAGCGAGTGTGTTTCATGCGCAGATAAATAGAAGTAACTGTTCCGATAGACGATCGAAGAAGAGGGAACCCCAAGATCATATTGCAGCAGTCTAGTTCTTTTTGTATGTTTTGATCATACCCCAAGATCATTATGTTGTAAAAATTAAATTTTAAGAATTTCTTTTGATATAAATTTGTGGCATGTAGGATTTGTAAGGAATGAATTTTGTAATTTTATATATCTAGTATTATTTGTAAATATATTTCTAAATATTATGGTTTAATTGAATGAGTTCTTTTAAATTAAAATATTTCCATCACTAGTTATATATTTAAATGGAAAGAAAAACAAATATAGCAATAAATATTTCGCTAATAATAAACTCGAAAAAAAAAATTTCAATAATTTGAACTTTGGTTTTAAGACATATGAGCTTAATAGCACTTCCACATCCTATTAACGACTAGTAGGGTAAGGGAGCGCTACATGATATGTCCCTTCTTCCCACACTCATAACATTTTATCTCTTCTTTATTCCTTTCAATTATTCTTTTTAGTCTTCTTGAGAGCATCGCAATGTCTTCATTTGCATCATCACTCTTTTCTTCATCATCTTCAACTTCTTCTTGAGATTTTGAAGTTGAGGCTCTTAGTGCTAGAGGCTTTCTTGGATTTAACTTGCTTTGTTCCTTCATGATAATTTTTCAATATTTTTTACATACTATATGCGGTTGGGCAGTGTTGCATTCTGTCACATTCTTCAATGGATAGTGAGCTTGTGAGAATTGTCATTGCCTTTTTGTTTTTGAAATTTGCTCTACATTGAGGCTTTGTCCAATCATCTCTTGAAAGAATTTCATCTTCATCATTAACTCCTATTCTAGTTGGTGGTGTTCATTCTTTCTGAACGCTATCCCAGAATTTAATTCCCTAACTATCAAGATATGTCTCCATCCGAAACTTCCATTGAGTGTAGTTTGCTCCATCAAAGTAAGGCTTGAGACTTTGGAATCCTTCATTGGCCATTTCTTGATCTTTGCTAGCGTTTTTTAGGCTTTGATGCTAGACTAAGTTCTGATACCAATTGTTGTCCAGATAATAAACCAAGAAGGGGATTGAATTGGATATTAAAAAAAATTATTAACTTTAAGTGCAGAATAAAATTAAATAAAGTAGGGATGAAGAGATATCACACAAGAGATTTATAGAGGTTCAGGGTTTAACAAACCCTACTTCACTCCCTAATCTCAATTGGGAGTTTCACTAACACACTAAGTTTTATAATGGAGTTTTACAAGCTCACTCCTAACTATGGTGTTTCTATAAATAGCTAACACCTAACCCAGAAATTCCCTTGTGTTTTAATAGCTCACACAATAAACCAATTCCTTGTGTTTTATGGCTCACACAATTAACACTTACAAGTGTTTCACTCTTAACCCAATATACCCAAACTCACTTGAGTAAATGATTACAATGAACACACTCACCAATCTATAATGCTCAGAATTTATGAACAAATAGGTTTTCACAGAGAATAAAAGTTTTTTTTAAAGTAATTAATGCACAATGGCTACAACAAGATTTTGATTCGAAAGTAATTGTTGTTCTCTTGTTTTGGATTCATAAATGACTTGCATTCATACTTCCTCAGCGAATTATAGCTGTTTGGATGCATTTAATGCAAAAATAGCCATTGAACTAACTCTTAATTTCGCACCTGACATGTTTCTCTTTCCTCATTCACAGTCATGAATATGTGTGTCACGGTAGTGAATGTTCTCCCAAGTCGTGGCTCAACTAGTGACTCTAGACCTGAAGCATTCTAGAAGAATTTGAAGTGTTTGATCATGGGCGTGACTTTATACTTTCACGGGCGTGAATATTCTTCCAAGCCATGGTCCAAGTGGTGACTCTAGCCGTAAAGCTCTCTAGAAGAATTTGACAGGTTATCTCACAGGTTGGTATGATCCTTTATGATTGATTTGATCATTCACGGTTGGTATGATCCTTCATGGCCGTGAACTTTAAATATTGGAGAGTTGGCGCTAAGTTATATCACGGGCGTGAAATAATCATTCATGAGCGTGAACATGCTATTTTTTCTTATTTTGTCCTTCAAAGGTTGTCTTTCATTCTTACATCATATTCCATACCCTGTTCAATAAACTTAGAACACAAGCATTTGTTAAATACATTATTGCTATTTTATTTGTTATGCATATCATAAACGTGAATATGTTATTTATTTGTTAAATGATGAAAATTCCCCTCAAGGTTCAACAATGATATATTACTAGACACTACTCATGATATGCTCAAAATCATATCATGATTTGGACTGCCAACTTGGAGAAAAAAAAAGTTATTTTCTCTTCTTTATTTCTTTCACATTGAAACACCATTGCTAATATCTTGGTGCTTTGACATCCCATCACCCTTGTAGTTGATTTGTTCGTTTTCATCCCAACATTTGTAATCATCTTCTCCCATTGAATGGTTCAATTTGATTTTAAATTACATAGGACATTCCATTGATTTTGGATTTAATTAAATTTTAAATTTTCACTTCCATATGTATGAGATTCATTCAAAACCCAAAAGTGATATTAGAGGCACCCCATGTAAATTAATTTTGAATTTAATTGAAGTATTAATGAGATTGATTGAAAAGGAACAACTTTGATCTTGTCTTACCGTTAAAAATGAATTTGATTATGTTTGGCCTCAAATTTTATTTTTCATTTAATAACATGTTGATATGATGATATTATATGTTGTTAATGATAATGGAAGGGATTAGAAAAAAATTGAAGTGCAAAGGAGAAAGAAGCCAAGGAGATGGCACCAAAAGCAAATGAGCATAAGAATAGGAAATTATTTTCTATTTTGGTATTGTAAATTCATGCATCTATGTAACACCAAATCATATGCATTTAAGTATAACCTATTTCTGCATCAAATAATCACATACTGTATGTTGGAAAGAGAAAATACCCTGATAACAGTGGTAGTAAAATTTTTTTTCATATCATATCCTGTAAAATCAGCTAATGACTTTACAAGTCCTATATCCTGTAATTCCATTCAATGACTTTGCAAGTCTTATATCCTGTAATATCACTCAATGACTTCTCAAGTCAACATTAAAAACACACAATACGATATATCACATATATTAAAACATAAACTTCACATCCGAAGGATTACGGTTTGCTTCCATTAATACATTTCAAAACTAATCTAGAGTGATAATACATATTCAAACATATAAGTTCAAAATATAGATGACATGTTTTCATGCTTGTGTGGAATGCAAGGAGAGAGAGTGATGAGGCTCGGCCAATGACCTGTGCTCCATGTCTTCTATACACTACTCAAAGTGAGCTATCACTTTTCTTTACCTAAAAAATGATGCAAATTGATGAGTTGTGGCTCAGTGAGAATAATCATCCAATGAGCTCTAAAGTACCAAACAACTCATAGTAATAAATCACAAATCCAATATATACCATATATTCCATTCCATTCATCAGTATCATATATGTATCAATAAAGTTGAAACATATAATCGTTACTCTTTATGTATGAAAATGCTTTGCTTATTTCATTATGTTGTGACAAAGTTAAACAGACATTGCCCCGGGTTTCCATGTGAACATTTGCATTTGCATATGCTAGCTAGCTTGATCATTTGTTTCATTTGCACATTTGTTGGGCCATAGGCCACTTCTTTTGCTTTCCAAAATCGATTAACTACTCACAACGCCTTTTTAGTCCATATGCATATGCACTTGCATTTAAGCATTCATCAACCATTGTATCTTATCACATATAATATACATATACCACATATATACCTCATATGTCACACATATACCTTGCATATACTATACATATACCATGTATATATATCACATATGCCAAACATATACTTCAAATATACCACAAGTATACCATTTATATGTACCACAATGTCACAAATTATCCATCATTACATTATCAAGGACCAATCATGACAATCATATGAATCACATAGCAAGCAACATTCATTTGCACTAGAGAATTCAATCGATAATTAGACTCACCGTTCTCCTTTGATTCCGACCCCTAACTTATTGTCTATTTACTCCTTGTGGGTCTCCAATATGTTGCAAGCCTAATATGAAAACATAATCGATTAACTCATGATTAAGGGAGACTTAATGTGGCTTAAACAAATTAATATACATTGTTCATGTCAATAGTTAAGATTTTTCCTATGAGGCAGTGTGACCTTATGGGACTGTTTAGCATATAACGTTTTCTATACTTGACCAATTAATCTGATTCTTGTTCCTAAGTAAAAATAACATATCATTATAGAACATATTCAAATTGTATACCAATTGGATCATTGTACAATATTGTGTGGAATTTCTAAGTGTGTTTTGTTTTCTGCCTTGTTTTATGCTTTTAGGCAGTTTTAGGGTACTCATTTGGGTTCATCATAACTTATAATCTCTAAGTCCTATTTTAATTCAGATTTACAGAAACTTATATGGATTCATATGGAAAATTTTTCATTTTTAAAACTTTTATCAATTATGTCTCTAAGGTCTTCAAATTATAACAAACATTTTACTGGTCCAGAATAAAATTGGCTTCCGGACCAGCTTGACTTCCAAAGGCTATAACTTAGTATATACATAACCAATTAAGGTGAAATTAGTACCAACATTTAGATATGACATATATATATAACTTTTAGGTTTTGATCATTTATAGAATCTAGTTCTAACGAGCTCCAATTATCCAAACAAGTTGCTGGATCTGCCCAGGGCACTCAGTAGGCAGTTCAAACCATGGAACAGTCATGGTTCCATTCTCCATAACTCAAACTTTACAAGACCTATGAGCCTAAAATTTGGTATCCCGATACAAAACACATATATCTACAACTTTTATGCGTTGATATACTTCAAATAATGGCTTTAACATATTCGAAATCAAAGAACATAATAGCTAACTTGGTTAGGTATCACACCCTGACCAGTTTCAGTAGAGAGAGGATTTATCTTCCTATAAACCAAATAATTCAAAACATTTTACATATCCATAAATATAAGACATAAAGGAACACATTTTGTGTTTTAAACATTTCCCAAATCAATTTCTATGTGCATCAAAATCGGGTTGTAAGTCAGTGCCTATTAATGAACCTAAGCAACTCAAATCAACCTTATAGCAATAAGAATTGATTACTTACCAAGAACGACCTTGAAAGGGATCAATTAGCTTCAAAAAATAAGTGAAACAAGGAAGAATTGAATTCTGAAATGGAGGAAATTGAAGAAGAAGTCGGGCTGGAGAAGAAGGCAGAAATGGGGAAGGAAGATGAAAATAAAGCCAACTTGTTTTTTGTCCTTTTCTCTTTTTCTCTTTTTCTCTTCTTCTCTTCTCTTTTCTCTTCTCTTCTATTTCTCTTTTGTGTCATTTTCATTTTATTTTGTTTATATTATTATTATTATTTACATATATTTATAATTCCACTAATTCACACAATAATACAGCTTAATCATTTGGCTCGATTTAACTAAATTAACAATGTAAATGTTTACTAATCTTAATCTAATCATTTTTCTTACTTTAATTTAGTCACCTTATTCAATTTATTTCTAATGCTTTGTTATCATCATTTAGGTTATAATTACACAAGTGCGACTCGATACAAGTGCCAAATACTAGGACACGTAGCTAGTGCGTGTCATAAACTTATTCCTACAAAAATACGTATGAAATGCACGTGTTCAATTGAATTGTATGCAAGATTCTTATGTTCAATGAAATGCATATGGGGAAGGTCAATAATGTTACAATCTACCTAGGCGAGACCTATTCAATCCTTTCATAGCTCGAATGATTAACTTTAGATATGTCCATAATTGTGACCATGTAATTAGTGTAATTATCTTATATATCTATATGTGGTGAATTGATATATTATGCACTCTAAAAAACCATGATGAGACATAATTAAAGAAAATTCATCATAAAATTATATTAAGGTTAATGCCTTCCATTAATATGGCAAAAACTAGAGTTCTGTTAGAGTTTAGGTTGTTGGCACACCCAAACCCATTTTATAAGAATATGTTCAAACCATCAAAATATGATTTCATGATTAATGGGTCGGCTTTAACTGATTACATTGGTTTGTTAGGCACACCCAAGGTCAATGTGAATTAGAGGCAATATTATCTAACGTATATGAGATATACACACATCATGAGTTGATAGCCCAATGATTCAATAGTTGTATAAAATAATGCAATTGGTATAAGATATCTACCAATTGACCTAAAGTGGCTTATTGGGCATACCCAAGGTCATTCTTAATGACGTTGGATAATGACCCATTAGGAGTGCTTCCAATGGCTTTTCTCGGATTCATAGTGAGGGCTATGGGTTCATAATAAAATAGTGGGAGCAATAATATGTGTTTATAAAAGACCTAATATTCATGCATGTAGTACATACTCTAACATGATATTTCTTTACATATAGGTTGCTAGAACCATGTCATCAAATGTTCACCTACGTTTAATTCTCAAATCCAACAAATTGATTGGTTTTAACTTTCTTGATTGACTAAGAAATGTGAGAATAGTTCTCAAAGTTGAAAAGATAGCTTATGCCTTAGAAGAGCTGCTACCCTCTCCTCCTGTTAAAGATGCATCTGTTGATGAATAGTTGGTATGCAGAAAGAAAGTGGATGATAGTGAGTTGGTGGGTTACATTATGCTCACCTCTATGTCTCCTAGGCTTCAAAAGCAGCATGAGAATATGGATGCAAATGTCATAGTGTATCATCTAAGGAATTGTTTTGACGAACAAGCTTAAACCACACAATATGAGATATCTAAATTGCTTTTCTACAATAAGATGGTAGAGGGGACTTCTCCAGCACAACATGCATTGAAGATGAATGGGTACATTGAAAGGTTGGCCACTTTAGGTTTCATTACAGATCATGAGTTAAGTATAAACTTAATTCCCCAAAGTTTGCTTGATAGTTATGCACACTTCACGCTAAACTATCAGATGAAAAAGGTATCCACTTCAATCCCTAAATTTATCAACATGCTCAAGATAGTTGAGCCTTTAGCAAGAAAGACCCAAAAGGTGTGATGCTAGTGAACACTTCTGGTTCTTCTAAGAAAAAGAAGGATAAGAAAAAAATTTTGCATAATGACCTAAGGGGGCATAAAGAAGAAGGGCAAAGAGATTGCTTCAAAAGGGACTTACTTCCGTTGTGGCAAGAAAGGTCATTGGAAAAGAAATTGCAAGGCTTATCGAGAGTCTTTAAAGAAGGAGAAGGATAAGACATTTGTGATGCCCCACTTATATATTAGGGATAATCCCACATATATAAGAAGGATGCCACAAGCTTAACTCGATAAATCTGTTCGAATTAAAACTTTTTCATTTTAAATAATTTAATCTCTTTATTTATATTGGTTTAGGTAATTCATTCTAATTAACAATATATATTTATCATTATATTGTATATACATATGAAACCCGATTATATTACATAATTATTTACATATACAATATTAACATATGAGACATGTCTACCACATACCATATACATGGTCAAACTAAAAAAAACATAATAGGTAACTAACCCTCTAACTATGTCTTTTGTGTCTCTACTGATATGGGCTTGGATTTCTTCTTGATCAACTTCACTATCTACTAGCTACAGCTACAATTCCTGCGTGAGAAGAACCCACACTAAACTATCTCTAGCTTAGTGATACATATAAGTATTAAAGTTTTCCCCAAGCAATCACACAAATGCATGTCTCAAATAAAATCATGGCACATCAAATTTTGTTACATATTTGTCATATAAAATAAATAAATACATAACATAAAAGAATAAATATAATAACCTTATTCAACAATTAAATTTGCACCACCTCATGCAAGCATTTTACACTTTGTTACTTACATCAATTAATAAAATTTTATATTTTATTCTATGATTTATTAGCCCAAAATCTCGTTCCCGGATTGTCCGGATACGGGGTGTGAAATAGGGGCACTCGCGGAGCTTAAGCCACCCTACTCACTATAATCTCAAGTCAAGGGCACTCGCAAAGCTTAAGCCACCTTGACTGAATATAATCATGTCATCTGTGTATAATTAGGATCAGGGGTGCTCCCAGAGCTTAAGCCAACCTGTCCCTAAATCATATCCATATTGGTACTGTAACTTCCCCATAATGGTGCACCATCTATTATATGTCAGTCCTTAGGTAGAGAAATGGGCAATTAACAACATTAATTACTTGTTTCAATACCCAATACTCATTCCATATTAACATAATCATATACTCATAATTTATTTCAACACCATGTAATAACATGATATTTTGTCAAATATTAGCATAATGTTAAATTCATAGTTAATAACATTTCTATAATTTAAAACATGTCATAATATATAATTTCATCATTATGATATATAATTTATGTCATGCACACACAATCATGCACAAAAGGCAAACTAGAATACATATATGTACAAACCTCGACAATTTTTTTCTTTTTCAAAATATAAACTCAGAGCTTATTCACTTACTATTCTTCTTCTAGTTGAGATCCTAATTCAAATTATAAATAATTAATACCTTGATAAAATATTTATTCTTAATATAGTTTAAATAAATAACTACAATTTCTTTTAAGCTGGAACAGGACCTCTTAGGACTATTGGATTAATAACTTTTTATACATTTTTCCAATTTATATGATTCTTATTCCTAATTATATTTAAAATATAAGACTAAAACATACTAAAATTTTAGAAGTTTTGAACCATTACACAATTTTTGGTATAATTTTAAATGTTGCTCTGTTTTCTGCCCTTAGGCAGTTTCGGGGTACCATATTTAAAAATTCCTATCTTTCAATGTGTAGCTTCAATTATTATAAAACTTTTTAAAAAGTTATATAAGTTAATTTGGAACATTTTTCATGTTTACCTCGTTTCCAGATTCGGTCTCTAAGATTCTCAAATACTGGAGGATCTATAACTGGTTTAATATAGAGTATTAACCCGGCCAGTTCAATTGTTCAGGTCATAAATCACAAAATACATGCCATTTTAAGGTAAACTTTCACATGAACTAGAGGCTGGTGGTTTGAGGAAGAAGAAGAATGGAGATAAGTTTGATAGAATTGTGTAGAGTTAGGATAAAATGGGGCAAAGTCAATTGACTTTCCCGTCCTCCCTTCTCACGATTTTAGTCTTCCTTCTTTTTTTTCTACTGTGCCATGTTTTGCTATTATTATTATAATTATTATCTTCGCATATTTACTTATATCTAATATCTTTAATTTTTTTATACCAAGAATACAATTTTATTATGTGGTCTAATTTAATCAAATTTATCATGTCTATCAATTTAATTTATTTTAATTTCTAATTTAATCAACTATTCCATATATTTTAATCTCTATTATCTATCAGGTTTTTTTATTTATACCACATACTTAGTCTAATTAAACTCTAATTAGTGGGCATTACAATATTGGATGCACCATTTACTTCAAGTATCTATGATATTGAGGTTAATATTATTTATAGTAATAATACATAGGTATTAGATACCAGATGTGGGTCTCACATAAGCACAAATATGAAAACCCTAATGAACAGTAAATAACTCAAGAAATGAGAGTCAGACCCGCATGTTGGCAAAGGAGCAAGAGTTACTGCATTAGTTGTAGGAAATTAGACAATTGCTATTATGTTCCAATTTTAACTAAGAATTTTATATATGTTTCTTGTTTAAATAGAAAAGGTTTTCAATTCACTATTAATGGCAATGGTTGCTCGATATGGTTGAATGATATTCTTTATAGAATTGGTGCATTATGCAATGAAATTTATATTCTTGTTATGTATAATTCAATCTTCAATATCAATAATAAAAGACAAAAGTTGGATAACCTAAAACCATCATATTTATGGCATTGTCGCCTTGGCCATAAAAATGAGATATGTGTGACTAAGTTACATAACATTGGTGACTTAGGGTCATTTGATTATGAATCATATAACACATGTGAATCTTATTTAATATGTAAGATGACAAAATCACCTTTTAGTGGAAAGGGTGAACGTGTCAATGGGCTATTATACCTTGTGTTAGAGAGGTGCCCTAAATGCAATCACCTTAGGCATTTGATGCACTCATTTAACTTCAGTAAAAGACATTTTCATTACATGGTATTAATTGCATATGAATTGATATAGATCTTAGACCGTTTAATGAAGTCCTTAGTATATAGCACAACATGAAGGAAATCATGATGAGATCATGATGATGACATTCCTATCATGTGCAATTCAATTTATACCCAAAGTCATAGGATAAACAAGATATGACATTGTTAATCTAGATAGACTAGCAATGTTATACTTGTGACAGTCGCACCCCATCCGACCACCAACACGTGCCCGGATGAGGGAGCGCTAATGTCCATCTTCTTCTTTACTTCTTCAAATTGCTATTGTTATTAATTTACCTTTATTTTTTTTCAACACTCATATATATATAGATATAAACAAAAACCAGAGTAGAATTTATTTACATAAGATAGTAATTTTAACATCAAAGTAATTCTTAACAAACTTTTAGAAGTAAGATTTACAAACTCTAACATTTCTTTAATATAAAAGCCAAATACAAAAGTTTCAAAACTTGTAACCCACTTTTTCAAGGTTCAGCTGCTTTACTTGAATGGGATCACCGCTTGCTTTATCTAACGCCTTCAGCTACCTTTCTATATCTGCGTGGAAATTAAACTCCACGCTAAGCTCTAAGCTTAGTGGTGCATATAAATAAGGCAATATACTATATCATGAAACAAGCATTAACAAATATCATTTTGTGCATTAAAATATTTGCATGCATGACTATCAGCATATTCCTATTTCATACAAGTATAATTGTCATGCTCATATAGACAATGTTCTTTTCATTTATATTTAATGATAAATTACTCTATTAATCTCTTTATTATTACATCTCAATTTTATATCATCATCAATTTCCTATTCTTTTCTTTCTTTATTTTCCAACATATCCTCATTATCTTGTCCATATCACTCTAAATTTTGGATTGACTGGATACGGGTTATGGATCAGGAGCGCTCTCCGAGCTTAAGCCACCCTATCCACTATCTGGCTCAAAAGAGCTTCTCAAATCAATGGCGCTCTCCGAGCTTAAGTCACATTGATTGAGTATAATTTCATCATAGATGAATAATCGGATCAAAGGCACTCTACCAAGCTTAAGCCACCTTGTCCTCATTTATGTGTGCTCATCAGAGCTTTTCAAGTCAGTAGCGCTCTCCGAGCTTAAGCCACACTGACTGAGCATCTCAGACCAATGGCGTTCTCACAAGCTTAAGCCACAGTGGTTGAGGAATAGTATGGTACCGTTCGCCCCCTTAATGACATGTCATCTATCTTGATTCTAGTCTTCAAGTAGAGTAATGGGCTTCTTTATATTTTCACATTCAATCATAATTCTCATGTTTATCAACATCTCAATATTCTTATATTTAACCACATCTCAATTTTTTCTTGTTTTGCAAACATATAGTCGTACGCATACATACTAGATAACATCTTTTCATTTATTTAACTAGGTACATCAATATTCTCATGTTTATCATCCGCATCAGATTTCATATATCATCCATGACAATTCATTTTTCTATATCAATTCATTTTTTTATATCACAACATATCACATTCTCACATCAATATATATATATATATATATATATATATATATCCATATCATTCTTATTTCACTGGATAGACAATGACTTTCATTTACTTACCTGAATTCTTAATTTGATAACCACATTCATAATTACAAATACAGAGCATTCACGGCCGTGATTACTAATTTCACTCCCGTGAATTAGTTCACGCCCGTAATCCCAAGCCGTGAACGCTACTGGAATGAATCGCCTAAAATCATTCACGGTCGTGATTACTCATTCACGCTCGTGAATAAGTTCACTTCCGTGATTCCAACCCGTGAACGCTTCTGGAATGAATAGTACCATTTCCACATAGAAGTCACAACCGTGATACAATCAGTCACAACCGTGATACAATCAGTCACAACCATGAACTCTCAAGTTCACGCCAGTGACTCAATAGTCACGCCCGTGACTTTCAGCAGGAAATCTGCATATTCACTTTTCATTCATTCTAACATCATCCAAATCATACCAAATTCTATTTCATGCATTTCTAAAGTTCTTTACTCAACTTATTGTTTTCTAATACATGTAAATGTCTTGAGCATATAAGAGTTTCTAACATGCATCATTAATTCAATGTCACACAATGATCTCATTCATACATGTCTAATCCTATGGTTTCATGCCATAATCATCATCATTCTTGAAATATATTTATCAAACATCATGTTCAGCATGCATTATTTCAAACAAAAATAGGCTATTGCCTTAAGTTATGTACAAACCTTAATCTTTCTCCTTCACTCTTCTAGGTAGCTTTCTCTTTTGCTTTGCTCCTTAAAGCTTGTTCCTTGTCACTTGGAACTCCTACAACATCATAAATCATTATTATCATCTGATTTTTCTCAAGACCCTAAACTCTCTTATTCTCTTTCAAAACCCTAATTTCTCTCTCGATGAGCTCAAAATTCGAACTTCCTTTAAGAAAAGATGATGAGGAAGAAGAGATGCTTCTTACCTTACACTTTTCTTCACTTAATCACAACTTTGGAGACTTTCTCTTTCTACCAAACTTGATTTTTCTTCTTCTTTCTTGTTCTTTCCAGCTTTCTTAGGAGTTATGGACCATGAAAATCACCTTGTCTTGCTCTTTCTCTTCTCTTCCCTTCCTTTCTCTCTCTAGAAATCAAAGTGAGCTATGGAGGAAAAGATGTAGCTGGCATGACTGGTAGAGAAAAGAGAGAAGGAGGTAGAAAATGAATAGAAAAAGAAGAAGAAAATAAGTCTTAAATAGGGTACCCAAAAAGTCTCCATATGGGACCCACCATTTGACCATTTCTTGAAAATAGGCTTAATGAACCCATTTATCTCATTCTTCCTCCTTGAGTTGGCGGCCAAAACTATCAAAATATGCCCAAAATTAATATGTTGATTGGCAATTAATCTTATTAATCCTCCAATTTTTGGTAAATTGCAATTTGACCCCAAAACTTATCAAATTTTTCAATTTAGTCCTTCACCGTAAATCAACTTTTTTAACTTTATAATCACTTAATTAAACATTTATCATTTAATTTATCCATTACTTAATCAATTTTTTTGTAAAAATCCGAATTTAGTCTCCAATCAGTCAAACGCGTTAACTTCGCGATACGTGCGACTCGGGGCCTAAATTAGCGGATATTACATTCTCTCCCCCTTAAAATAATTTCGTCCTCGAAATTTACCTGTTCATTCGGGGTTAAATAACTAGGGATACTACTTCTTCATCACTTCTTCACTTTCCCACGTGGCTTCTTCAATTGTATGATTCCGCCACCAAACTTTAACTAGAGGGACTCTCTTGTTCCGGAGAACTTTCTCTTCATATGCTATTATAGCCACTGGTTCTTCCTCATAAGAAATGTCTGTCTGTACCTCTATTTCCTCAATCGGTATAATGTGGGTTGGCTCTGAACGATATCATCTTAACATTGAAACGTGGAACACGTTATGAATTTGGTCTAGCTCCGGAGGAAGAGCTAATCGGTAAGCCACTGGTCATATTCTTTCCAGAATTTCATAAGGACCAATAAATCTTGGGCTTAACTTTCCCTTTTTACCGAACCTCAATACCTTTTTTCACGGCAAAACTTTAAGAAATACTTTGTCACCCACAACATATTCTATATCTCGCCTCTTTAAATCGACATATGATTTCTGTCGATCTTGTGCTGCCTTTAGCCTTTCCTTGATCACTTTAACTTTCTCCTCAGTTTGTTGAACTATTTCCGGCCCAATCAACTTTTTCTCATACAACTCGGTCCAACATACTGGTGTCCTACACTTTCTTCCATATAAAGCCTCATAAGGAGCCATGCCTATACTCATTTGATAACTGTTGTTATAGGCAAACTCCATAAGAGGTAGATGTTGATCCCAACTTCCCTCAAATTCAAGCACACAACATCTCATCATATCCTCTAGAAACTGTATAACTCGCTCTAATTGTCCATCCGTTTGCGGATGAAATGCCGTGCTAAAATTTAGTCGAGTTCCTAAAGCCTATTGTAGACTCTTTCAGAACTGTGACGTAAATCTGGGATCTCTGTCAGAGATAATAGATACAGGTACTCCATGAAGTCTCACTATCTCATTCACATAAATCTCAGCCAGCTTGTTCAAAGTATAGTACATTCGCACTGGTATAAAATGTGCTGACTTCGTCAATCGATCCACTGTCACCCACACTACATCATGCTTTTTCTGAGTTACCGGTAAACCAGACACAAAATCCATTGTGATCCTCTCCCACTTCCATTCTGGTATGAGAATTGGTTGTAGTAATCCTGTGGGTAATTGATGCTCAGCTTTCACTTGTTGACAGATTAGACATTTAGCAACATATTCAGTGATATCCTTTTTCATCCCCGACCACCAGCATTGTGCTTTCAAATCTTGGTACATCTTGTTCCCACCTGGGTGCATAGTATAAACCGTTTCATGAGCTTTCTTTAAAATCTCTGTCCTCAACTCTTTCATACTTGGCACACAAATCCGGTTCTTGAAATACACAGTACCATCTTCTGTTAAAGAAAATTCTGACTTTTCCCTATTTTTCAAGGCTTCGACCATCTTCACTAGCTTCTCATCTTGATTTTGGACATCTTTAATTCTCTGCATTAATGTGGATTCCACTCGCATCTCAGCTAAAATCTTCTTGCTTACTGCATCTGCAACCACGTTAGCTTTTCCTGGATGGTAGTCTATCACACAATCATAGTCTTTAATCAATTCCAACCATCTTCGTTGCCTCAGGTTCAACTCTTTCTCTGAAGGAAGATACTTAAGACTCTTGTGGTCTGTATAAATGTAGCATCTTTCTCCATACAAATAATGTCTCCAAATCTTAAGAGCAAAAACTATCGCTGCAAGCTCTAAATCATGCGTCGGATAGTTAAGTTCATGAGGCTTAAGCTGTCTAGAGGCATATGCAATCACTTTTCCCTCTTGCATAAGAACACATCCTAGCCCATTGTGACTTGCATCACTATACACAACATAGTCATTTCCCGGAATAGGCTGAGTCAAAACTGGTGCTTCATTCAACATTTCCTTCAATCGATCAAAGCTTGCTTGACACTTATCTGTCCATTCAAAACGGACCTTTTTTCGCAGCAGTCGTGTCAAAGGATTCTCTATAGATGAAAATCCTTTCACAAATCTCCTATAGTATCCGGCTAATCCAAGAAAACTTCTCACTTCTGTCACATTTCGAGGTGATTTCCAATTAAGAATAGCCTCGATTTTACTAGGATCAACTCGAATACCTTCGGTTGAAATTACATGACCCAGAAAACTAACTGCTTCCAACCAAAACTCACACTTAGATAGCTTTGCATACAATTGTTTCTCCCTTAAAGTCTGCAATACTTTTCTAAGATGTTGGTCATTCTCTACTCGATCTCTTGAATAGACAAGAATGTCATCAATGAATACAACTACAAATTGATCAATATATGGCCTGAACACTAGGTTCATCAGGTCCATAAAAACTTCTGGCGCATTCGTCAACCCAAATGGCATCACCAAGAACTCATAATGACCATAACGAGTCCTGAATGCCTTCTTAGATACATCTGACTCTTTGATCTTCAGTTGATGATATCCCGATCGAAGATCTATCTTTGAAAATATACTTGCACCTTTCAGCTGATCAAATAAATCATCAATCCTAGGCAGTGGGTATTTATTCTTAACCATAATCCTATTAAGCTGCCTATAGTCAATGCAGAGACGTAAAGTACCGTCCTTCTTCTTCACAAATAGTACTGGAGCACCCCAGGGTGATACACTAGGTCGTATAAATCCTTTATCTAACATTTCTTGTAACTGTATCTTCAACTCTTTCAATTCTATGGGTGCCATCCTATATGGTGTAATAGATATAGGAGCGGTGCCAGGTACTAATTCGATAGTAAACTCTATCTCTCGGTCAGGTGGTAGTCCTGGTAACTCCTCAGGAAATACATCAGAAAACTCACTAACAGTTGGGATGTCAGCTAACTTTGGACTTTTGTTTCGGGTATCAATCACATATGCTAGGTAAGTCTCACATCCCTTATTGATGAGTTTTCGAGCATTCAACACTGATATCACATTATCTAGATATCCTCTATTGTCGCCCTTCACTACTATCTCTTTTTGTTCTGAAACATTAATTCTCATCTGCCTCTTTCCACAATCTATTATCACCCCATGGCGAGCTAGCCAATCCATTCCCAATATCACATCGAACTTGCAGAATGGTAGCTCTACTGGAAATTGTCTGCCTTGAATTTCGACTGGGCAACCCCTATACACTTTACTAACCCGCACACTGTGTCCTAACGGGTTAGTCACATGAATCTCATATTCTATAGTCTCTGGTTTTAGACCCTCTCGACCCGATGGTGGTGTGCAGATGTATCAGTGTATTGACCTAGGGTCTATCAATGCATATATATATAAGAGCCAAAGAGAAGGAATTTACCCGCTATGATGTCAGGTGCATCCTGCTCCTCTCGGCCTCGCATGGCATAAGCTCTTGCTGGAGCAACTCTACTGCCTTCAGGTCTCTCTACTATGTCTGATCTGAACTGGTCTGGCCCTACAAGGCCTCCTCTTCCTTGCCCTCGGCCTCATCCTCTGCCTTGTCCTGTAGTCTGTATTGGTACTGACTCAACAGTCCCTGAACCTCTACCAAACTGTAGCAATGGACAATCTCTTCTAATATGGTTCTTGGAGGCGCATCTCATGCACACTCTTGTCATCAACCAACACTCTCCTGCATGTGAACGACCACAGTGTTGACACACCAATAGAGTGGTAGACCTACGGGATGCCTGTGTCGGTGCACTGGCTGCCGATGAAGTAGATCTTACAGGTTGTCCCCGTCTATAAGAATGAAGTCTGCTGGAACTCCCAGCTTGGAATCGACCACCAAAAGATCTGGCTCTCTTGCCACTAGACTGTACTCCACTTGGTTGTGGTGAAGGTCTACTAACCCCACTAACCTGTACTGGTTGTTGTGTCGCCATGACTCTTTCAACTGTTCTAGCAGATGTTAGTAAACTGGGGAAACTCATCAGACGTAGGGCTGAAACTTGTAACTTGATCGTATCCCTTAATCCATCTTCAAATCTTCGACATTTATCAACCTCAGTAGACACAATACCACCAGCATACTTGCAAAGATGAGTGAATTCACTCTCATATTCTGTTACAGACATATCCCTCTATTTTAGGATCATAAACTCTCTCTTTTTATCGTCTGTGTAAATAGGAGAAATATACTGCTCCTTAAACTTCTCTAGAAAGCATTCCCATGTCATAGGGTCAGGAGCCTCTGTGCTCTGTGATTCAGATCGCCACCAATCATATGCATGCTCCTGTAGCAGAGATACTGCATATTCATATTTCTGCTCATCTATGCAGTGCAGTTGATTAAATACTCACTCTGCTCGTTCCAACCAAAATTCTGCCACTGAGGGGTCATCTTCTCATTTACCATAGAAATCAGATGCCCCTAATTTCCTCAGTCTCTCAAACTGTAATCCAGACGAATCTGATCATGATGCTCTCTGTAGCAAATCTATCATATTTCTCATGAGCTCAGTCTGACCCATATTAATAGCTGAATGCTCACGAAGTGACCTGCCACTAGATCTCGGTGCCGCAGCTCGACGACGACTTAATTGCGACGAAGCTCTTGCCTCTAAAGGCTCATTACTCTCAACTTCTTCTATTACTATTCATCTTGATCCTGAAACCATATCCTACCTATAACATAAAGGCAATGGCCCTAATCAATAAAGTAGCAACTCCAAAAATGCAATTGTGGGTACATTTCAAGAAAAACATTTTCAAAATTTACTTTAAAAATCCAAAACTGCCCAACTGGGCTTTAATATCAATATCTAGAAACACCAACCTAGTGCTCTGATACCAAAACCTATGACAGCCACACCCCACCCGACCACCAACAGGTGCCCGGATGAGGGAGCGCTAATGTCCGTCTTCTTCTTTACTTCTTCAAATCGCCATTGTTATTAATTTACCTTTATTTTTTTTTTCAACACTCATGTGTATATAGATATAAACAAAAACCAGAGTAGAATTTATTTACATAAGATAGTAATTTTAACATCAAAGTAATTCTTAACAAACTTTTAAAAGTAAGATTTACAAACTCTAACATTTCTTTAATATAAAAGCCAAATACAAAAGTTTCAAAACTTGTAACCCACTTTCTCAAGGTTCGGCTGCTTTACTTGAATGGGATCACCGCTTGCTTTATCTAACGCCTTCAGCTACCTTTCTATATCTGCGTGGAAATTAAAATCCACGCTAAGGTCTAAGCTTAGGGGTGCATATAAATAAGGCAATATACTATATCATGCAACAAGCATTAACAAATATCATTTTGTGCATTAAAATATTTGCATGCATGACTATCAGCATATTCCTATTTCATACAAGTATAATTGTCATGCTCATATAGACAATGTTCTTTTCATTTATCTTTAATGGTAAATTACTCTATTAATCTCTTTATCATTACATCTCAATTTTATATCATCGTCATTTTCTTATTCTTTTCTTTCTTTATTTTCCAACATATCCTCATTATCTTGCCCACATCACTCTAAATTTTGGACTGACTGGATACGGGTTATGGATTAGGAGTGCTCTCCGAGCTTCAGCCACCCTGTCCACTATCTGGCTCAAAAGAGCTTCTCAAATCAATGGCGCTCTCCGAGCTTAAGCCACATTGATTGAGTATAATTTCATCATAGATGAATAACCGGATCAAGGGCACTCTCCCAAGCTTATGCCACCATGTCCTCATTTATGTGTGCTCATCAGAGCTTCTCAAGTCAGTACCACTCTCTGAGCTTAAGCCACACTGACCGAGCATCTCAAACCAATGGCGTTCTCACAAGCTTAAGCCACATTGGTTGAGGAATAGTACGATACCGTTTGCCCCTTTAATGACGTGTCATCTATCCTGATTCTAGTCCGCAAGTAGAGTAATGGGCTTCTTTATATTTTTACATTCAATCATAATTCTCATGTTTATCAACATCTCAATATTCTTATATTTAACCACATCTCAATTTTTTCTTGTTTTTCAAACATATAATTGTACGCATACATACTAGATAACATATTTTCATTTATTTAACTAGGTACATCAATATTCTCATGCTTATCATCCGCATCAGATTTCATATATCCTCCATGACAATTCATTTTTCTATATCACAACATATCACATTCTCACATGCTCTGTATTTGTAATTATGAATGTGGTTATCAAATGAAGAATTCAGGTAAGTAAATGAAAGTCATTGTCTATCCAGTGAAATAAGAATGATATGGATATATATATATATATATATATATATATATATATATATATATATATCCATATCATTCTTATTTCACTGGATAGACAATGACTTTCATTTACTTACCTGAATTCTTCATTTGATAACCACATTCATAATTACAAATACAGAGCATTCACGGCCGTGATTACTAATTTCACTCCCGTGAATTAGTTCACGCCAGTAATCCCAAGCCGTGAACGCTACTGGAATGAATCGCCCAAAAGCATTCACGGTCGTGATTACTCATTCACGCCCGTGAATAAGTTCACTTCCGTGAACGCTTCTGGAATGAATAGTACCATTTCCACATAGAAGTCACAACCGTGATACAATCAGTCACAACCGTGAACTCTCAAGGTAGCTTTCTCTTTTCCTTTGCTCCTTAGAGCTTGTTGCTTGTCACTTGGAACTCCTACAACATCATAAATCATTATTACCATCTGATTTTTCTCAAGACCCTAAACTCTCTAATTCTCTTTCAAAAACCCAGAGCTTTTTGCTGCTTCCCTCCGGATACCCTTCTTCTTCTGACAGACTATTTTCTACGGCTACCCTTCTAAACCTGCGCGAGAGGAAACCACCCGCGCTAAGCTACTAGCTTAGTGGTGCTTCAATGATAAAAATTTTACATACATATATATTTTCTCACATATTAATTAACCATTTAATAAATAATGCATAAAATAAAAATTTCTATAAAATCAAATAAATTTCATTCAACATGTAATAGTAACAAATTTAATTCATGTAACACTTATCAAAATCACATACTTCAGTATTAGTATTATTATTATTTTCTTGTGCCCATAACACCTATAACTGAACTATCTAATAGGAATAACGGGGTTGTCATTTCTGGCTTTCATAATGTAGCGCCGAGCACTTTTATAATAATGTCATTACTGGCTTTTGTTATATTGCCCTTACCGACTTAATAATTTTGCGCCGAGCGCATTTATCAATTGTCATTACCGGCTTTCATATTTGGCACCGAGTGCCTAAATTCCCCTGATTGGCATGCCAAACTATTCCCTATTCTAGTTCTAGACTAGGTGTTTTTGGGCTTAACTATTTTTATATTAATTCGCAATATTTTCAACTATCATAAGTATGCTTGTTTATTTTTGTTCTATATTCCCATTATTATTACAATAAAATCTCATATATAAATAATCTGTTAAACATTGATAATTACCATCAAAGTAAATATTTGCATTAATTATTACATATAATTAACATACCACATGCATAAGTCCAACACTTCACGTTTTATACCTATGGCAGAATTTGGACCTGTTTTTGGGCTTCATTTGTAGCCCATTTATAATTAGAATTTGGAGTTCTGGCCTTCTAACAATTTTTATCTTATTGTCTTAGCTTTCATATGCATGAAAAATCACTTAAATCAAATTTTTCTATCAAAAGTTATGATCAATTCACTACTGCATCATCACAGAATTTTCTGCCCAGAATTTTCTGGACAGATTCTAAGATTAAACTTCATGCATTTTTCTGGGAAAATATAGACATAATTAAATGTTATAGTCTCAATAAAAATTAAATCCCTGTGTCTTAGCTTTCATTTCCAACAAATAACATACAAAAAGGAGTTCCACAACTCAAGTTATCATCAAAATAGACAGAGCTGTTCCTGGAATTCTGTACCCGAGCCATCAATTGGCATCAATTCACATTTCAACCACATTCATCATTTGCATTCATTTTGATACTAAAATTTCCAGAATTACAACTACATTCATATGTCTCAATTATTTCACACCATTTGGTCCCATTTCCATATATAATATCAAAAGTCACAACAAATCACATAACATCTCAAAAACACAAACATAACAAACCTTAATATATAATTTCATACTTATTAACAACATGCAAAATTTTTATCAATGAAGCACATACCTAATCAGCCTTGGTTCTTCCTTTAAACCTTCTTTTCCTTCCCTTATTAGCTAGCTTTCTCCTTGCCTTTGTCACCCTCTTGAGGGCCTCTCACTTGTTCACTTATTTTTCCTACACAATTTTACCACATCTCAATTCCAACATCCAATTTCAATGCTTTTCATGTCTACATAATATTCTAATGCTCCTAATATGATTTACACCTTAATTGAGCTAAAATATACTAAGGTTAAACTTCCTTCTTCATATGTCATGGCTGCCCAAAAACCATATCCTAGTTACCAATTCATTTTCTTCAATTCAACACTCAAATCATATTTTCCTTATCACCAATTGTTGTGTTTCCATATTAATTTCAATTTTCCCTAATTTCTTTAATTATGGAAGCCCCTTATTCATCCATTAACATCATATTTTCTTTAGTTTTTAAGAAATAAAACAATTATCTAACATCAAATATCATCAATTCAAAGTCCAATTACAGCTTCATCAACTAAACACAAACTTAATTTTCTAAGTTCTATCTTGCAACTAATCATAAATCTATCAAACCTAATCACATCTATCATCATCATGGGTCTCAAATAGAAGGAAAAAGGTTAAATTTAAGAAGAATAAACTCACCTTAAGAGTTCTCCAAGGTGGGCCGAAATTCCCCTACTCTTCTCCCTTTTTCTTCTTCTTTCTTCCTTCCTTCTTGCTCCTTTGGTACCTTTTATGGTAAGAACTCCTTAATTCTTATTTTTCCTCTCTCAAAACTAATTTCTTTTCATTATTAGCTTGCTGGAAATTGAAAGAAAAATGGAGGTTTAAGAGAGTGGAGGTGGACGGCAACAAGGATGGGAAAAGGAAGAAGAAGAGGACTTAGATATTTTGGTGGAAAAATGAAAATTTCCTCCCATTTTTGACTTTTATACCTTGATTAATGTGTGGGTCCCACTAATTAAAATTAATTTTAATTCTTATTGGTTCATTAAGTTAATTAATCTTGATTAACATTTAAACTTTGAAAAATTCCATTTTTACCACATCTTCTTCCATATTCACACTTTTTCTCCAAACAATCTCCATAATACCGATTTTGTCCATAGGAAATTTTATTTTTTTCTAATTCTACCCCTAATCTTTTTAATTCCCAAATAATAATACCCTTAATTATTTTCCCTTATTATTAGTCATTTTTTTATGGGTTCAAATTTAGACTCCGATTGAACCAGTGGACCCCACTATGGTCACACGCAATCGGGGCCTAAATTGCTGAATGTTACAATTCTAATTTCTCTCTCATTCCACATTGTTGCCCAGATATTAGACCAAGAAGGGGGGGTTGAATTGGAGTTTCTAAAATTAAACTTTAAAGCGCGGAAATAAAATTGCTAATTTTAGAAGGGATAGAGAAAATCAGACACAAAGATTTATAGAGGTTCGGGTATTAACAAACCCTACTCCTCTCCCCAATCGCAATTGGGAGTTTTACTAACACACTAAGTGTTACAATAGAGTTTTACAAGCTCACTCCCAACTATGGTGTTTCTCACAATGGCTCACACCTAACCAGAAATCCCTTGTGTTTTAATGGCTCACACAATAACCAATTCCTTTGTGTTTTACAGGCTCACACAAATAACTTACACTTGTGTTTTACAGGCTCACACAATAACATACACTTTGTGTTTTGCAGGCTCACACACACAACCTTTTAAATTTGTGTTTTTGAGGTTCACACAACTAACCCTTACAAGTGTTCTTCTCTTAACCCAGAACTACCCTATGCTCACTTGAGTAAAGATTACAGAGAGAACCACTTATAAATCTTTATTACTCAAATATGACGAGCAAAAAGATTTTTACAGAGAATAGATTTGTTCACAAAGCATAAAAATACAAGATAGCTTGTAATTTGAAATATATACTAATCTTTTGTTTTTCTTATTATTCTCTTATCATCCTCTTATTTCTTAATGCATAAATGACTTCCATTTATACTCTCATGGCTAAATATAGCCGTTAGGGTGCATTAATTTAGAAACTAGCCGTTATACCAACCAAAAAATCGCGCCTGACATTTTTCTCTTTCATTGGTCACGGGCGTGAATATGCTTGTCACGGGGGTGACAGTTCTTCCCAAGTCGTGACTGAAGTAGTGACCTTGGTCGTGAAGCTCTCTGGAATGTCTTGACATATAGAGTCACGGGCGTGACACTCTTCCCAGCCGTGAGAGAAGTGGTGACTGAAGTCGTGAAGCTCTCTGGATGAAATTAAATATATCCTTCACGGGGGTGACAACTACATTCACGGGGGTGAACATCTTCACAGCCGTGACCAAAGTGGTGACTCTGGTCGTGAAGCTCTCTGGTTGAATTTACACAACTCTTCACGGGAGTGACACCTCTAGTCACGGGGGTGACTGAAATGCTTACTTCACGGTTTGGTTTTCCTTCATGGCCGTGAACTTCAAATGTTGGTTTTGGTAACGGTTAGCTTTCTTCACGGGGGTGACTCCTTGAGTCACGACAGTGAACATGCTACTTCTTACTTTTTATTTCTTTAAGGATTATTCTTCCAATTCTCCATTCTTTCCATTTTATGTCCTGTATAATATACTTTCAAAAACAAGTATGTTAAATACAATATTGCTATATTATTTATTATCATCAAAATGACAGAAATACCCCTCAAGGTTAACACACATGAGTCTTAGATGAGCTCAAAATTCGAACTTCCTTTAAGAAAAGATGATGAAGAAGAAGAGTTGTTTCTTACCTTACACTTTTCTTCACTTAATCACAACTTTGGAGATTTTGTCTCTCTACCAAACTTTATTTTTCTTCTTCTTTTTGTTCTTTCTAGCTTCCTTAGGAGTTATGGGCCATGAAAATCACCTTGTCTTGCTCTTTCCCTTCTCTTCCCTTCCTTTCTCTCTCTAGAAATCAAGGTGAGCTATGGAGGAAAAGATGTAGCTGGCGTGACTGGTAGAGAAAAGAGAGAAGGAGGCAGAAAATGAAGAGAAGAAGAAGAAGAAAAGAAGTCTTAAATAGGGTACCCAAAAAGTCTCCATGTGGGACCCACCATTTGACCATTTCTTGACATTAGGCTTAATGAACCCATTTATCTCATTCTTCCTCCTTGAGTGGGCAGCCAAAACATTCAAAATATGCCCAAAATTAATATGTTGATTGGCAATTAATCTTATTAATCCTCCAATTTTTGGTAAATTGCAATTTGACCCCAAACCTTATAAAATTTTGCAATTTAGTCCTTCACCGTAAATCAACTTCTTTAAACTCTATAATCACTTAATTAGGCATTTATCATTTAATTTAGCCATTACTTAATCAACATTTTTGTAAAAATCCGAATTTAATCTCCGATCAATCAAACGCGTTAACTTCGCGACATGTGCGACTCGGGGCCTAAATTTGCGGATATTACAATACTCCTTAACTAGATCAAGCAGTTGATCTCGTAAGCTAAAGACATTAAATGTTTAGAGTTACCATGTGGATGTTTTCCAGAATAGCCAAGTATGTTGGATGACCTGCTATGAGACAATCACATGGATATCTATTCAATGTCAGTAGTAGTCTCATCATAGCAATGGTGCAAGTATCATTAGACTTGAGATGCTCAAGGTTATCTTGGATACTGAATCCTATACTCTGATTTCATTCCTTGTTTCCTTTCAGAGGTTACTCATAAGGTGGTGATTGGGTATAGCATGAGGTATTTAGAATGTAGTTAAGAAGGAAATAAAGGATTCACCACTCTTGATAGAATGAGAGTATACATATGGCCTCTTGTAAAGATTATTGCTTAGAAATTCTTAGTCGAGGTGGACATGTCTTAAGAAAGGTCTTTGAAGACATATCTTATAGAGTAATGAGTATGATCGATAATAACTAGTAACACTTAGACTAGATGTGATGTAGTCGATCTAATGAGAGTTGACACATTGTCCATACTCTAAATTGAGTGAGGTATAATGTGGTAAAATGATGAATTGCACTATAATTGTCTATGAAAAGGTTTATGATCAAACCACTAACTTTCTGATTAATTGGATGGTCATGATGTGTTACTAGATACCACTCTTAATCCTTTCAAAATCATGTGATGATTTGAGATACCAACATAATTAGGAACCTCATAGGTCACACGCATAATAGGAATGAAAGAAATGTGAAATAAGCCTTGGATTGGATCCAAAAACCTTAGAGGGAACATTGTACGAAAGAGTTTCACCTATTCGAACAAATGGGGTTACGGGTCATGTGCACATAACGGTTGTTTCTTGCAAGTGATAAGTTCAAAATGTCATTATGTCATGCACGCAAGGATGTCCTCCTATGCACACATTTGTACAAAGGCATTCTATCGCACATGCGAGGATGCCTTTATGTGCATGATGATAAGCCTTCTGTGCATGCAAGTGCAGTAACCTACAAGGTTGTTACGTGCATGATGATCTATGATTATGCTTAATTTCACTATGAATAGGAAGCCAAATGTGGGGTTTTAAGTGTCCAACCCTACTTATGATTATATGACATATAAATACCCTTAAAAGGAATCAGAAAGAGTGTTTTATTCTTAGAGAAATAAAAGTTATCTCTCTTCCATCTCTCTCAAAGATTAACCTTCATTGCTAACACCTTGTTGGTTGATCAACCAGTAGCCTTTGAGGTTATTTCTTTTGCTTTTTGGCATGGATACTACTAGAGCAATCCATAAACTTTGAATTATTATGGTTTTCTACAACCAAACTAGAAGAAAAACTCACAACTTGAAGATTAAAGTTACAATCAAAAAGTAATCTACTACTCCCATTAGATGGTTAATGATCCAATTTTAAATTACATAGGGCATTCCATAGATTTTGGATTCAATTAAATTTTATATTTCTATTATGCCTTGTATCTAATGCATGTTCAAAACCCAACAATGGTATTAGAGCTAGCTTATGTAAATTAAATGTGTATTTAATTGAAGAATCAATGACATAGGTTGAAAAGGAACAACTTGGACTTTCTCATTTTGTTAAAAACGAATTTTTTTCTGCTTGACCTCAAATTTTATTTTTCATTCAAATATATGTTAATATGATGATATTATATGTTGTTGATGATAATGGAATCATTTAAATTTGATTTAAACATAAAATTTAAAATTGTTCAAACAGAGCCAGTCATGGGTAGACAACCCATGACAAAAAGCTTCGCATCCATGAATCTACCATTCACGACCGTGAATTCTCTGTATCAAAATTTGCAATTTGGATAATATGTTGGAATTACTTGAGTTTGTAATATACACACATTTGGCATGATAAATTGAGATAGTATACATTTGATAACACGATTATGAATAAAGGATATGCATTAGGTGTTCTATATAACAAAGTGTTATGTAATGGACATATTCAACCAAGTATGACTTAAAAATGATAAAGACAACTAGAATATGATTGTATAAGCCATTCTCTATTTTGAGTGCTAGCTTAGGAAAATTGGCATTGAGGGGGTTACAGTATCGTAAGATATTATTATGATATAATTAGGGTGGCTAAAGCTTGGGTTAGAGTGCTCCTGATTATTTTGGGACAAGGTAGGTTAAGCTCGAGTTATAGTGCCCTTAGACCCATATGCATGCATATATTATATTTACTCAATCAAAATGGCTCAATCTTGAGTTAAAGCGCTCCTAATTTGATAAGCTTAGTATTAGTGATACAACCAGATACAGTTAGTGAGCAGGATGAGTTAAACTCGGGTTAGAGCACTCCTGTTTCACAATTTACATCCGGATAATTCGAGTATAGAGTATTCGAAAGAACACAGTAAATTATTAGGCAAACAGATAGTGAATTATGGCAATACAGAATACAATAAATTATAATATAATACTCAGTGGTATTATAAATCAGAATACAATTACATCTTGAAAAAGGAATGTAGAAACTAGAAATTAGATATACAGAACAAGTTAGATAATTGGTATATATGATGAAAATTTCTATAATTCTGACGATATTGAAATAATATGAAAAAATGTATTATGACTATGATGATATGTATTCACTTATGCTATATGTGTTGTGAATGTGTTGAAATCAAATCGATTCAGAATAGATGAGAAAACTTGTGGATGTGTATATTTATATATGATGATAGGGTCAAGTACCTAGGTATTGTTATGAATGTGATTGTTATGTTATTATGTGAATAGACGCTAGAATTTTAACACTTATATAGACCACGAAGTTTTCAATAGCTTAGCATGTGGATTTCCCTACATGAAGGTTTGGACTAGTAGATAGTTGAGTTGACATGAAAAGAAGTCTGAGCCAACCAGAGTTCACATGTATTGGGTTTGTCTATTCATTTCATTAATTTTATTTAGTGGATTACCTTTTATGACATGGGATAGAGATAGTAACTATTCATGTTTCTGAAATGGACATGTAAATTGTATTTTCTTATTATTAATAATAAGGATGAATTTGCAATAAGGGTGGAATTTTTCCCAAACTAGATACTGTATTGTTGATGAATTTATCCAAACATAGATGAGTAATTATACAGTAAATCATATATGGTTATTATAAGGATGCATATTATATAGATACAGCGATATAGTTACAAAAAAATTTAATTCAGAATAGGATTATATAAATTCAGTCATGTGGCATCCGTCTATGTAATGAGATTTTTCTATTGTACAGAGGGTGTTACATTTTGTGGTATCAAAGCTTAGGTTTAGGATATTTTAGACCTAAGTTGATTATTAGTTATCATGTATGCATACATGTATCTCGTCTGACTCTAACTTGGGCTACTTCTATGTCAACTTGTGGAAATAGAGTATGGGTTGTAAAGACAATATCATGTGATGTTGCCAAGAGTAACAAGTTTTTCAGACACTAGGGCCAGGATCAGCCCAATGTTGCAAGTATAAAAGGTTTAGGTGTGCTTATGCAGGAATTAGAGCTACACCTAGACAACATAACATGATTAGTGAGAATGTTGAGTATGAAATTGAGGTTATAAACCCTTTTGAGTACAATACGATAGTGAACTGGATTTATAGAGGATGTCTTTTAATTGTACATGGGAGAGAATTCCTAGCAGACCTGATAAAGTTGTCATTTCATGAATTTGATGCCATATTAGGCATGGATTGGCTTTCATAGCATAGGGCAGCAGTTAACTATAACGAAAAATTTGGGATGCTTAGAACACCTGAATGGGAAGATAGAAGGGTGGAAGGAGAGTTCTTTCCACAGGTTCCATGGGTTAACTCAATGATGAAAGTCGAGAGAATGATGAAGAAAGGTTATGAAGCTTATCTAGCTCATATTGTTGACACTAGAAAGGGAGGTCTAGATCTTAAGGATATCCCTATAGTGAATGAATTTCCATATATTTTTCCCAAAGATATATCGGGGCTACCACTAAGAGGTTAAGTTCTCTATAGAGCTCGCACCAGGCATAACACCTATATCAATAGCGCCATACAGAATGGCACCATTTGAATTGAAAGAGCTTAAGGCATGTGTATCTCCATGGGGTGAATTGGTGTTATTGTAAAAAAGAAAATGGGTCCATGAGACTATACATAGATTACGGCTAGCTGAATAAAGTGACAATCAATAACAAATATCCATTGCCACAGATTGATAACCTATTTGATCAATTGAAAGGTGCAGGTGGGTTTTCCAAGATTGATTTGAGATTAGGGTATCACTAGTTGAGAGTTAGGGTAGAAGATATAGCCAAGACGACATTCAAAACCATATATAGGCATTATCAATTTATGGTTATGCCTTTTGGGTTAGCGACTACTCTAGCAGTCTTCATGGACTCAATGAATAGGGTATTTAGACCCTACCTACACTAGTGTGTTGTCGTCTTTATTGATGATATTTTGGTGTATTCCAAGACACTTGAAGAGCATGATCAACACTTGAGAATGGTGTTACAGACACTTAGGCAGCAAAAGTTGTATGCCAAGTTCTCAAAATGTGAATTTTGGCTTAATAAGGTAGCTTTCTAGGATGCATTGTGTCAACTAACGATATAAAGGTTGATCTTAGCAAGGTAAAGGCTGTCATGATTTGGAAGCCTACCTATAATGTGACTAAAATCAGATGTTTCCTTGGATTAGTTGGTTATTACAAGAGATTTATTAAGGGCTTTCAATGATTGCTTCTCTTTTAGCCAGATTACTAAGGAAAGATGTGAAGTTTGAGTGGACAGTTAAATGTCAGAATAGTTTTAAGAGTTTGAAGAAGATGTTAATAGATGTTCCAGTTTTGACACAGCCAATTCCTAATAAAGAGCATGTTGTCTACAGTGATGTTTCTCATAATGAACTGGGATGTGTACTGATGCAAGAGGGTAAAGTAATAACATTTGCATCCAAGTAGCTGAAAATACATGAGAAAAGCTAGCCCACACATGACTTAGAGTTGGCAGCCATTGTCTTTGCATTGAAGATATGGTGTCACTACATTTATAGGGAGAAATATTTTATCTACATAGACCATAAAAGTCTGAAGTACCTTCCTACACAGAGAGATCTTAACCTAAGATAGAGGCAGTGGTTAAAAATAATAAAAGATTATAATTGTGTTATTGATTACCACCTAAGCAAACCAAATGTAGTGGTTGAGGCTTTAAGTAGGAAGATGGTGGCAAAGTTGCACATCAGGCCTACACTTAACTAAGAGAACATAGAAGCACAAGGTAGAATGGCAAATTGATTGAGACAATCAAGTTGGTCTCTAAGAGGGGAGACCTAATTATTCAATTAAGATAGATGGTGGTTTATACTACCAGGGTAGTTTATATATGGCCTAGAAGCACATGAAACTAGGTACACGATACGCCCATGAAGTATTAATATGTATCATGACCTGAAGAGTAAGTACTGTGTATAAGCATGAAGAGAGATATCATAGAGTATATACTAGATGTCTGACTTGTCAACAAGTCAAGGCTGAACATCAGGTACCATCAGGATAACTGTAGCCTATCCTAGTAACAGATTGAAATGGGAGCAGATTACTATGGACTTTATAATTGGGTTATTATTGATAGACTTACGAAGTCAGCACATTTCTTGCCTATCAAAAGGGATTACCCTTTGAACAGGTAAGTAGAGATGTATGTTCACGAGATAATGCAACTTTATGGAGTACCAGTATCCATTGTTTTAGATAGGGACCCTAGGTTTACTTCTCAATTTTAGGGTTGTCTACAAAGAGCTTTGGGTAACAAGCTCAACTTTAGTACAACTTTTCATCCTCAGATAGATGGTCAGTCTGAAAGGGTGATATAGATTCTAGAAGATATGATGAGAGGTTATGTGATTGAATTCAAAGGTACCTGGGACAAATATCTTCCATTAATGGAATTTGCTTATAACAACAGCTATTAGGCTACTATCAAGATGGCTCCATATGAGTCACTCTATGGTAGAAAGTGTCAAACACCCCTATGTTGGACAAAACTCAGCAAGAGGAAGCTAGTGGGGCCAAACATGGTATAAGATACAGAGGAAAAGGTATGTGTGATCCAAAATAGATTAAAAGGAACCTCAGACAGACAAAACTATATGCATATCTCAAGAGAAAAGATATAGAATATGCAGTGGGAGACAAGGTTTTCCTTAAAGGAAAGGCAAGTTGAGCCCGAGATTCATTGGACCTTATGAGATTATAGTGAAAGTGGGATCAGTTGATTACAGGCTCTCTTTACCACTAGAGTTGAGCAAGATTCATTATGTGTTCCATATCTCCATGTTGAGGAGATATTGGTCAGATCCTTCTCATATTGTTCTAGTTGAGAACATTGAGGTGAGACCAAATTTGACATATAAGGAAGAACCAGTACAGATTATAGCCAAAGAAGTCAAGGAACTCAAGAACAAATGAGTATCGTTAGTCAAGATCTTATAAAGAAATCATACAAAATAAGAGGCTATGAGGGAAAGTAAAGAAGTGATGGCAACTCAGTACCCATAACTTTTTAGGGACAGTACACCATGTAATTTTGAGGATGAAATTCTTTAAAGGGGAGAGAAATGTAATGCCCAAAATTAGGGCCTAGGAATAATGTGTTAATAAAGGAATATGGGAGGTAGGCCTAGGAGTAATGTGTTAATAAAGGAATATGGGAGGTATACAGTGGTTATAGGTTTGGAAATATGAGATATAATTAAAAAGATATGAAAAAGTGAAATTTCCATTGTTCACTCCCGTGACATATGTAATCACGGTTGTGAATGTCGTGAATTTCATATTATGAAGCTGAGGATCTTCACGGTCGTGATAAATGTGTTCACGCCTGTGAAGCTATGTCGTTTAAATTGGACAGTTTCATATTTGTGATAGAAACTTGAAAAGATTTAATTCAGAACCCTAGCCATCAAACCTTATAATCTCTAGAATCAATTCTCTTTCATTCCTATTGATTTTTAGCTTTGATTATATGAAACCAAACTTTTAAACGAGATTAACACTGAATAAGATCAAAAGTTTTCCCAAAGAATTTAAATAACAATTAAGGAGAAGGTTGAACATGAATTTGAATTATAGATCTTTATGTAATCGACAATTCAGATGTAAGGGGGTTCATTTCTATTATTCCTTATATGTTTTGGTTCATTTTGATAGGGGATAAGGTTTAAGGGTTTAAGTTGGTTTTCTATAATGTTAATGGCATAAATAGATAGAATGCCAAAATTAGATGTTAATGTGGTCTTTGATATCGTATTAGGGACTGAGGTTGAAGGTGGAGGCACCACTAGAGGTAGTAGATGCAAAGGAGTTGAGTTTTAGGGCTTTATTGTTAAGGTTTGTACATATATTAAATCTAATTCGAATTATGTTATGTTTATGCCTTTATTTATGAAATTGTTAAATTAATTGGCATATAATGATATGCAAGAGTTATTAGAACTAAGTCTAAATGATATGTTAAACTTTGAATGCATGTGAAGACATGGTATATGTGGGTCATTGATGCTGTGATTGGTAATCGAGGTATAAACCTTGTTTGAATAGCTAAGTCATATGGTTAGATGATTATTAGCTTGATATTTCATCTTAAATGCTGGAAAGTGTTGATAAGAGTGGATAACATTGGTTAGCCTTACAACTATTGCATGATGTGCATGGAATTTCCTTTAAACAATGTTGAAATATTGTTATAGACTAATGTTGCATAGCCTTGAAGTAAGTCTGCATGCTCGTGAATGACTTGCTTAAATTAATTGTTAATTTAAGTGGCCAACATAATCGGGAATCTAATGGAACACACGCATTGAAGATATGGAGAATGAGTAAAATGGTCTTGGATGGGATCCAAAATATAAGAAAATTATTTCAGGATGGATCGCGATGAGATCGCATGGGAAAAATCGTTCGGGAAGGTCACTGGCCCGCACGGGCTAGGCAGGCTGGTAGGCCAGCTAGGCTACCCAGTGGCAGCCCGTAGCAGGCCCAGTGCGCGCTGCTGCCTCCCATTGGCCTACAGGTAAATTTGGCCTTAATTAAGCCAATTATGACCATTAAGCAAATTTACTATTCATTCAAGTTTCTTTTTCTCCATTTTTTGACTTTTGATCTTTTCTTTGAATTTAATTCAAATAGAAAAGACATCAAATGGCAAAAAATAGACATGAAAATATTTTTCTTGAAAAAAATATTAAGAAAAATATTTTCAAGACACAATAAAATTCTCTCAATAACACTTTCGAAGTTAGCACTTTGAATTTGTTCAAACAATTTTTTTTGATAGTTTCTTCTTCATTCTTTGCATGGATTATCATTAGAGACATCCTAGTGTAAATTGTTGTGGTTTGCTACAACCTAAGAAGGTGAAGATTTGAATAACAAATAAGAAATGGCAAGATATAATTTCTAACCTCTATATTTATATAAATTAGTTTTAATGGCACAAGTTCGATCTTTTATTTCGGGTTTTGAAAATTTTATTTTTCCACTATATTTATAAATAAGATTTGTTCTTCAAAATCCAACAGTGGTATCAAAGACCCCTTATGTCCATTAAAATGAATTTTAATTGAAAGTGCAATGGGATTGCATAGTTTTCATGATTTTGGATCAATAGGTTTTGAAAAATTGAAATTAATTTGTAAAATATGTTTTACACATTTTTCTTTCTCTAATCTAATCATGGGATGATTAAGGATTATTATTTTGATTAAAAAATGATCTGAATGTGATTTAAATAATTAATTTCAGATTCATTTCAAAATGCCTAACATTGCCTTGTTTATGAACATGTGTTGCTCTTTAGCTTAATTGATGAGGCGGGTTATATTTTTCTTATAATTTAATTATGAAAATATTATTTAGACATGTTGAGAATATTTTTATGCCTCTAGAAGTGTCCAATAATTAATTAAAAATTATTTTAATTAATTTTTTCAAACAAACACACAAACAGGACTGTTTTAGCATACCCGATAGGACTATTTTGTTTGATTTTTTTGTATGTGTTTTGTTTTCAGCACCTTGAAATATTTTTTTATGTGATTAAAAATATGTTATTTTGATGTTAGATGCATGCCAAAAGTATTTTGCATGCATTTGAAATTTTTTAAAAAATCTAGATGTCAAATGAGTCGTTTTGAGTGTCTAAATGTGTTGGTCCGTTTATCTTAGTAATTTTGGCTTATGCCAAAAATATTTTGATGAAATTAAGCTGACCTAAAGATGATTAGAATGATGATTTGAAGTTTTGGAAATTTTTATAATTTTTGGAAATTAATTTTGAATTAATTTAAGTTGAGTAATTGTAATTATAGTATGACTATAAATTGGTATGCATATTAAAATTAAATTGTTTAATTTTAACATCATAATATTTTGATTTTAAGGAGAATTAATTTTAAATTCATTCTGGAAATATGGAATTTAATTTAATTTGATTAAATATTAAATTTCACTTTAAAATGACAGACAAAATTAAATTAACCAAAAGAACACAAAAAGGTAATTTCGGTTCAAGCGTTGAATCGATTTACAAATTGAAATCCAAAATTGTCATTTTCATTTTATGCGTTAGAGAATGCATGTTAGGGGTGTATGAAAAGGCATGATGGATGATTATGGACTTAAGCCCAATGTGATTGAGCATGCATGGAATTGTTTTGTTTTAGGGTAAATAGAGTCTGCGTGTCACTACCTCTCTTTCTTTCTTATGTATTTCTCTTATCATCTTACTTCCCTCAAATGTAAATTGAGGTTTTCTATACTTTGAAATATGTAATTAGATTACATAGGATTAGGATAGAATGAAAATACAAAGGAGCAAGAAGCAAAGGAGGTGGGACCATAAACAAGAAGACTTTAAAATAGGAATTTGATTTCTATTTTGGGTTGTAAATTCATGCATATACCTAGGTAAGACCTAATCAATTTCTCTTTAGCTCAAGAGATTGACTTTAGTAATTCCATAATCATGCCATAGAGTTAATGTAACTACCTTTATATATCCATGTGATGAATGTATGATATATAATAGCATGAAAAAATAACTTGATGAGATTTAACAAAGAAATCCCTCGCTAAATAAACAATTAAGTCTTACGCCTTCCATTAATGTGGGGAGAACCAGAGTTCTTCTAGAGTTAGGGTTGTTGAGTTGCCTCAAGCTCATTCTATAAGTATATGTTCAAACCATTGAAATTAGATTTCACGATTAATGGGTTAGACTTAACCGATATTATTAACTTGTTGGATTGGCGCCAAGGTTAATGTGTATTAGAGGCGAAGTTGGATTTGTATACAAGAGATGTACACATATCAAGAGTTGATAGCCCAATGTATGTGCAAACATCAATAAGTTGATAGCACACGATTCGATAATTGCATGAATAATGCAATTGGTATGGATTAGATACCTACCAACCAAACTAAGGATAACTTGTTGAGTTGTCCCAAGGTTATTCTTAGATAGTTGGATATCAACCCACTAGGAGAAATTCCATATAAGTTCTCTTGGGTTTATAGTGAAGGCTATGGATTCGCAATAAAATAGTGGGAGTCACAATGCGATTTATTAAAGACCTAATAAACATGCATTTTATGTACATTCTAACATGTTCTATTTTACATCTAGGTTGCTAGAATCATCATCATAACAAGTGTGAATTTGCAATCACTAATGGAATTAAATAAGTTGACTAAGTCTAATTTTTTGGATTGACTAAGGAATTTGAGAATAGTTCTCAAATCCAAAAAAATTGGCTATGTCCTAAATGAGGCACTCCCTAATCCCCCTGCTACCAATGCTTCTGAAGATATTCAAAAGGCATATCAAAAGTATCTCGATGATAGTGAGATGGCAAGCTGCATTATGCTTCCTACTATGTCAGCTGAGTTGCAAAAGCAGCATGAGGCTATGGATGCTAATTCCATAGTATACCATCTAAGAGAGCTTTTTGATGAGCAAGCACGTTCCAAAATGTTCGAAACTTCAAGATTGCTCTTCTGCACTAAGATGATTGGGGGGACATCTCTACTGCAATATGCATTGAAGATGAATGGTTATATTGAGAGGTTGACCAATTTGGGATTTGTGATGGACTATGAATTAAGTATTGACTTAATTCTAACCGGTTTGTCCGATAGTTATTCACATTTTGTGCTTAACTATAGGATGAACCAAATCTCTACAACTATTCTTGAACTAATTAACTTGCTCAAAACATATGAGCCATATGTCAAGAAAGACAGTAAGGCTGTGATGCTGGTGGACTCTTTAGGTTTTAAAAAGAAGAACCTTAAAAAGAAAAAGAAGTCCATGAAGCCTAAGGGAGGCATGGCCAAGAAGAACGCCAAGGAGATTGCTCCAAAGGGGACATGCTTCCATTGCAGTAAGAATGGCCATTGGAAGAGAAACTACAAGGATTACTTGGAGTCCTTAAAGAAGAAAGCATCTGATGCCCCATCTACTTCAAGTATTTTTTTTGCATTAAAATTAATATTGTTTTTGATAATAATATATGGGTATTAGATACTGGTTGTGGCTCACACATATGCACTGATATGCAGGGCCTAAGGAACAGTAAGTAGCTTAATAAGGGAGAGTCAGACCTACGTGTTGGAAATGGAGCAAGGATTGCTGCATTAGCTGTAGGAACTTATGTATTGACCCTCCCTAGTGGGTTTATGTTAAATTTGGATAATTGCTATTATGTACCTGTTTTGACTAAAACATTATTTCTGTTTCAAGTCTAAATAAAGATGGTTTTTATTTAGCTTTTAGTAATAATTGTTGTTCTATTATGTTGATTGGAATTCTTTATGCTAGTGGTACATTATGCAATGGAATATACATATTAGATATGTCAAATCCAATTTTAAACATCAATGATAATAAAAGGCAAAAACAAGATATGTTGAAATCATCTTACTTTTGGCATTGTCGCCTTAGTCATGTGAGTGAGAAACGCATGGCTAAGGTACACAAGAGCGATAGTTTGTGGTCATTTGATTACGAATCATATGACATATGTGAATCTTGCTTATTAGGCAAGATGACTAAATTACCCTTTAAGGGAAAGGGTGAACGTGCTAATGGACTTTTAGACTTAATACATTCAGATGTATGTGATCCAATGTCTACACACTCCAAAGATGGTTTCATTTACTTCATTACTTTTATCGATGACTACTCACAATATGGGTACGTATATCTTATGAGATACAAATCTGAAGCTTTTGAAAAGTTCAAAGAATTCATAAATGAAGTAGGAAAACAACTTGGCAAAAGTATTAAAACACTCCAATCATATCGATGAGGTGAATACTTGAGCCAAGAGTTTCTAGATTATCTAAAGGATAATGGGATTTTATATCAATGGACTCCACCTTACACACCACAACAAAATGGATTAGGTTATTTAAAATAAAAAAGTTTTAATTCAAAAAAATTTATTTAGTAAATCTTATGGCATCCTATTTATATATAGGAGATTATTACTAATATATAAGTAGGGCATCACACCAGGAGTTCACCATTGACATTACGTTAAGTGAAAGGAAAAAAGCAAAGGCTATGCTAGATTTAGGTGCTAGTATTAATTTGATGCCCTACTCAGCTCATAACCAACTGGGTTTAGGAGAATTAAAACTAGCCAACATTGACCTCCAATTAGTTGACTGTTTAATAAGATTTCCTATAGGTATAGTAGAAGACCTTATGGTTCAAGTCGGAATGTTAATAGTAATTGTAGATTTTGTAATGTTCGATAATTTAGGCCATGGTTGCGGTTAACCGAAATCCGGCGCGCCAAACCGATCGGAGTCTAAATTTGGACATGAAAGAAAAAAATTAAAATGATAATAAAATATGAGAAAATTTAGATATTATTAATTTAGAATTTTCAAGTTCGGAAGTAAAATTGGAAAAAAAAATAATTTTTCGCTGAACGAAATTTGAAATTGCAGTGTTTTTAGCACAAATATTTTATGAAGACATAAAAATGGAATATTCTTTATCTAAGGAGAGGAATATTCTTTTGATTAAAGTAAAGTAAGAGTGATTTAAATTAATGGACCAATGGGAAACAAGATTAGCAATTAATCCTAACCACCCACCTAATCCAACTATAATAGTCAACTTTCACTTTTTGCCTTTATTCTTCTTCTTCCTCATCTTAATCAAACCCATTTTTCTCCCTTTTTCTTTCCTTTTTCCGTGACCTTCCTTCCCCCATTTATTCTTTTTTTGTTTTCTTCAATCAAGTTAAGATTAGATGGAAAAAAAAGTTGAATTAAGGCAGATCATCAAAGAAGTGAAGTTAAGTTAGCAAAACCAAGGAAGAGGAAGGAAGAAAGGAAGAGAAAAAGAGAAAGAAGACTTTGGTCATTTTGAAGATCATCAAAGGTGAGTTTAGATTTTCCATCTTCTCACTTTTCTTCTTCTCTTTTCTTGAGTTTGGGATTAGTTGCCATTAAAGCTAGTAATTTAGGGTTATTATTATGTTAATGGTGATTAAGGGTGGATTAGTGTGATTAGTACTTGATTAATGTAAAATTTATTGTTAGGACAAGGAAGTGATCAACCTTTAAACCAAAATCAAAGAGGAAGTAAGGGCAAAGAGAAAGCTAGCTAGGAAGAAGAGAAAAGTGAAGAAAAGTAAAATTTTGAAGTATGTACATTTGGCAAACATTCAATGTAGAAAAATGTTGATTTTGATTTGTGATGTTTGTGAAATTGGGTATGAGTTGGTGATAAAATGATGCCATGAATGTGGAAATAAAAATTAGAATATGAGGTTGATGCATGAAAATGGAAATTGTATGAATTAATTGATGTGCTGGAAAATTTGTCTTATGAATAGTGTCCAGTTTTCTGGTCATCACTTGAGTTCTGGAAATTATTTTTGAGTGATTCTTAATGGGTTGAAAATGGACTTTAACTTTCATTTAGATCATTAGACCTAAATATGCCTAGAATTAGATGAAAAATGGACTCAAAGTTTGAACTAGAAATCTGTCAAGTAAAATACTGGACAGATTGTAGCGAACGTAGCTTAGAAGAAAATTTATAACTTTTGCTAAAACATTAGTTTTAATGTGATTCTAGTTGAAAATTATAGATAAGACATGTACCTACATGTTGTTAGTGATCACTTGTCCAAATATTATGTAAAAATTGATGAAAAATATAGAGAAATATAAGGCAGAAATCTGTCCAGTAAAATACTGGGCAGATTGGAATGAAGGTAGCTTAGAAGAAAATTCATAACGTTTGCTACAAAATTTGTTTTAATGTGATTCTATTTGGAAATTACAGATAAGAAATGTATCTATATTTTTTTATTTGATCACTTTTCAATTTCCATCTAAAAATGGACAAAAAATAAAGGGCAACATAAGATATAAATGCTATCCAGAATAGAGCAGTTTGCATATATGTGTTGATTATGGAATTTTGTGATAGAAAAATATATTATTTGATTTTATTATAGATATAATGATTAAATGAGCAAGTATGAGGTTATAAATTATTTAATGGAAATTTTGCAATTATATGGAATTATATTAATGTTACCTGCATAATTTATGTAAATAATAATAAAGGTAACAAACATAATTAAGCCCTATAACATCTTGTCGATAACTAAAAATTAGAATAAGTTGGCATGTCAATAAAAGAGTAGAAACGTAGGCACTAAAAATAATAGTGCTGAGATTTAATTTATGTAGGCACTAAGAAATAGTGTTGAATTGAAATTACGTAAGCACTAAGAAATAGTGCTGAGTTGTTATTAAAAATGTAGGGATTAAATGTTGAGTTATAAAATAATTATGTAGGTACCGAGTATACTGCCGGAGAGTAAACATCTTGTATCCAGTGTTTAGTTCCAGTCTAAAATGTCGTGGGCTATCAAATAAATAACAAAACAAAATGTAAATTATTAAATTGATAGTTCAAATTGTATATCTAGTATTGTTAAAATTTCAAGCATGTTTAATAAATGGAATGTCATAATTAATGAATTAAATATTTTTGCATGACGAAAAGATTTTACTATTAATTGAATATTTGGCATGCTTAACAAATTAATTGTAGTTTCTATAATTTTATTTTAGAAATATTTATGTAATTATTGGATAGTTGCCAAATGTACCACTAAGCTAGTAGCTTAGCTCGTGTGTTTCACGCGTAGATAAATAGACATAGTTGTTACGTTAGGGCAACCGAATATAAGGGGAACCCCAAGATCAGATTACAGCAGTCTAGTTTCTTTTTGTATGTTTTGGAAATTATATTGTAAAAATTAAATTTAAGAATTTCTTTTGATGTAAATTTGTGGCATGTAATATTTATAAGGAATGAATTTGTTAATTTTATATATCTAGTATTATTTGTAAATATATTTCTAAATAATATAGTTTAATTGAATGAGTTCTTTTAAATCAAATTATTCACATCACAAGTTGCATATTATAAATAAAAAAAATATATGGTAATAAATATTCCGCTAATAATAAACTCGAAAATTGAAATAAAAATATTTATACAATAAATTGAGCGTTGGTTTTAAAACAAATGAGCTTAGTAGCACTTCCATATTCTATTAACGATTAGTAGGGTAAGGGAGCGCTACAGATTTTGTGGTCATTGACACTGAAAATGCCAGTTTAAGAGAAAATAATTCATTATTACTTCTAGGTAGACCTTTTATAGCCACGACTAACACCCATATTGATGTTAAGTATAGAAAATTAACCATGATAGTATTTGGTGTGAATAATGAAATCGAGGTGTATAATTTTTAACTTATTTTTCTAAGCCTACTACAAATCTGTGTTTTTTACATTAATAAGGTTGATCAACTTACCTATGAAGTGCAATTGCATAAATTAATAAATAAATCAAGTGAAACTGTGAGTGATGCAAGGGTGGATGACTAACTTCAAATGACTTTCAACTTGCCTTAAAATAACCATGTTATCTATGTTATTTTTAGTTTTTTGTTTTAATTTCCTTTTTGCTTAGTTTATGATTTTTTATTTGCATTCAAAATATAAATTGTGTTTAAGGAATACATTTATAGAAGAGAAGGTATGATAAAAGATGCAATTGGAGGAACCAAAGAATGACTTGAGTTGTGGCACACCTATAAACAAAGAAGTGTCATAGGGGTGAGAAACCCTCACATATGTGACACTCATGTCAAGACAAAGAGATGTCACGGATGCAAGGAATCCTGATGCACATGGCACCTTATGGTAAGAAAGAAGTGTCAAGGATGTGAGGTACCCTCAAGTGCATGACATTTGCTTTTTATATTGTATTATCCTTGCTTTAAATCTGTAGTTCCTCACTTTATTGCTCATGAATGTGTCATTCTTCCTCAAAATTTCTTCTCTTCTTCTTTTTTCTCTCAATATTCCTAAACCCTAAATCCCAAATTCTTCCTTAATTTCATTTTTATCTCAAATTAGCATTAAATCCCACAAACCCATCAAGAATTCAGCCCCTCTCCAAAAACATTCATCACATTCAAGATGCCTAGGACAAGAAGTTCAACATAGAAGTATGGAGAATCCTCACGTGTGCGTTACCCATTTCATCCACCAAGCCACGCTTATGAGGAAGAATAAGTTTCATGTGATAGTGTTATAGATGCTTCAGATAATTTAGTCATAGATATCTAATTCATATATGATACTTCGTTTCCCATTTATTCTGATGAAGAAGGAATAAGATATGAACATTACATGGATAGACTTTTAATTGCCCATATATTTCCTGATTTTTCAACATTAGAACAATTAATTAGTTTAGAAACCTTGGAAGTTTATACTAAATGCTTAGGTTGGTAAGATTTCATTCACATGTCATACCCTAGATTTAAGGAACTAGTTTTAGAATTCTTCAACACCTTGCTAATATAAGGACTACACTAAAATAAATTTTTGATTATTAGGAAAATGGTGTGCAATAACTCATAAAACTATGAGAAGAATTTTAAAGTTTTTTATGGAAGGAGCTAGGGATGTACCAGATAGTTTTAATCTTGATGAAATTAGGCAAGTTTTAATAGAGGAAACTCATTATAATCCTAAGAATGCTTCAACTATGAGCTTCCAAGATTCATGTATTGCTCTCTTTCACAAGTTTATATGGCAAGCGATATTTGGTAAAATTGAGAGTAATAAAGTTTTTAAAGTTGAATTATTTATGTTATGGTATATGCATCCTAGGAATTGAGTCTGCACTTCTAATTTTATTTTTAGGCATATATTGTACACCATTAGACATCCTAATGCTGCACTTGGTTTAGGCCATAAAATTATTGCCTTTGCTAGATATTTTTGTAATTTTAATATTTTTGCCAATACTCCAACATTGATTCCTAGTAAAGGAGATTTTGATAGCATTACTTTGTAGAGATCTAACCTTGTTATCAAAGAAGGAGATACTATCATATGGTTTGTTGTACCAAGTGAAATAGGGGAAGTTTCGCAATAAACAGAGGACACAAAACCAAATGAGTACACAAGTGGGTATGTGCAATCATCTATACCTGAAGTTCAGCACGTTATGTAGCACTTGGACAATATGGATCATTGGTTGGATCTTTTGGAGCGCACTAGTGCCTTGTAGCACCCTCTACGCAGCCAGGCCAAACCCGTTATACAGACGGATGCCACATGACTAGAACTGAATCTACCTATCTGAATTAAAGCTTTTCAACATATTTCCATACTAACAGTTTCACTTCTAAATCATTCTTTTATATATATACATATACATATTTATATATATATATATATATATATATATATACAACTATTCCTCATGTATATGGATCACAGCCATAATCATAACAATAATAACTTGGGCATAAAAATCCCTTATTACAAAATTTATGCTAAATCAAACTTATAATCCCAAACACATGTCTTTATTAAAACATAAATCTATTATCTCAATCCCATGACATGCAAAAAAATAAATAGAATGCATGAATAAAATAACAGAACCAACTCAGGTCAACTCTGACTGACTTCTCGTCAACCATAGTCTATGGCTCCAAACCTGTGTGCAGAAAAACTCACACGCAAAGCTACTGAAAGCTTAGTGGTACATATAAATATTTAAATTCTAGCATGCATTCACATATTACTATATCATTCATGTTTAAAACATACCTGTGTGTTTGGCCATATTATCCATATGCAATATCCATAAGATAGTTTAAACATATTAATTTACATCAACATACGTAATTGAGTTAACTATCAAAATAGCATTACACATCATCTAACATATCCATATATTATCATGTATTCAAATTTATTGATTCATGTATTCAAATTTATTGATCTCTATAAATTGTTATCAACTTTCTGTATTCATAGTTTTTGGTTTCATAGCCCAATACTCGAATATGGACCACCTGGATGTGGGTTGTGAAACAGGAGCGCTTAAACATGAGCTTAAGTCATCCTGCTCACTACTGTATCTGTCTATATTGCTACCACTATGCTTCTCAAATCAGGAGTGCTCTAACATGAGCTTAAGCCACCCTGATTGGCAAAGACTGCATGCATATGGGCATAAGAGCGCTCTAACATGAGCTTAAGCCACCTTGTCCATAACCCGAATATGCTACCACTGAGCTTCTTAAATCAGGAGTGCTATGATATGAGCTTAAGCCACCCTAATGAGCAAATATAATAACTGCATGCATAATTATTTATACGATACCATAACCTCTTTAATGACATGCCACCTACCCTAACTAGTCCCTAGATAGAGAATGGGCATTCTTATTCATATTCAGGTTACCAGTATCAATTATGCCATATTTCATAAATTTCACAAGATCATCACATATCAGGTTGTGATGTAGAGCACCATGTGCATAATCAAGCTCTTCAGTCATGTTATCATATTCAATACAAGCTCATTTAATCATATCAAAGGTGTACGCATGCCATACCCAAGTAATCTCATCATATGAATCCATTTATTCTTTTCTGGAAATAGGGCATTCACGAGCTCGGGAACCTTTATTCATGGGCATGAAATTCATACTTTAACGGGAGTGAAGCTTGGCTTCACGAGCATGAATTCCTTTCATGGGTGTGAAGTTTGGCTTCACGGGCATGACTCATTACACTTAAACAATATTACAGCACTGATTTCACTCAATTTCACACACAACATGCATAGGATTGAAAGCTAACCAATGTTAGCCACACCTATCAACACTTTACATATTCCAGTAGCCAAATTCAACTATAAACATGCATTTAATCATGTTTCATCAATCAAATTAGGCTCAATGCCTTTTATATCAACTAAAATGACATCCTTTGATGCTTAATTAATATTAAATCAATTTAAATATCCATCTGAGCATCTAATGGTTAGTTATCATGACACCAGCAATACCAAAAAAAATTATTTCATATCAACAATCATTTTAGAATCATCATTCATACCACAATCACAATATTTTCAAATAAAAATGGTTATATGTACAAATCTTAATGTAAGAGCCCTAAAACTCGATTCTCTTTTGTCTATTTCCTTTGGTGGGGTTCTTCACCATCAATCTCGGTCTCTAACATGAAAATAAATACCATATTACGTTCTATATTGACATTCCATCCATGAACATCATGTAAACCCTTAAACCTTATTCCCCCCATTAACAACAAATTTAAACGAATCAAAGAACATAAGGGAACGTGATTTCTTACCCCTGTTTTGTGAAAACACATTGATCTAAGGGTTTCAGAATGTGTTCTATACTCCTAAAACTGAATATTGATAATTATGGTGAATACCCTATTTAAATCAATTCTTACTTTCTTTTTATGGTGATTATTTCTAGTTTAATCACTCGAAATTTACAAGAATGATGATGATTTTGTTTTTGGGGGTTTTAAAGGATTAATGGCTAGGGTTGGGATTGATTTTATGTGAATTATGTCAAAAAAAATGACATTGCCATATTTAAACCTGTAGGTCTTCACGGGTGTGAAGACTAGTGTCATAGGTGTGAACATTTGTGTCATAGTCATGAAGATCCTCCGCTTCTAAAACTAAAATTCACGACATTAACGGCTGTGATTAACACTTTCACGGGCGTGAATGATATAAACTTCAATTTTTCTTATCTTTTTCTTTATTTATGGTTTCTAATACCCATAACCTAACATATATTTCCCATATGACCTTAATGTATCTTATTTAACATGTAAATTATAGGCCATAATTTGCATGTGCTACATGCTCTGCACATTGTTCTCCTATGTCAGATTCTAGAATGTTTACCTCCACTACTTTAATGATAAGTTTTTCAACTCAAGGGAGTATTATTTTCCTTTCATTTATTTGTTTTTTGCTCCTTTGTTAGTCATTAAGGACAATGTCTCAAATAAGTGTGGAAGGAGGAATTCTAACTTGTAGGTGTAGTTGTATAGTGTCAAGTATATGGTGAAAAAATTAAAAAATTTAAATTAAAAATTACATTTTTATTTGTTATGTTTATTTTTATATTTTTATTTATTGGATATGAGGTTATGAAGTATATTAAACTTGGTATGCCCAAAGAATAATGATAAGAGGCTTGATAAAGTTATAGTTTAATAATTAAAGACCTAAAATCTAGGGCAATTGATTTGATCATGTAAATTGCATGCTTATAACTTGATTATTGATGTATGATGTTGAAAAGTGTCGATAGGAGTAGCTAACATTTGTTAGCTTTAGTACCTTTGTGTATGGTCTACCACAATTGGATTTGATTGCTCGTGAAATTGCTAAACTCTACCGATTCATGACTGTGACATTAGGCTCACGCCCGTGAATGATCCCTCAAAGTGAATAGATTCATTTATGACATGGATTATGAGACTACCTATGAAAGTAGAGATGGTAATTAGACCTGCTCTAGCGGTACCTCGCCCCGAACGGGAAGGTTTTTTTGATAATATTTATGCCTCGCCCTGACTCTGAATTGTTTTGTAATGGGGACAGGGCGGGGATGGTATATACACCTCTTGCCCCAATCCCTGCCCCAAAAATTACATATATATATATACATATATATATATATATATAAGTGTTATATTTGTATTTTATTATTTAAAAATATATTATTTATGTTTATATATATATATATATATTAACATAAATAATATTTTTTTAATAATAAAATAAAAATATAACACTTATTTTAAAATAAAAAATATTGGGATTGGAATGGGACGGGGTCGGAGAACGGGGCGAAATTTTGGGATTGGAAACCGAGATAGAAAACTTTGCTTCGAACCCGCCCTGTTGCCATTCCTAAGTGAAAGGGGTCTTCACGACCGATTCCCAATTGAAAGGGGTCTTCACGACCGTAAATGAATATTCACGCTCATGAATCCCTTATACAGTTTTATAAATTGATTTTCATGATGAATTAACATGGAATTGGTATGCACACACAACCTATATGATGAGATAAGATTGTATATAGTATGATTACATGAACATGAACATGGATATGTTTTATATGCTCTATTACATGAAGTACTATATGGATATCATGTCGAAAACATGAAAAAAGGTCATGAAATGATGTGAATAAACAAGTAATTAATTTTGTTTAATGCTCATTCTCTATACGAGAACTAGAATAGGATATATGGCATGTCATTGAGAGGGTTATAGTACCATAATCATATCAGTTGGATTTATTACTTTTAGGGACAAGTGTTGGGTTTTGAAGAATTAATCATATTCATAAACGAAGCGAAAAATAAAATTTTTCAAAACCCAAAAACAAAAGATCATACTTGTACCATTAAAATTAATTTATATAAATGTAAATGTTAAAAATTATACCTTGTAATTTTTATTTGTTCTTCAAATCTTCACTTTTTTGGATTGTAGCAAACCACAACAATCCACACTAGGATGTCTCTAATGATAATCCACGTGAAGAATAAATAAGAAACTATCAAGAGAAATGGTTTGAACAAATTCAAAGTGCTAGCTTTGAAAGTGTTCTTGAGAGAATTTTTTATTGTCTTAAAAATATTCTTTTTCACAAAAAATATTTTCATGTCTATTTTCTGTCATTTGATATCTTTACTATTTGAATCAAATTCAAAAATAAGATGAAAATTCAAAAATGGAGAAAATGGAAACTAATGAATAGTAATTGGCCATAATTGACCTAATTATGGCCAAAAACAGTCGTTGGCCAATGGATGGGAAGCAACAGGTGTGCTAGGCTTGCTGCGGACTGCTACTCGGCAGCCCAGCTGGCCCACAAGGCAGGCCAGTAGCCTGCTTAGCCTGCACAGGCCTGTACGGGCCCGTGACACTTCCGAACGATTTTTCCTTGCGATCTCATCGCGATCCATCCTAAAATAATTCTCTTATATTTTGGATCCTATCCAAGACCATTTTACTCATTCTCCATATCTTCAATGCGTTTGACCCATTAGGTTCCCGGTTATGTTGGCCGCTTAAATTAACAACTTATTTAAGCAGGTCATGAGCGGTATCTAGCAACACATCATGACCCCCAATTGACTGGAAAGTCAGTGATTTGACTATGAACTTTTCCATAGACAATTTATGTGCAATTATTCCTTTCACCATTCTATACCCCACTTGGTTCAGAGTATGGACACGTGTCAACTCCCACTAGACTAACTACGTCACGTCTAATACAACTAATGTTAGTTTTTGTCCTTAAGGCTCATTACTCTATTGGATATATCATTGAACACTATCTTTATGACATTTCCACTCTGGTCAGAGATTTCTGAGTAATGACCACAACAAGAGGTCATGGGTATACACTCCTTCTATCAAGAGTGGTGAATCCTTTGTTGGTTACCCAATTAACTTTGAATACCTCAAGTTGTAGCCAATCACCACCCTATGAGCTACCTCTTTGAGGCAACAACGAATAGTGTCAAAATACAGAATCAATATTCAAGATATCCTTGAGTACCTCAAGTCTAAGGATACTTGCACCATTGCTATGACCAGACTATCATTGACATTTGAATAGATTATCCATATTATTGTCTCATAGTTGGTCATCCAATGTACTTAGCTACACTTAGCAAGCATCCACATGTTAACTCTAAACATCTCATGTTTATAGATTATGAGATCTACTACTCGATCCAATCAAGGAGTGTAACATGTGCTAGTCTTTCTGGATTAATAATGTCTCGTCTCATTAATCCTATGATTAGGGATAATTTTGATACTAACATAATTATACATGATAAGAATCTCAATATCATGATCTCATCATGATTTCCTTCATGCTATGTTATGTATCAAGGACTTCATTAAATGATTTAAGATCACTTATCAATTCATATATCAAATGAATATCAAATTAATGAAAAAGCCTTTTATTAATCAAATAAATTTGTACAATAAGTGTCAAAGGTGATTGCCTTTAGAGCACTCCTCTAACAAGCTCCCACTTGCACTAAAGCCAATCACCTTTGTATTTAATTCCATAGGCGAGTACATGAGAATCATATTTCTTTTGGGGAAGTGGCTTAGTTAAAGGATCAACAATATTCTGATCAGTAGGCACTCTTTCTGTCTTTACATCATTCCTACCAATGATTTTCTAATCAAATGGTATCTTCTGAGTAAATATTTGGATCTCTGATGAGACCGTGGCTCATTTGCTTGCGCAATGGCTCCATTATTATCACAATACAATTGTATTGATCAATAAAGCTAGGAACCACTCCAAGTTCTATGATGAATTTCCTTATCCAAACTGCTTCCTTTGCTGCTTCAGAAGCTGCAATGTACTCTGCTTCGGTTGTGGAATCAGTAGTCGTTTCCTGTTTGGAACTCTACCAACTAACTGCTCCACCATTTAGTGTGAATATATAACCTGACTGAGATTTTGAGTCATCCTTGTCAGATTGGAAGTTGGCATCGGTATACCCGCTCATAGTAAGATCTCCATCTCCATATACCAAAAATACATCCTTAGTTCTTCTTAAGTACTTAAGGATATTCTTGACAGCCACCCAATGACCCTCACCAGGGTTCGATTGGTATCTACTCGTGACGCTCAGAGCATATGATACATCGGGTCTTGTACATATCATAGCATACATGATTGATCCTGTAGCTGAAGCATATGGAATCAAACTCATGTGTGTCCTCTCATCTTTTGTCTTTGGACACAAAGACTTTGAGAGAGTAATCCCAAGGGTCATGGGAATATATCCCCCCTTGGACTGCTCCATGCTAATCCTCTTTAGCATCTTATCTATGTATGTAGACTGTGAAAGACCAAGCAATCTTTTAGATGTATCTCTATAGATCTTTATCCCTAAAATATAGACTGTTTCTTCAAGGTCGTTCATAGAGAAATTCTTGGATAACCAAATTTTGACTGATTGTAAGGCTAAGACATCATTTCCCATTAACAATATGTCATTTACATATAACACAAGAAATATGATTCCACTTCTACTAAACTTCTTGTAAGCACAAGGTTCATCCGGATTTTATAAGAAACCAAACTGTTTGATTATCTTATCAAACTGAATATTCCAACTCCTGGATGCTTGCTTTAATCCATAAATGGATCTTTGAAGCTTACATACCTTTTTGCCATCTTTGGTTATGAAACCTTATGGTTGTGTCATGTACACATCCTCAGTTAGATTTCCATTTAGGAAAGTTGTTTTCACATCCATTTGTCATATCTCATAATCATAATGAGTAGCAATGGCAAGGAGTATCCTTATGGATTTAAGCATAGCTACTGGGCTAAAAGTTTCATCGTAGTCAATTCCTTGTCTTTGACGATAACCTTTAGCAACAAGTCTAGCTTTATAGGTAATCACATTACCATCCATGTCAGTTTTCTTTTTGAAAACCCATTTTCACCCAATAGGTTTTATTCCTTCGGGTGGATCAACCAAAGTCCATACTTGGTTTTCATACATGGAATCCATTTCTAACTTCATGGCTTGAAGCCATTTGTCAGATCCGAAACTATTCAGAACCTCTTCATAGGTTATAGGCTCATCATTTTCTATGAGCAATACGTCGTTCTGTTCACTAATGAGAAATCCATATCTCTCTGGAACAATACGTATCCTTCTTGACCTACGAAGCTCTTGTGCTTCAGAAGGTTGAGCTATTATATCATTTGTATGAGTAACAAGCTCGGGTGCAGGCAGTTGATCAACATATGTTTGAGCATCTTGAAGTTCCTCAAGTTCAATTTTGCTCCCACTATCTCCTTTTAGAAGGAATTCTCTCTCTAAAAAGATAGCATGTCTTGAAACAAAAACCTTTTGTTCCAAGGGGTGGTAAAATTGATATCCATATGATACTTTTGGATATACCACAAACAAACATCGGTCAGACTTAGCTTCTAGCTTATCTGACATTGTCCGCTTCACATAAGCAGGACAACCCCAAATTCTCATGTAAGAAAATGTGGGCCTCTTGTTATACCATATCTCATATGGAGTAACATCAACTAACTTTGAAGGAACTCCATTTAATATATAAATGGCGGTCTCTAGTGCATAACCCTAAAAGGATTTAGGCAATTCCACAAAACTCATCATAGACCTTACCATGTCTAACAAGGTTCAGTTTCTTCCTTCAGCCACACCATTGTGTTGTGGCGTGTAAGGTGAAGTCCATTGAGATAAAATCCCATTATCCCTAAGATAATCTAGAAACTCTTGGCTCAAGTATTCACCTCCTTGATATGATCGAAGTGTTTTAATACTTTTTCCAAGTTGTTTCTCTACTTCATTTCTGTATTCTTTGAACTTTTCAAAGCTTTAGATTTGTATCTCTTAAGATACACGTATCCATATCATGAGTAGTCATCGATAAAAGTAATGAAGTAGATGAAACCATCTCTAGCGTGTGTAGACATTGGACCACATACATCTAAATGTATTAAGTCTAAAAGTCCATTAGCACGTTCACCCTTTCCCTTAAAGGGTAATTTAGTCATCTTGCCTAGTAAACATGATTCACATGTGTCATATGATTCATAATCAAATGACCCCAAACTACCACTTTTGTGTAGCTTAGCCTTACGTTTCTCACTTATATGACCATGACGATAATGCCATAAATAAGATAATTTCAACATATCTTGTTTTTTCCTTTTATTATCATTGATGTTTAAAATTGGATTTAACATATCTAATATGTATATTCCATTGCATAATGTACCATTAGCATAAAGAATTCCTTTCAACATAATAGAAGAACAATTGTTACTAAAAGCTAAAAGGAAACCATCTTTATTTAGACTTGAAACAGAAATAATGTTTTTAGTCAAAGTAGGTACATAATAGCAATTATCCAAATTTAATATAAGCTCACTAGGGAGGGTCAATACATATGTTCCTATAGCTAATGCAGTAACCCTTGCTCCATTTCCAACATGTAGATCTGACTCTCTCTTATTGAGCTGTCTACTGTTCCTTAGGCCCTGCATATCAATGCATATGTGTGAGCCACAACCGCTATCTAATACCCATATATTATTATTGGAAATGGTATTAATTTCAATGACAAAAATACCTAAAGTAGATGGGGCATCAGATGCCTTCTTCTTCAAGGACTCCAAGTAAGCCTTGCAGTTTCTCTTCCAATGGCCATCCTTGCCATAATGGAAGCATGTCCCTTTTGGAGCAATCTCCTTGGCCTTCTTTTTGGCCACGCCTCCCTTACACTTCATGGACTTCTTTTTCTTCTTAAGGTTCTTCCTTTTAGAACTTGAAGAGTCCACCAGCATCACAGCCTTACTGTCCTTCTTGACAGATGGCTCAGCTGTTTTAAGCAAGTTAATCAGCTCAGGAATAGTGGTAGAGATTTGGTTCATCCTATAGTTAAGCACAAAATGTGAATAACTATCAGACAAATCGGTTAGAATTAAGTCAATACTTAATTCATGGTCCATCACAAATCCCAAGGTGGCCAACCTCTCAATATAGCCATTCATCTTCAATGCATATTGCACTGGAGATGTCCCCTCAACCATCTTAGGGCGGAAGAGCAACCTTGAAGTTTCGAACCTTTCAAAACGTGTTTGCTCATCAAAAAGCTCTCTTAGATGGTATACTATGGAATTAGCATCCATAGCCTCATGCTGCTTTTGCAACTCAGCTGACATAGTAGCAAGCATAATGCAGCTTGCCATCTCACTATCATCGAGATGCTTTTGATATCCTTCTGAACATCTTCAGAAGCATTAGCCGTAGGGGGATTAGGCAGTGCCTCATCTAGGACATAGCCAATCTTTTCGAATTTGAGAACTATTCTCAGATTTCTTAGCCAATCCAAAAAATTTGGGCCCAGTCAACTTATTTGATTCCATTAGCGATCGCAAATTCACACTTGTCATTATGATGATTCTAGCAACCTAGATGTAAAATAGAACATGTTAGAATGTACATAAATGCATGTTTATTAGGTCTTTAATAAATCACATTATGGCTCCCACTATTTTGTTGCGAATCCATAGCCCTCACTATGAACCCGAGAGAACTTATATGGAAGTTCTCCTAGTGGATCGATATCCAACTAGCTAAGAATAACCTTGAGGCAACTTAACAAGCTATCCTTAGTTTGGTTGGTAGGTATCTAATCCATACCAATTGCATTATTCATGCAACTATCGAATCTTGTGCTATCAACTTATTGATGTATGCACATACATTGGGCTATCGACTCTTGATATGTGTACATCTCATGTATACAACCCAACTTCACCTCCAATACACATTAACCTTGGCGCAAATCCAACAAGTTAATAATATCGGTTAAGTCTAACCCATTAATCGTGAATTCTAATTTCAATGGATTGAACATATTCTTATAGAGTGAGCTTGAGGCAACTCCACAACCCTAACTCTAGAAGAACTCTGGTTCTCCCCATATTAATGGAAGACGTAAGACTTAATTGTTTATTTAGTGAGGGATTCCTTTGTTAAGTCTCATCAAGTTACTTTTATATATCATATATTCATCACATTGATATATAAAGATAGTTACATTAACTATATGGCACGATTATGGGCATACTAAAGTCAATCTCTTGAGCCAAAGAGAAATTGACTAGGTCTTACCTAGGTATATGCATGAATTTACAACCCAAAATAGAAATCAAATTCCTATTTCTAAGTCTTCTTGTTTATGGTACCATCTCTTTTGCTTCTTGCTCCTTTGTATCTTCATTCTATCCTAATCCTATGTAATCTAATTACATATTTCAAATTATAGAAAACCTCAATTTACATTTGAGGGGAGTAAGATGAGAAGAGAAATACATAAGAAAGAAAAAAAGGTAGGGACATGCAGGCCCTATTTACCATAAAACAAAATAATTTCATGCATGCTCAATCACATTGGGCCTAAGTCCATAATCATCCATCATGCCTTTTCATACGCCTCTAACATGCATTCTCTAATGCACAAAATAAAAATGATAATTTTGGATTTCAATTTGTAAATCGATTCAACACTTGAATCGAAATTGCCTATATGTGTTCCTTCGGTTAATTTAATTTTGTATGTCATTTTAAAGTCGAATTTAATATTTAATCAAATTAAATTAAATTCCATATTTCCAGAAATAATTCAAAATTAATTCTCCTTAAAATCATAATATTATGATGTTAAAATTAAACAATTTAATTTTAATATACATACCAATTTCTAGTCATACTAGAATTACAATTGCACAACTTAAATTAATTCAAACTTAATTTCCAAGAATTATAAAAATTTCTAGAACATAAAATCACCATTCTAATTATCTTTATGTCAGCTCAAGTTCATCAAAATATTTTTGGCACAAGCCAAAATTACTAAGACAAACGAATCAACACACTTAGATGCTCAAAATGACTAATTCGATATCTAGAATTTTTTTAACTTTCAAATGCTTGCAAAATAATTTTGGCATACATCTAACATAAATATAACATATTTTTAATCACATAAAAAGTATTTCAAGGTGCTGGAAATAAAATAAATACATACAAAAAAATCAAACAAAACAACCCCACTGGGTAAGCTAAAACAGTCCCATTTTTGTGCTTATTTGAAAAATTAATTAAAATAATTTTTAATTAATTATTGGATACTTACAGAGGCATAAACATATTCTCAATATGTCTAAATAATTTGTTCATAATTAAATTACAAGAAAAATGTAACCAGCCCCATCAATTATGCCAAACAACAACACATGTTCATAAAAATGAAATTTTAGGCATTTTTGAAACAAATCTGAAATTAATTATTTGAATCATATTCAAATCATTTTTCAATCAAAATAATCATTCTTAATCATCCCATGATCAGATTAAAGAAAGAAAAATATGTAAATTATATTTTACAAATTAATTTCAATTTTTCAAAATCTATTGATCCAAAATCATCAAAAACATACAATCCCATTGCACTTTCAATTAAAATTAATTTTAATAGATAAAAGGAGGCTTTGATACCAATGTTGGGTTTTGAAGAATGAATCATATTCATAAACGCAGTAAAAAATAAAATTTTTCAAAACCCAAAAATAAAAGATCATACTTGTACCATTAAAATTAATTTATATAAATGTAAATTTTAAAAATTATACCTTGTAATTTTTATTTGTTCTTCAAATCTTCACTTTGTTGGATGGTAGAAAACCACAACAATCCACACTATGATATCTCTAATGATAATCCATGTGAAGAATAAAGAAGAAACTATCAAGAGAAATGGTTTGAACAAATTCAAAGTGCTAGCTTTGAAAATGTTCTTGAGAGAATTTGTTGTTGTGTCTTAAAAATATTTTTTTTCACAAAAACATATTTTCATGTCTATTTTCTATCATTTGAGGTCTTTTCTATTTGAATCAAATTCAAAAATAAGATGAAAAGTCAAAAATGGAGAAAATGAAAACTAATGAATAGTAATTGGTCATAATTGGCCTAATTATGGCCAAAAACAGTCGTTGGCCAACGGATGAGAAGCTGCAGGCGCGCTAGGCCTGCTGCGGGCTGCTGCTGGACAACCTAGCTGGCCCGCAAGGCTGGCCAGTAGCCCGCCTAGGCCGCACGGGCCCGGACGGGCCTGTGACACTCCCGAACGATATTTTTGTGCGATCTCATCGCGATCCATCCTAAAATAATTCTCTCATATTTTGGATCCTATCCAAGACCATTTTACTCATTCTCCATATCTTCAATGCGTGTGACCCATTAGTTTCCCGATTATATTGGCCACTTAAATTAATAATTAATTTAAACAGGTCATGAGCGGTATCTAGCAACACATCATGACCCCTAATTGACCGAAAAATTAGTGATTTGACTATGAAGCTTTCCATAGACAATTTCTGTGCAATTATTCCTTTCACCATTCTATACCCCACTTGGTTCAGAGTATGGACATGTGTCAACTCCCACTAGACTGACTACGTCACGTCTAGTCTAAATAATGTTAGTTCTTGTCCTTGAGGCTCATTACTCTATTGGATATGTCATTGAAGACTATCTTTATGACATTTCCACTCCGGCCAGAGATTCCTGAGTAATGACCATGACAAGAGGCCATGGGTATACAGTCCTTCTATCAAGAGTGGTGAATCCTTTGTTGGTTACCCAATTACCTTCAAATATCTCAAGTTGTGTCCAATCACCACCCTATGAGCTACCTCTCTGAGGCAACAATGAATAGTGTCAAAATACAGAATCAATATTCAAGATATCCTTGAGTACCTCAAATCTAAGGATACTTGCACCATTGCTATGATGAGACTATCATTGACATTTGAATAGATTATCCATATTATTGTCTCATAGTTGGTCATCCAATGTACTTAGCTACACTTAGCAAGTATCCACATGTTAACTCTAAACATCTCATGTTTATAGATTATGAGATCTACTACTCAATCCAATCAAGGAGTGTAACATGTGCTAGTCTCTCTGGATTAATAATGTCTCATCTCATTAATCCTATGATTAGGGATAATTTTGATACTAACATAATTATACATGATAAGAATCTCAATATCATGATCTCATCATGATTTCCTTCATGCTATGTTATCTATCAAGGACTTCATTAATTGATTTAAGTTCACTTATCAATTCATATATCAAATGAACATCAAATTAATGAAAAAGCCTTTTATTAATCAAATAAATTTGTACAATAAGTGTTAAAGGTGATTGCCTTTAGTGCACTCCTCTAACAACAAAATGACTTAAGCTTAGGTGAGAGAGCCCTTAATCTCATATGCATGGAGTTATTATTTATACTCAGTCAATATGGCTTAAGCTAGGGTGAAAGCGCTCTTGACTTGAGAAGCTTGGGTGAAAGCTCTCTTGACTTGAGAAGCTTGGGTGAAAGCTTTCTTGACTTGAGAAGCTCAGTTGAGCACTGGTACAGACAAAAACCGTTAGTGAGTAAGATGGCTTAAGCTTAGGTGAGAGTGCTCTAGTTTCCCAACCCGTATCCAGGTAGTCCAAATTTAGAGTAACGGGCTATAAACTATAAAAGGAATAAGAAAAACTATTAACTAGCTGTAAATTATAATAAGGATCATGGAAACCAGTAACTAAGTATATGAACTAGAGGATATATATATGATATATAACGTGAATGTGAATATACGGATACACCTATATGCATTAATTATGTTTTTCAACCTGTAGTTCAAGGATGTTATACTCTATGATGATGTTAGTAGAATGATCAAAATATTGAGGTAAGTGCACAGTTTATATACTATGTGAATGTATGAATACTTGCTAGAATTTATATATATATATATGTACTACTAAGCTTTCATTAGCTTAGCATATGGGTTTTCTTGCACGTAATTTTGAAGCCATTAGATTATTGAGTTGACATGAAGAGGAGTCCAAGCCCATTAGAGCAATAGAAGCATAACAGTATTTGGGTCAGTTTTATTTCATTCATTTTATTTTATCGTCATGACATAGGACAAAGGTTTTTATTCTATTCATGTTTTTATCAATAAAGGTATGTAATTGATTGTGTTATTTTACACGAGGATTATTTTGTAGTAAAGGGTTATTATTGCTCAAACCAGTTTATTTTATAAATATGGATGTGGATTTTGATTTTGATTGGGACACAAAATATTATTTTATATAGTATATGGTATATGGAATGTATGGATTTTGCATGTAATACATCTACAGTGAATAAGATAGTAAACAATTTTAAATGAAACAATTTTATATGGATACAGTCATGTGACAACCTCTTGTATAGTGAGGTTATGTCCTGCTATATGGATGGGTGTTACAAGACTATAAGGCCTAAATAACCTGTTATAAAATCTCATCAACCCTAATTGGCATATCAATATGTCTATCATATTCTAGTCCAAACATTAATCATAGGCTCATTTTTACATGTTACATAATTTCATCTTTATATTAACCTTATTCCAATATTTCTGATTTATTTGAAATTTGTCATCTCATACTCAAATCTCACCTTTTGTATTTCTCATATGTTTCTATTTCCTTATAGGTATTTCTTTATTTCAAATCATATATCAATTACCATGCATCAATATTCATAATACAATTCTCCAATTCTAGAATTTATTAATAGACATGCATATGTATAATAAAACTAATAAATATTTTATTTTAATTCAAAATAATAGTTATTGTCATAGCATGCACAAACCTAGATATTGTGTGTCGCCTGATCTTATTCCTTATTTCAGTCGGATTTCCATTGTCTTAGTGTGCTTCTCCATTCCATATTTTCCATAACCGTCCATACTTCTAGGTTTCTTATAATTTGAATAGGGGTTCACACACTATACCTCGATATTCATGTGTTCAACCCCTCATTGAACTGGATTTTCTGGATAGCCTTTAATACTCAACTCTACAAATGGTTTAACATTTTTTTGCTTTTCTAATAGTCTTATCTACTTCTTAAGCTCCTTCTACCCTTACCATTTCCAAACAATTATTTCAAATTTATTATTTTATAATTTGAATAGAAGGTCCCTTTCTTTCAAGTCTTCATTTCCATGCCAAAGGCTATTTTCACTCTATTACAATCCTTTTCTTTTTCACTTGGTTCAAATCTCACTCCAAAGTTCCATTTGAGGTCCTTCAATGTCTCGGCTAAAAGGAGAATTTGGCTAAAAGGTTTGCTTAATCCATTTTAAACTCATTAACCTTTTGTTTAATCTAAATCATTTGGGATTTAAGTCCAACAATGTCTTAGTTTATATATTGGTTCCAAACTACTCACGATGTCTTCCTCACATTGGTCCTAGTTTTACCAAATCAAAACCAAGCTTCCATTCTAAGTCTCAACCAATTGTACACACACCACCTTCTTTTCTTTTTCAAAACAGTTAGTAAACAAAAAACTCTCATTTGTTCTTTCTTGCTTCGGCCATGTTTACTTCTTTACTTAACATAATTTTTATATCAATTTACTATCCAATTTATCTTAATTATGTTTCGGTCAACTCGGCTTAATATCTCAACTTTTAGTTTTGTTAATTCTAACTATGGGATTGGATTAATGTTAACTTAATTGTTTTATTTTTCAAGTCAAAGGTCTCGGTCACACACCAAGTTCCCATCTCCAAATCTTACATCCACGGTTTTTACAAGATAAGGTTTTAAGCCTAAGTTAGACTTCTCTTTACCCTATATGTCATGACCTATCTTGGACATAGATCCCACTATACATGCTTCAACAACCCACCTCCTTCTCCTGTTTACATGTCATGGGTAAACACCATAACATAACCCAAATCCTAGCTTCAACATGGCACACAAAAGAAAAGAACAAAATGGATATTAGGACTCACATCATGAAGAAATAGAATGAAATCAAACTTGTATAAATATTTTGAAGAGAAGAACCGTAAAAATTAAAGATAAAAGAGAAGAAAAAAAGAAAAGAAAAAAAGTCTCGGTCAAAAAGAAATTGGTTTACCTTATTATTCTCATTCATTTGAGTATCTTGGCTTAGACCACCTCTCTCATGCCATTCCTTTCAATTTTCTTTGAATAACTCATGGGCTCCCAATTTTTTTTCTCCTTCTCTTTGCTCAAATCTTCATACGCAAGGTCAATTCTATCTTTTTCTTTCCTTAAGCCCTACATGGAACTATATTTCATTCCCAATCATACCATGTTCGAACCATTTAAAACACTTCTTCTCCTTCATTTGTCTTGGTCTAATTGAATGAGATTGAGATGGAGCCGTTTTTGTCATATCTGCTAATTTAGACCTAAGTCACGCGAGTTGTAAAATCGACTCGTTGGGTTGACCAAAGTCTAAATTTGGATTTTTATTGAAAAATAATGAAAATAATGACAATTAGGTATGGAAAATACCAAATAAAGTGGTCTAAATATTTAAAGATGTTAAATTTCGGTAAAGGACTAAATTGCGAATTTTGAAAAGTTTAGGGGTCAATTTGCAATTTATCGAAAATTGGATGATTTAAAGGGGATAATCATAAATTAAATGCATGAATTGGGACATAAAATGCATATGGAGGCCAGCTACACCAAGTGTCACATTTTAAGAAGTCAATTGACATACATGAATTAGAAATTAATGAATGTTTCTAGATTGATGCTTAGGTGTCCCTCCCATCTTAATAACCTTTGTCATTTTCTTCTTGATTAATTCTTCTTGTTTCTTAATCCTTAGTATCTAGAATTTCTCATCATTGTCTTCCACGTTCCTCTTATCATACATCAAAGGAAGATGAACATATTAATTACCTAAGGAAAATATCTAGATTTTTATAGCCTATGTGTCAAAGTATTGATTAATTTTGTCTTCTTCCTTTTAATTGCCTCTCTTCTTCTTTATCACTTAAACATCTAGAAGACTTTTATCCTTTCCTCAAATCAGCCCACGTTTCTTGAAGTCCAATACACCAAATGGCAAAGTTTAATAAGCTAATGAAGATACATGCATATAACATTAATTAAGGTTTCTAGAATATGGCTTATGTGTCCCCCATTTTAATGACTTTTGTCACTTTGTTCTTGATTGCTTCTTTCTCTTCCTTATCCATTTTCATTGAGGAAAATTTTGTTCTCTCAAACCAGCCACGTTTTCCCTTGTTCCTCCATAGCTAAAGCTTGATTTTAGAAAGAGAAAGTGAGAAAAGAGAGAAAAAGTAAGGTAAAATCCCATTCTCATGCTTAAGGAAGCTTAAGAGAGTAAGGAGAAAGGGAGAAAATTAGGTTTATGAATTTTAATAATCTGTTTATGAACTTTAGGAACTCAAAGTGACAAGGATTTGGCTCAAAGGAGCAAAGGAAAGGAGAAAGAAAAGTAAAGAGAAAAAGAGAGGTTTGTGCATAATCTAAGGCAATAGCCTATTTTAATTTTTTTTTAATTGCATAATTTAATTATTTGGCATGTTGATGAGTTTGAATTAATATTAATTGTGATGAAAAATCTTGGGGATGCATGTTTGCTAGACTTAGGATTTAATTTCGTAAAAATTGAATGTAGTCCTATGTCTCATCTTTCAAACCCAACAAACAACATGCAAAAATTGAATGTGATTGGTTGGTATGTTCTTTGCTGGAAATTGATGAGCAGTGTTCACTTAAATTGTTATAACGTATTTTCTGGAACTCGGTTTTGCATGTTGTTTGTTGGGTTTGAAAGATGAGACATAGGACTATAACTTTCATTTAGACCATAAAATCTGAATATGTCTGTAATTTTCCAGAAAAATCCATAAATTTCGAACATAGAATCTGTCCAGAAATTCTGGGCAGAATTGTTAGTAATGAGCAGTAAGTACTTAAACTTTTATAACTTGAGTTCTGGAGCTTGGATTTGTGTGTTATTTGTTTTGTTTGAAAGCTAAGACATAAGACTATAATTGTTATTTAGACAATAATATCTGAATATGTCTGTAATTGTCCAGAAAAATTCATAAAGTTCTGACTAAGAATCTGTCTAGGAAATTCCGGGCAGAATTGTTTAGTGACCAGTCAGTGGTAATTTTATCATATCTTTTGATACAGAACTCAGAATTAAGTGATTCCAGTTTCATGTTAAAGCTAAGATACAGATATAAAATTGGTAAGAAGACCTAGAATCTAAATTCAGAACTTAACAGGACCAAAATTAAGGTCCAAGACTGAGAACAGAATCTGCCAGTGGCAGGACAGCATATGAGATGAGGAATGAAATGAGTAAAATGATGTGGACCTTGTTATATTATGTAAATATTATTCTGATTGAGTGATTATGTAATTATTTTGAGACATTAAATGCATGAAAAGTGTGAATATAATTGTTGTGAATTTTAATGAGATTGTATAAGCCCTAGAACACCGAACCAACTTAGGATAGTTTGGCATGCCAAATAGGGGGGGAGTATGATGAAAATGATTAAATCCATTAATGGTATGATTATCTACGCCGGGTTTGGCATTGTTATCTATGCCGGGTTTGGCATTGTTATTTATGCCGGGTATGGCATTATTATCTACGCCGAGTTTGGCACGGTTATCTACGCCGAGTTTGGCACGGTTATCTACGCCGGGTTTGGCACTTATATGCGCACATCATATTGCCCGGGTGGCACTCCTAAGTGCCGGGATGGCAACTCCGTTATCCTAGTTAGTGGTTCATAGGTGTCTTGGGCATAAATAAGGACATAAATAAAGAAGTTGTGGAACATAAATGAATTATTGGAATTTAAAATGGAATTATGAATTGTGACATGGAAAATAAAAGAAATAATGACTTGTAACATGATTGATTATGACATGTTATATATAATGATGTTTTAGTAAAGTAAACAAGTATGAGATAAAAGAATATGATCTGATCTTTATACATGCTATAATACCATGATATGTATATTTGCATGAGAATATGATTAAGCATGAGTTGATATATGATAATGCATGATTGCATAAAATAGTTTATTGCCTTATTTATATGCACCACTAAGCCAAGAGCTTAGCGTGAGAGTTTCTCTCGCGCAGGTATAGCGAAGAATAAGGAGACAGTAATAAATAAAGCTAGCGGCGACCTGATCCAGTAAAGCAGCATATTTGAACATCCGTGGGTCATACTTCTGTTGTATTTATGTTTTTAAATTTTATTTTGTAGTATTTGTAAAATAAATGGTACACTTTATAAAGAAGATGTTATTAAATAAAATGGATTTTTATCTTTAATATTATGACTTTTCTTTTATGCTGCAAAGTAAATAAATAGTAAATAAAAAAAAATGAATGATTTTCATGTGTACAAAAATTTAATAATGATCTTTTAACCGATGAAGTAAGAGGTAGCACTCCCTTATTCGGGCACGAGCTGCTGGGGTGAGGGGGTGTTACAGTTTTCCTCAAAATTTTATTGTCCTATATCTAAATTAGTGTTTGTTTAGTGAGAAAAATAAAAAAAATGGATGGAAAATCAAAACAAAAAGTTCGATTTAGAGGGGATAGTAGGACGGGTTGAAGAAGAGTAAAACAAGATGAATGTTTTTGAAAAACTTAAAAATGGAACCCAATTTTATGTGCATGAATATGTAAGAATGCATTTTTGCCATTTATACCCCAATTTAATAAGTGTTTAGTACGCATGTCACCCATGTGGCGGGTTGCATGCAAGGATTTAGCTTAATTAATATTTATTTAATATAATTAATCATAATTAATCTAATCATTTACCAAACTTCTCATTTAATCCTTCAACTTTTCTCTTTTCATATTTAACCACGTTTCAATTTTTGTTTCTTCAATTTCTAGCCCTAAAAGAATTAATCTCTTGCAATTAAATATACCAAAATTCATGAAATAATTTATTTTACGCACTGGTATTCTCGATTTCGGGATTGCCACACTGGAGCAAAATTTGTGTTTCGCAGCATTCTTGCAGAACTGCACTTTAAATTTTATTTATTCGATTTTGTACTTTAAACATTGGAATTTTAATACGAAATTATACCAACAGGTTCGTCTTAATATTCTTCATGTCCCAATGTTCTTAGTTTGTGACTAGTTCATGTCCTAGTGTTCTTAGTTTGTGACTAGTTGATAACGCGTAAATTGCGCATTTTTCAATCTAGCCCTGTCCTTATCAGTTTTCATGCAAAATTTAACGTTGCATGTTTATAATCAATTTTCTCACTTATACATGAGTTGAATTTAGACTCTGGTAGTATTGTCTATGTTTCGATCACAAACATACTCGATTTTTTCTCAGTTCGATGTGTCTAATCATAAAACATGCATGTCGATCGAGACCTAAATTAGAAAACATGATAGGGTTTATCCTTTGAATTTTCTCCTTAGGCTATCTTCTCTTGTCAACTCTCTATCCTTGACTCCAACCTACATGTGAGAGAATACTCACACGCTAAGCAAATATTGCCTAGTGGTATATAACAACATGCAAAGTATGTAAACAATATAATATGCATGGAGCAATAATACATATATACATGTGTATAGATAAACATGTTATCCTTACCAACATGCCATATAATCTTACCTTATAAATTTGCTCATGCAGCAATCACCATATCATGTTTAATGATTACCATAACGTAGATTAAACATGTAACATCCTCAACTTTCAACATATGCATTTTTACATACATTTCATTTGGACATATGCATTTGCTTATATTTCACTTGAGAATGTGCATTTTATATGTATTTTGATAAGGACAAGTTTACGACACGCACTAGCTACATGTTTGAGTATTTTGCAATTGTGCTGAATTGCACGTGTCAATTTTATAAATTAATTGAGGGTGACATGAAATTGAAATTTATATGAATAAAATTATTAGATTGAGTTAATAAAGTGAAAATGAAAAGAAACAAAGGAAAAATATAAAGAAAAAAAAGGAAGAAAAAAAATGGGAAAACGACAAAAGTGAGGAGGTGGGAGGTGGACCTTATCTTTCTTCTCACTAATCTACCTCCCTCACTCCAATTTCGTTTCTTTTTCTTCTTCCACCATTTCAGCCTTATTTTCTTCCTCATTTCACTTAATTTTTGTAGCAAATTGATCCCTTTCAAATTCGTTCTTGGTAAGTAACATTCTCTCCATTATTCTAGTGTTGTTTGAGCTATTAGGGTTAAGTTGTAGCAGTATTTTTCAACTCAATTTGGATACCAATAGAAAGTGATTCTAAAATTTTTTAAAACATAAAAGTTGTTCCTTTATGTCTTAGGTTTATGGATATATAAATGGTTTTGCAAGATTTAGTGTATATGAAAATATATTGGCATATTACTAGAACCGGTCCGGGTCTGAACCCTAGCTCAGTTAGCTACTGTGTTCATTGGTTTTCAATATGATAGAGCCGCTAGTTTAGGAATATCAAAAAATTAAAGTTTTAGATATATGTGTTATATATTTTTATACAAAATTTCAATTTCATATGTCTTTTGGATGTTGAGTTATGGTGAATGAAATTATGACTGTTCCATAGTTTGAACTGTCTGCTTAGTGCCTAGGCAAATATAGAAACTTCTTTCGCTATTTTGAGCCCCTTAGAGATGGATTATGTAAATTATCAAAACATGAAAGTTATTTTTATATATCGTCTCTAAATTTAGGTATAAATATCACCTTAATATGATATGTATAGAGTGAGATAAAGCCTTCATAAGTCATACTGGTCTGGAAGCCAACTCTATTCTAGACCAGTGCAATGTTTCTTATAATTTGAGGACCTTAGAGACATAACTGATAAAGGTTGTAAACATATAAAATGTTCCATTTTAACCTATATAAGTTCTACCAAGTTTCATTATAATCTGACTCACAGATCATAAGATATGAAGGACTAAATTTGATACCCTAAAACTGCCAAAGGGCAGAAACAGGGCAGAAAACATAACACAATTGGAAATACCACCAAAAATTGTAAAATTTTCAAATTTCTCTAAAATTATAGTATGTTATATAATTATATGTTAATTTTAATTAGGAACAATAATCATATAAATTGGACAAATCTAGAAAAAGCTATTGGCTAATCCATCTCATAAGGTTACACTGCCACATAGGAAAAAACCTAACTATATATATGAACTATGCACATTAATTTGTTTAAGCCATATTACGTTTCTCTAGTCATAAATTAATCGACTATATTTCTATATTAGGCTCACAATATATTAAAGAACCATAAAGAGGGGATAAACAATAACTTAAGGGCCGAAATCAAAGGGCAAAAGTGAGTATAATTATCAAACAATTTTCTTTAGTGCATATGAATATTGCTTACTATGTGATATGTGAGATGATTTATGGTTATGTGATTCATATGATTGTCACGATTTGATCTTGATAATGAGATGATGGATAATTTATGACATATGTGGTACATATAAGTGGTATATGTGTGTTATATTTGAGATATATGCTTGGCATACGTGATATATACATGGTTTATGTGTAGTATATTTGAAGTATATGTGTGGAATATGTGGTATATATGTAATATATGTATGGTATATGTGAGAAAGATACAATGGTTGATGAATACTTAGTTACAAATGCATATCCATATGGACTAAAAGGGCGTTGTGACTAGTTAATCGATATTGTAAAGCAAAAGAAGAGGCCTATGGCCCAACAAATGTGCAAATGAAACAAATGATCAAGCTAGCTAGCAATGCAATGTTCACATGGAAAATGTTCACATGGATACCTTGGGCAATGTCTATTTAACTTGATCACAACAAAATGAAATAAGCAAAGCATATGCATATGTAAAGAGTAATGAAGATATGTTTTAATTTTACTAGTAACTATATGATTCTGATGAATGAAATGGAATATGCAGTATGCGTTAGATTTGTGATTTGTTACTATGAGTTACTTGACTCTCACTGAGTCGTAACTCATCAAATTGTATCATTTTTCAGACAAAGAAAAGTGACAGCTTATTTTGAGCAGCATATAAAATACATGGAACACAGGTCACCAGCCGAGTCTCATCACTCTCTCTCCTTACATTCCATACAAGCATGAAAACATGTCATTTGTATTGGGTTTTGAAGAATGAATCACATTCATAAATGCAACAGCAAAAATAAAATTTTCAAAACCCAAAACAAAATATCATACTTATGTCGTTAAACTAATTTATATAAATATAGAAGTTAGAAATTATACCTTGTAATTTCTTATTTTTTATTCAAATCTTCACTTTGTTGGGTTGTAGCACACATTAGGATGTCTCTAATGATAATCCACATGAAGAATGAAGAATAAACTATCAAAAGAAATGGTTTGAACAAATTCAAAGTGCTAACTTTGAAAGTGTAACATCCTTGACATTCCCCACATGCATTTCATTGAACATAAGCATCTTGCATACAATTCAATTGACCACGTGCATTTCATACGTATTTTCGTATGAACAAGTTCATGGCACGCACTAGCTACGTGTCCTAGTATTTGGTAATTGTATCGAGTCACACGTGTATCCTTATAACCTAAATGATGATAACAAAGAATTAGAAATAAATTGAATAAGGTAACCAAATTAATGTAAGAAAAATGATTAGATTAAGATTAGTAAACATTTTACATTGTTAATTTAGTTAAATCGGGAAATGATTAAGTTGTACTATTGTGTCAATTAGTCGAATTATATATATATGTAAATAATAATAATAATATAAATAAAATAAAATGAAAATGAAACAAAAGAGAAATAAAAGAGAAGAGAAGAGAAAAGAGAAGAGAAAGGACAAAAGAGATGAGAAAAGAGATGGGAAAAAGACAAAAAACAAAAAGTTAGCTTTATCTTCCCATTTCTGCCTTCTTCTCCAGCCCGACTTCTTCTTCAATTTCCTCCATTTCAGAATTCAATTCATCCTTATTTCACTTAGTTTTTTAAGCATATTTATCCCTTGCAAGGTCGTTCTTGGTAATTAATCAATTCTTATTGCTATAGGGTTGATTTGAGTTGCTTAGGATCATTAATAGGCACTGATTTGCAACCCGATTTTGATGCACATAGAAATTGATTCTGGAAAATTTTAAAACACAAACATTGTTCCTTTATGTCTTATATTTATGGATGAGTAAAATGTTTGCATGCTTTGGTGTATAGGAAGAGAAATCCTCTCTCTACTGAAACTGGTCAGGGTGTGAACCCTAACCAACTTAGCTACTGTGTGCTTTGATTTTGAATATGTTAAATCCATTATTTGATGTATATCAAAACATAAAAGTTGTAGATATATGTATTTTTTATCTCTATGCCACATTTAAGGTTCATAGGTCTTATAAATGTTGAATTATGGTGAATGGAACCATGATTGTTCCATGGTTTGAACTGCCTACTGAGTGCCCTGGGCAGATCCAGCAAATTGTTTGGCTAATGTGAGCTCGTTAAAGCTAGATTATGTATATTATCAAACATAAAAATTATATTTATATGTCTTAGCTAAAATTTGGTACTAATTTCAGCTTAATTTGTTATGTATAGACTAAGTTATGGCCTTTGGAAATCATACTGGTCCGGAAGCCAATTCTATTCTGGCCTAGTAAACTTTTTGTTATATTTTGAAGACTTTAGAGACATAATTGATAATAGTTATAAATATGAAACATGTTCCATATGAACCCATATACGTTTCAGTAAAGTTTCATTAAAATATGACTTATAGATTATAAGTTATGATGAACCCAAATGGGTACCCTGAAACTGCCTAAAGGCAGAAAACAAGGCAGAAAATAGAACACATTTAGAAATTCCAAAAAATATTGTAAAATGATCCCATTGGTCTGAAATTTTAATATGTTATATAATTATATGTTAGTTTTAATTAGGAATAAGAATCGGATTTATTGGTGAAGTATAGAAAAAGTTATAGGCTAAACAATCCCATAAGGTCACACTGCCTCATAGGAAAAATCTTAACTATTGACATGAACAATGCATATTAATTTGTTTAAGCCACATTAAGTCTCCCTAGTCATGAGTTAATCGATTATGTTTTCATATTAGGCTCGCAACATATTGGAGACCCACAAGGAGTGGATAGACAATAAGTTAGGCATCGTAATCAAAGGAGAACGGTGATTCTAATTATCGATTGAATTCTTTAGTGCAAATGAATGTTGCTTGCTATGTGATTCATATGATTGTCATGATTGGTCCTTGATAATGTAATGATGGATAATTTATGACATTTTGGTACATATAAATGGTATACTTTTGTTATATTTGAAGTATATGTTTGACATATGTGATATATATACATGGTATATGTATAGTATATGCAAGGTATATGTGTGGCATATGAGATATATATGTGGTATATGTATATTATATGTTATAAGATACAATGATTGATGAATGCTTAAATACAAGTGCATATGCATATGGACTAAAAAGGCGTTGTGACTAGTTAATCAATATTGTAAAGCAAAAAAAGAGGCCTATGGCCCAACAAATGTGCAAATGAAACAAATGATCAAGCTAGCTAGCAAATGCAAAATGCAAATGTTCACATGGCAAATGTTTACATGGAAACCCGGGACAATGTCTATTTAACTTGGACACAACAAAATGAAATAAGCAAAGCATTTGCATACATAAAGAGTAATTATTATATATTTCAACTTTATTGATACATATATGATACTGATGAATGGAATGGAATATATGGTATATATTCGATTTGTGATTTATTACTATGAGTTGTATGGTACTTTAGAGCTCATTGGATGATTATTCTCACTGAGCCGCAACTCATCAATTTGCATCATTTTTTAGGTAAAGAAAAATGATAGCTCATTTTGATTAGTGTATAGAAGACATGGAGCACAGGTCGTTGGTCGAGCCTCATCACTCTCTCTCCTTGCATTCCACACAAGCATGAAAACATGTCATCTGTATTTTGGACTTATATGCTTGAATATGTATTATAACTCTAGATTAGTTTTGAAATGTATAAATGGAAACAACCCATAATCCTTCAGATGGGAAGTTTATGTTTTAATATATGTGATATATCGTATTGTGGTTTTTAATGTTGACTTGAAAAGTCATTGAATGATATTACAGGATATGAGACTTGCAAAGTCATTGAATAGAATTACAGGATATAAGACCTGTAAAGGCATTAGTTGATTTTATAGGATATGATATGAAAAAAACATTTACTACCACTGTGATCAGGGTATTTTCTCTTTCCAACATGCAGTATGTGATTATTTGATATAGAAATAGGTTATACTTAAATGCATATGATGTGATGTTATATTTGTGGTATCAGAACAAGGATAGGTTCCATGGGAACATGCATATGCATAAGAGCATGATAACCTATGCATCCTATGTGTTGAACATTATGTAGTGACATAATTTCATTTATTTTAGGGACATCATAAGACATAATTCACCAAGGAGGGAGAGGATGGCTGAAATGCATTCTCTTGAGGCATCACCTCATTTACATAGAGATCAACCAGCACTAGGAGCTAGAGCTCCAGTACATGCATCACAGTCATCTCATGCAGAAGTACCCCATGAAAACCTAGAACAGGAAGTATATAGTCCTGAAATGTACAAGGAAAGACGTAAAGACAAGCTGAGGAAACATGGTGAAACATGGCTGAAAAGGACACATAGGGTAGTGAATATGATGAGATGTACCCCGGATGAGAAATTAGATTATGCAGTATCCTTGCTACAAGGAAATGCTTATGAATGGTAGGAGACAGTCCCCGATAGTGATGCACAACCACCGGTGTTAACATGGAATGATTTCCTCTTGGACTTTCAGAACAATTACATGCCTGAAGCATATAAAGATGAGAAGAGGAAGGAATTCCTGAATCTGAAATAGGGGAATATGTCTGTTGCGGAGTATGAAGTACAGTTTAATAAACTTTCCCATTATGCCACCTTCATGGTCTCTACTGAAAGAGACAAATGCATAAAGTTTGAGGAGGGCCTCAAATATGAGATCAGAAACAGAATCACGACTACTGATTTTGATAATTATGCCAGACTCAGAGCTGCTACAATCAGAGCTGAACGGTTAATGAAAGAAGCTAGGGAGCAACAAATTAAAAAGGTAGCACGTGAGTTCTTCAGTGAGTCTAGCAGAAGGTCAGGAAAAAGAGGCAGATATATGCCTGCACAGTCTAGCAACAGAAGTGGGTACTCCAATTCTATAGGTTGAGGCATGACTTTCTCTTACCCAGGCAGAGGGCAGAGCCAATATGTTGAATAAACGCCCATATGTAGTCATTGTGTAAACAGCATACGGGCAAATGTAGAAGGCTCACAGGAGCATGTTATTTCTGTGGATCAATGGAGCACATGTATAAAGACTGTCCAAATAGAGCCAAACTAGCAGACACCAGCAGAGGTAGAGGAGTATCTGAGACTACAGTTAAGGCACCGAGGGTCTACCCTACTAGTGGGACACAGGGCAGAGGAAGAGGTAGGGGCAGGACTAGTACAATGGGCAGAGGAGTAACCAGATCAAAAGGTCAGAGTTCTAGACCCCCTACTCAGGCTAGGGTGCTTGCTATGACTAGACATGAGGCGGTGGATGCTCCCGAAGTAGTTATCGTTAATATTTACATTTATGATATGTTAGCATATGCATTGATTGACCCAGGCTCCACTCATTCATTTATATCATTGCATATGGCATCTAAACTGCATCAAACGCATGAACCTTTGGGGATTGACATAAATGTGAGTACTCCATTGGGAACAGTGATAGTTGTGAATAATGTCTGTCGTGATTGCCTGATATGCATTGATAGAGCTGAGTTAATAGTTGATCTGATTTTATTGCCAATATATGAATTTGATGTGATACTAGGAATGGACTGGTTAACTAGACATCATGCAATAGTGAATTGTTTTACTAAGGAAGTAATTTTGGAATCACCAAACCAGCCAAGGGTAGTATTTCTAAGTGAAAGAAAACTTGTGCCTACATGTCTAGTTTCAGCTGTAAAGGCATTTCGAATGATCAAATGGGGATGTGAAGCATATTTGGCATATGTGACTGATACTAGAACCACTGATAGCTTGCTTGAAAATATACCAGTTGTAAGGGAATTTACTGATGTATTCCCAGATGATCTACCTGGTTTACCACCAGATAGAGAGATAGAATTCACTATTGAACTAGTACCAGGAACAGCACCAATATCAAGGTCACCCTACAGAATGGCCCCAGTTGAGTTGAAAGAACTGAAGGCCCAATTGCAGGAGTTACTTGACAAAGGGTATATTAGACCTAGTGAATCACCTTCGGGAGCTCTAGTATTATTTGTTAAAAAGAAAGATGGAATAATGAGATTGTGCATCGATTATAGGCAACTGAACAAAATGACGATGAAGAACAAATATCCATTGCCTAGAATAGATGATTTGTTTGACCAGTTGCAAGGAGCCCAAATATTCTCTAAGATTGATCTGAAATCAGGCTATTACCAGCTGAAGGTAGCTAAAGCGGATGTTCCAAAGACTGCCTTTCGAACCAGGTATGGACATTATGAATTTTTAGTAATGCCATTTGGGTTGACTAATGCTCTAGCTGCATTTATGGCATTAATGAATAAGGTGTTTCAGCCATATATGGATAGGTTTGATATAGTATTTATTGATGACATATTGGTATACTCAAAGAATAGGGGAGAACATGAACAACATTTAAAAGTTGTGTTGCAAACTTTGAGGGAGAAACAATTATATGCCAAATTGAGTAAATGTGAATTCTCGTTAGATCATTTGGTATTTCTTGGACATGTGGTGTCGTGTAAGGGCATAGAGGTTGACCCAAAGAAAATTGAGGCTATGGTAAATTGGGAAGCTCCTAAAAATATTTTAGAAATGCGTAGTTTTATGGGTTTAGCCGAATACTATCGCAGATTTGTGATGGATTCTCCTTAATTGCTAGCCCTTTAACTAAATTGTTAAGAAAGAATGTGCCTCTCAAGTGGACTCCAGAATGTCAGAGGAGTTTTGATGAACTAAAACACAGACTAACCTCAGCACCAGTGTTGACTATCCCTATAGGTACAAGTTGGTTTACAATATCTAGTGATGCTTCTCACCAAGGCTTGGGATGTGTATTAATGCAACATGGTAAGGTGATAGCTTATGCATCTAGGCAACTGAGACCACATGAGATCTCATATCCAGTGCATGATTTAGAATTGGCTGCTGTTGTATTTGCATTAAAGATTTGGAGGCATTATCTGTATGGAGGCATTCCAGATCTTCACAGACCATAAAAGCTTAGGTTATTTGCTGACACAAAAGGAGTTAAACATGAGGCAAAGACGATGGTTACAGTTGTTAAAAGATTATGACATTACAATTGAATACCATCCAGGGAAAGCCAACGTGGTAGCAGATGCATTGAGTAGGAAGGCTAGTAGCAGTGTAGCTCACTTGCAAGTATCTTCTTTTCCATATTTGATTCAATTATGATCTATGAATGTTGAATTAAATATACATGATGAAGGATCACTGATTGCTACTCTTCAAGTCAGACCTATACTAAAGGATATGATCAAAGTTGCACAAAGTAAAGATCCTAAATTGTGTGAGAAAATTGAATCAATAAGGCAGGGAAACAGTAAATATTTTCAATTGCAGGACGATGTACTGATGTTAAAATCACGCATATGTGTTCCAGACACTGAGAACTTGCATCAAGAAATAATGGAAGAGGCACACAATGTACCGTATGCAATGCACCCACGGATGACAAAGATGTATCACAGTTTAAGGCCTCATTACTGGTGGCCAAGAATGAAGAAAGACATAGCAGAATATGTTTCCAAATGCTTGACATGTCAGCAGATTAAAATTGAACATTAGGCACCAGTTGGTAAACTACGTCCATTGTCAGTGCCAGAATGGAAATGGGAAAGAATAACGATGGATTTTGTCTATAGATTGCAAAGAACTCCACGGAAAAATGATGCAGTATGGGTAATTATTGACAGATTAACCAAGTCAGCACATTTTCTACCTATCAAATGGGGTTGTACACTTGAGAGTTTGGCCAAATTATATGTGAATGAGATAGTCAGATTGCATGGCATTCCAGTGTCCATTGTGTTTGATAGAAATCCACGGTTTACTTCAAGTTTTTGGGTGAGTTTACAGAATGCATTGGGAACAAAATTGAACTTTAGCTCTACATTCCACCCACAGACTGATGGACAATCTGAAAGGACTATACAGACATTGGAAGAAATGCTTAAGGCATGTTTTATGGAATTCAGAGGTGCTTGGGATGAATATATAACATTGATTGAATTTGCTCACAACAACCAATATCATAGCAGTATCCATATGGCACCATATGAGGCATTGTATGGTAGAAAGTGCCAAAGCCCCATCATTTGGGATGAAGAAGGAACACGTGCATTAGAAGGGCTAGAGATAGTGCAAGACACAGTGGATAAGATCAAGGTTGTCATGAACAAGCTAAAGGCAGCCCAAGATAGACAGAAAAGTTACACTGATCAACATAGAAGGGAGATGGAATACGAGTTAGGTGAAAAGGTGTTTCTTCATGTATCTCCATCGAAAGGGATAATCCGATTTGGAAAGAACAGTAAATTGAACCCAAGATACATAGGGCCTTATGAAATTCTTGAGAAGATTGGTCCATTGGCTTATGGTTGCCTTTACCACCCGAGATGGCTCAGATACATAATGTGTTTCATATGAGCATGCTTAGAAGATACAGGTCAGATCCTACACATGTACTTAAAGATCAAGCCATTGAGATTGTAAAGGACATGAGTTATGTTAAGGAACCAATGCAAATCATTGGACACAAGACTAAATAGCTAAGAAACCGAGAAATACCTTTGGTTAAGGTATTATGGTGTAACAAATTACAAGAAGAGGCAACATGGGAAACAGAAGAAAATATGAAAAAGCAATATCCACACCTGTTTTCAGGTATTAATTTCGAGGACGAAATTTTTAAAAGGAGGGGAGAATTGTAACATCCTTGACCTTCCCCACATGAATTTCATTGAACATAAGCATCTTGCATACAATTCAATTGAACACATGCATTTCATATGTATTTTCGTAGGAACAAGTTCATGGCACGCACTAGCTACATGTCCTAGTATTTGGCAATTGTATCGAGTCACACGTGTATCCTTATAACCTAAATGATGATAACAAAGCATTAGAAATAAATTGAATAAGGTAACCAAATTAATGTAAGCAAAATGATTAGATTAAGATTAGTAAACATTTTACATTGTAGTTAAATCGGGCCAAATGATTAAGTTGTACTATTGTGTCACTTAGTCGAATTATATATATATTTGTAAATAATAATAATAATATAAATAAAATGAAATGAAAATGAAACAAAAGAGAAATAAAAGAGAAGAGAAGAGAAAAGAAAAGAGAAAGGACAAAAGAGATGAGAAAAAGATAAAAAGACAAAAAACAAAAAGTTAGTTGTATCTTCCCATTTCTGCCTTCTTCTCCAGCCCGACTTCTTCTTCAATTTCCTCCATTTCAGACTTCAATTCATCCTTTTTTCACTTATTTTTTGAATCATATTGATCCCTTGCAAGTTTGTTCTTGGTAAGTAATCAATTCTTATTGCTATAGGATTGATTTGAGTTGCTTAGGTTCATTAATAGGCACTGATTTGCAACCCGATTTTGATGCACATAGAAATTGATTATGGAAATGTTTAAAAAACAAACGTAGTTCCTTTATGTCTTATATTTATGGATAAGTAAACTTTTTTTCATGCTTTGTCGTAGAGGAAAAGAAATCCTCTCTCTACTGAAACTGGTCAGGGTGTGAACCCTAACCAACTTTGCTACTGTGTGCTTTGATTTCGAATATGTTAAAGCCATTATTTGATATATATCAAAACATAAAAGTTGTAGATATATGTATTTTGTATCTCTATGCCACATTTAAGGTTCATAGGTCTTATAAATGTTGAGTTATGGTGAACGGCACCATGACTGTTCCATAGTTTGAACTGCCTACTGAGTGCCCTGGGCAGATCCAGCAACTTGTTTGGCTAATGTGAGCTCGTTGCTAGATTCGGTATCAAAACATAAAGTTTATATTTATATGTCTTAGCTAAATTTTGGTACTAATTTCAGCTTAATTGGTTATGTATAGACTAAGTTATGGCCTTTGGAAATCATACTGGTCCGGAAGCCAATTCTATTCTGGCCCAGTACAATATTTGTTATAGTTTGAAGACTTTAGAGACATAATTGATACAAGTTATAAACATTAACAATGTTCCATATGAACCCATATAGGTTTCTGTAAAGTTTCATTAAAATATGACTTATAGATTATAAGTTATGATGAACCCAAATGAGTACCCTAAAACTGCCTAAAGGCAGAAAACAAGGCAGAAAATAGAACACACTTAGAAATTCCACAAAATATTGTACAATGATCCAACTGGTCTGGACTTTTAATATGCTCTATAATTATATGTTAGTTTTAATTAGGAATAAGAATCAGATTTCTTGGTCAAGTATAGAAAACGTTATAGGCTAAACAGTCCCATAAGGTCAAACTGCCTCATAGGAAAACTCTTAACTATTGACATGAACAATGCATATTAATTTGTTTAAGCCACATTAAGTCTCCCTAATCAGGAGTTAATCGATTATGTTTTCATATTAGGCTCGTAACATATTGGAGACCCACAAGGAGTGGATAGACAATAAGTTAGGGGTCGAAATCAAAGGAGAACGATGAGTCTAATTATCGATTGAATTCTTTAGTGCAAATGAATGTTGCTTGCTATATAGTTCATATGATTGTCATGATTGGTCCTTGATAATGTAATGATGGATAATTTGTGACATTTTGGTACATATAAATGGTATACTTTTGGTATATTTGAAGTATATGTTTGACATATGTGATATATATACATGGTATATGTATAGTATATGCAAGGTATATGTGTGGCATATGAGGTATATATGTGGTATATGTATATTATATGTTATAAGATACAATGACTGATGAATGCTTAAATACAAGTGCATATGAATATGGACTAAAAAGGCGTTGTGACTAGTTAATCAATATTGTAAAGCAAAAAAAGAGGCCTATGGCCCAACAAATATGCAAATGAAACAAATGATCAAGCTAGCTAGCAAATGCAAAATGCAAATGTTCACATGGAAACTCGGGGCAATGTCTGTTTAACTTGGTCACAACAAAATGAAATAAGCAAAGCATTTGCATACATAAAGAGTAATGATTATATGTTTCAACTTTATTGATACATATATGATACTGATGAATGGAATGGAATATATGGTATATATTCGATTTGTGATTTATTACTATGAGTTGTTTGGTACTTAGAGCTCATTGGATGATTATTCTCACTGAGCCACAACTCATCAATTTGCATCATTGTTCAGGTAAAGAAAAGTGATAACTCATTTTGAGTAGTGTATAGAAGACATGGAGCACAGGTCATTGGCCGAGCTTCATCACTCTCTCTCTCCTTGCATTCCACATATGCATGAAAATATGTCATCTGTATTTTGGACTTATATGCTTGAATATGTATTATCACTCTAGATTAGTTTTGAAATGTATAAATGGAAACAATCTGTAATCCTTCAGATGGGGAGTTTATGTTTTAATATATGTGATATATCGTATTGTGGTTTTTAATATTGACTTGAAAAGTCATTGAATGATATTACAGGATATGAGACTTGCAAAGTCATTGAATAGAATTACAGGATATAAGACTTGTAAAGGCATTAGTTAATTTTACAGGATATGATATGAAAAAAAAATTACTACCACTGTTATCAGGGTATTTTCTCTTTCCAACATGCAGTATATGATTATTTGATACAGAAATAGGTTATACTTAAATGCATATGATGTGGTGTTACAGAAAGTGTTCTTGAGAGAATTTTTGTTGGGTCATAAAATTATTTTTTTCACTAAAAATTATTTTCATGTCTATTTTCTGTCATTTGATGTTTTTCTATTTGAATCAAATTCAAAGAAAAAATCAAAAATAAAAAATGGAGAAAAGGGAATTGAATGAATAATGAATGTGCTTAACGGCCATAATTCGCCTAATTAAGGCCAAATTCACCCATTGGCCAATGGGAGGCACCAGCGCACATGTTGGGCCTACTGCAGGCTATAGTTGGGTAGCCCAGCTGGCCTGCTAGGCAAGTCAGTAGCCTGCCTATCCTGTGACCGTCCAGAATAATTTTTTCCAAGCGATCTCATCGCGATCCATCCTAAAATAATTCTCTCATATTTTGGATCCCGTCAAAGACCATTTTACTCATTCTCATTATCTTCAATGCGTGTGACCCATTAGATTCCCGATTATGTTGGCCACTTAAATTAACAATTAATTTAAGCAAGTCATGAGTGGTATCTAGTAGCACATCATGATCCCTAATTGATTGGAAAGTCAGTTTTTTTACTACGAACCTTTCCATAGACATTTTCGTGCAATTATTGCTTTCACCATTCTATACCCCACTTGGTTCAAAGTATGGACATGTGTCAACTCCCACTAGACTGACTACATCACATCTAGTCCAAGTAATGTAAGTGCTTGTCCCTGAGGCTTATTACTCTATTAGATATGTCATTGAAGACTATCTTTCTGACATTTCCATTCCGGCCAGAGATTCCCGAGTAATGACCATAACAAAAGGCCATGGGTATACACACCTTCTATCAGAGTTAAAAATCCTTTATTGGTTACCCAATTACCTTCTAATACCTCAAGCTATATCCAATCACCACCCTATGAGCAACCTTCTTGAGGCAATAAGGAATAGTGTCAAAATACAAAATTAGTATCCAACATATCCTTGAGTACCTTAAGTCTAAGGATACTTGCACTATTTCTATGATGAGATTATCATTAACATTTGAATAGATTATCTATATGATTGTCTCATAGCTGATCATCCAATGTACTTAGCTACACTTAACAAGCATCCACATGTTAACTGTAAACATCTCATGTTTACAGATTATGAGATCTACAACTCGATCCGATCAAGGAGTGTAACATGTGCTAGTCTATCCGTATTAACAATGTCCCATCTCATTAATCCTACGACTAGGGATAATTTTTATACTAACATAATTACACATGATAAGAATCTCAATATCATGATCTCATCATGATTTCCTTCATGCTATGTTATGTATCAAGCACTTCATTAATTGATTTAAGATCACTATCAATTCATATATCAAATGAACATCAAATTAATGAAAAAGCCTTTTATTAACCAAATAAATTTGTACAACAAGTGCTAAAGGTGATTGCCTTTAGAGAACTCCTCTAACAAGCTCCCACTTGCACTAAAGCCAATCACCTTTGTATTTAATTCCATGGGCAAGTACATGAGAATCATATTTCTTTTAGGGAAGGGGCTTAGTTAAAAGATCAATAATATTCTGATAAGTGGGCACTCTTTCTATCTTTACATCATTTCTACCAATGATTTTTCTAATCAATTGGTATCTTCTGACTACATGTTTGGATCTCTAATCAGATTGTGGCTCCTTTGCTTGCAAAGGCTCCATTATTATCACAATGCAATTGTATTGGATCAATAATCCTGAAAAACACTCCAAGTTCTCTAATGAATTTCTTTATCCAAACTGCTTCCTTTGCTGCTTCAGAAGCTGCAATGTACTCTACTTCAGTTGTGGAATCAGCAATCATTTCTAGTTTGGAACTCTTCCAACTAACTGCTCCACTATTTAGTGTGAATATATAACTTGACTGAGATTTTGCATCATCCTTGTCAGATTGGAAGTTGGCATTGGTATACCCGCTCACAATAAGATCTCCATCTCAAAATACCAAGAATACATCCTTAGTCCTTCTTAAGTACTTAAGGATATTCTTGATAGCCACCCAATGACCCTCATCATGGTCCGATTGGTATCTGCTCAGAGCATATGGTACTGTTGCCCAGATGTTGAACCAAGAAGGGGGATTGAATTGGATATTAAAATTTTAACTTTTAAGTGTGGAAAGAAAAGTTAAGTTGAGTAGGGATAGGAAGAAATCACACAGGAATTTTTATAGAGGTTCAGGTGTAAAAAAACCCTACTCCTCTCCCCAATCTCAATTGGGAGTTTCACTAACACACTAAGTGTTACAATAAAGTTTTACAAGCTCACTCCCAACTATGGTATTTCTAACAATGGCTCACACCTAATCCAGAAATCCCTTGTATTTTAATGGCTCACACAATAAACCAATTCCTTGTGTTTTAAAGGCTCACACAAATAACCCTTACAAGTGTTCTACTCTTAATCCAAAATACCCAAACTCACTTGAGTAGTAGATTACAAAGACAAACACTCACAAATCTATAATGCTCAGAGAATAGTGAGCAAAAAGATTTTTACAGGGAATTAATGTTTGTTTTGAAAGTATTAAAATGAACAAATAGCTACAACAATATTTTCATTCGAAGTATTAGCTATTCTCTTGTTCTGGATACATAAATGACTTGCATTTATACTTCCAGGGCGAATTATAGTCGTTTGGTTGCTTTTATTGAGGAAATAGCCTGTTGCCCAGATATTGAACCAAGAAGGGGGGTTGAATTGGATATTAAAATTTTTAACTTTTAAGTGCAGAAAGAAAAGTTAAGATGAGTAGGTATTGTGATATCCGCTAATTTAGGCCCCGAATCGCACGTGTCGTGAAGTTGACGCATTTGACCGATCGGAGTCTAAATTCGGATTTTTACAAAAATTGATCAAGTAATGGATAAAATAAATGATAAATGCCTCATTAAGTGATTATAAAGTTTAAAGAAGTTGATTTACGGTAAAGGACTAAATTGCAAAATTTGATAAGTTTTGGAGTCAAATTGCAATTTACCAAAAATTGGAGGATTAATTAGACTTAATTGCAAATTAACCTAGGAAATTTGGACACTTAAAATTTGGGTTGGCCGGCCATGACATTAAAGAAAGAGGATTAATATTGATTAAGTATAAAATTGGGAGAAGATGGTCAAATGGTCAGTCCCTTATGAAGACTTTCTAGGTACCCTATTTAATGCCTTTTTTCTTCTTCTTCTTCTTCTCTTCATCTTCTGCCTTCTTCTCTCTCTTCTCTACCAGTCACACCAGCCATTTCATCTCCTCCATAACCAATCTTGATTCTAGAGAGAGAAAGGAAGAGAAGAGAAGGGAAAGACCAAGACAACATGATCTTCATGGTCCATAACTCTTAAGGGAGCTGGAAAGAGCAAGAAATAGGAAGAAAAATCAAGTTTGGTAGAGAGAGAAAATCTCCAAAGTTGTGATCAAGTGAAGAAAAGTGTAAGGTAAGAAGCATATCTTCTTCTTCTTGATCTTTTCTTAAAGGAAGTTTGAATTTTGAGCTCATCCAAGACTTATGTGGAAAGAGAGAGAAACTAGGGTTTTGAGAGAGAAAAAGAGAGTTTAGGGTCTTGAGAAAATCAGATGATAATAATGATTTATGATGTTGTAGGAGTTCCAAGTGACAAGGAACAAGCTCTAAGGAGCAAAGGAAAAGAGAAAGCTACCTAGAAGAGTGAAGGAGAAAGATTAAGGTTTGTGCATAACTTAAGGCAATAGCCTATTTTTGTTTGAAATAATGCATGCTGAACATGATTTTAGATAAATGAATTTCAAGAATGATGATGATTATGGCATGAAACCTTAGGTTTAGACATGTATGAATGAGATCCTTGTTTGACATTAAATTAATGATGCATGTTAGAAACTCTTGTATGATCAAGACATTTACATGTATTAGAAAGTAATAAGTTGAGTAAAGAACCTTAGAAATGCATGAAATAGAATTTGGTATGATTTGGATAATGTTAGAATGAATGAAAAGTGAATATACAGATTTCCTGCTGAAAGTCACGGGCATGACTATTGAGTCACCGGCGTGAACTTGAGGGTTCACAGTTGTGACTGATTGTATCGGGTTGTGACTTCTGTGTGGAAATGATACTATTCATTCCAAAAGCATTCACGGGTTGGAATCACGGACGTGAACTTATTCACGGGCGTGAATGATTAATCACGACCGTGAATGCTTTTGGGCGATTCATTCCAGTAGCGTTCACAACTTGGGATTACGGGAGTGAACTAATTCCCTGGCGAGAAATTAGTAATCATAGTCGTGAATGCTCTGTATTTGTAATTATGAATGTGGTTATCAAATGAGGAATTCAGGTAAATAAATGAAAGTTATTATCTATCCAGGGAAATAAGAATAATTATATATATATATATGTATGTATGTATGTATGTATGTATTGATGTGAGAACGTGTTGTATTGTGATATGGATGAAATATGTGAATTGACACGAATGATATATGGAATATGATACGGGTGAAATATGTGAATTGACCCGGATGATATATAAAAAAAAATATGATACGGATGAAATACGTGACCAATACAGATAATAAACATGAATATTGATATGGTTGTGATTGGAAGTAAATAAAGATATATGAATTATATGATATTGAATAAGCCCTAGAACAACTACCTAGAACTATACTAAGGATAGTTTGGCATGCCAAGTAGGGGGGAGTATGATGAAAACCATTAATGGAATGATTTTCTACGCCGGTAATGGCACTTATATGCGCACATCATATTGTTGTGTGGCACTCCTAAATGCCTGGATGGCAACTCCGTTATCCTAGTCTGGAGTTCATAGGTGTTGTGGGCTAATATATATATATATATATATATAAATGATGGAAAGTGGTATACATATATAAATACATGATTGATGATGTAAAAGAGATGTTTATAATTAATGGAAATGAAAATGATATTTGTCCTGTATGCATGGAGTCATAATTGTATAAGAAAGGATAATAAGGAATAGAATTGCATGAAAGAACATTAATATGAAAAATGATACATGTTATTGCCTATTGCATGACATAGTATATTGCCTTATTTATATGCACCACTAAGCTTAGAGCTTAGCGTGGAGTTTTCTTTCCACGCAGATATAGAAAGGTAGCTGAAGGTGTTAGATAAAGCAAGTGGTGATCCTATTCAAGTAAAGGCCGAACCTTGAAATAGTGGGTTACAAGCTTTGAAATTTTTGTATTTGGCTTCTTATTTTAAAGAGTTTTAGAGTTTGTAAAACTTACTTTTAAAGTTTGTTTAAGAATTAAGTTGATGTTTAAAATTACTATCTTATGTAAAGAAATTGCACCCTGGTTTTATGTATATATATATATATATATATATATATATATATATATATATATATATATATATATATATATATATATATATATATATATATATATCTGTGTGTGTGTGTGTGTGTGTGTGTGTGTGAATGTTAAGAAAAATAAAGGTAAAATAATAATAGTGATTTGAAGAAGTAGAGAAGACATGCATTAGCGCTCCCTTATCCGGGCACGTGCAGTTTGGGTGAGGGTGAGCTACAGGGATAGAAAGATAAGACACAAGAATTTTTATAGAGGTTCGGGTGTTAACAAACCCTACTCCTCTCCCCAATCTCAATTGGGAGTTTCACTAACACTCTAAGTGTTACAATGGAGTTTTACAAGCTCACTCACAACTATGGTGTTTCTAACAATGGATCACACCTAACCCAAAAATCCCTTGTGTTTTAATGGCTCACACAATAAACCAATTCCTTGTGTTTTAAAGGCTCACACAAATTACCCTTACAAGTGTTCTACTCTTAACCCCACAATATCCAAACTCACTTGAGTAGATGATTACAGAGAGAAACACTTACAAATCTTTAATGCTCAGAGAATGAAGAGCAAAAAGATTTTCACAAAGAATAAATATTTGTTTTGAAAATATTAAATGCACAAATGGCTTACGACAAGATTTTGATTCGAAGTATTAGTTGTTCTCTTGTTCTGTATTCATAAATGACTTGCATTTATACTTCCATGGCAAATTATAGCTGTTTGATTGCATTTAATGCTGAAATAGCCGTTGCACCAACTCTTATTTTCGCGCCTGACATGTTTCTCTTTCCTCTTTCACGGTCGTGATTATGGTTGTTACGGTCATGACTTGAGTGGTGACTTTGGCCGTGAAGCATTTTGAAATGATTTGAAGTGTTTGATCACAGGCGTGACATTATATCTTCATGGGCATGAAGGATGAAATATCACGGTGGTGACAAAAGAGTCAGGGGTGTGGAGAACAATCTTCACTACTTGTGACCGTGAAACAGAGCGTGACACAAAGCGTGAACGCTTCTGTAAGTTTTTGGTGGAAATGTTCACTGTCGTGAATCAGCATCCTGGGCAAGAACAAAGGGTTTCACGAGGGTGATAGAAAAAGGTTATGGGCGCAAAACATAGGCTTCACTACCTTCAACCATGAAGCATGTCGTGAAGCAAGACGTGAAAGCTACTGGAGCTTTTGACAATTATGATCATGGCCGTGAATATATGTCACGGGCGTGAATTGCCTAAAATCCTCATTAAATAAAATTAAGTCTAAAACAAGACTAAAGCATTTCTAAGGAGCTTTTATCCCCTATAACATATATTTCTATCAAGTTAGCTACTTCATATCTAAAAATGTTGAACCTTGAGGGGTATTTTCGTCACTTGGATGCTAACAAATAAAATAGCAATAATGTATTTAACATACTTGTTTTCTAAGTATATTGAACAGGGTATGGAATATGATAGCAAGAATGGAGAATGGAAGATTAATCTTAAAAAGATAAGATTGAAGAAATAGCATGTTCACACCTGTGACCTTATGTGTCACGCCCATGATGAAGCTTAGTTCCAACAATCCAACATTAAAGTTCACGGCCATGAAGAATGATAGCAACTGTGAATGAACATTTTAGTCATGCCCGTGAATAAATGTCACGCCCGTGAGAAGACATGACAAATTCTTCCAGAGAGCTTCACGACCAAAGTCACCACTTGGACCACGACTTGGAAGGATGTCACGCCCATGAAGATAAACTACCATGCCCATGAACAAACACTTCAAAACCTTCCAGAATGCTTCATGGCCAAGGTCACCACTCAAGTCATGGCTTGGAAGAATAGTCACGAACATGACACACATAGTCGGGACCGTGAAATATGAAAAAGAAACATGTCAGGCACGATTATAAGGGTTAGTGCAACAGCTAGTTTCATATTAAATGCATTCTAATGGCTATAATTTGCTATGGAAGTATAAATGCAAGTCATTTATGCATCCAAAACAAGAGAGAACAAGGAGAACAAGAGAATAGCTAATAATTTGAATTAAAATCTTGTTGTAAGCCATTTTATGCATTTGATATTTTCAAAAAAAAACATTTATTCTCTGTGAAAATCTTTTTGCTCATCATTTATTGAGTAATATGGAATTGTAAGTATTTCTCTCTATAATCATCTACTCAAGTGAGTTTTGGGTATTTCGGGTTTAAGAGTAGAACACTTGTAAGGGTTAATTGTGTGAGCCTTTAAAACACAAGATAAAGGTTATTTGTGTGAGCCTTTAAAACACAAGGAATTGGTTATTGTGTGAGCCATCAAAACACAAGGGATTTCTGGGTTAGGTGTGATCTATTGTTAGAAACACCATAGTTGGGAGTGAGCTTGTAAAACTCCATTATAACACTTAGTGTATTAGTGAAACTCCCTATTGAGATTGGGGAGAGGAGTAGGGTTTGTTAACACCAGAAACTCTATAAAAATCCTTGTGTCATATTTTTCTATCCCTACTAAACTTAACTTTTCTTTTCACACTTAAAAGTTAAATTTTTAATACCAATTCAACCCCCTTGGTTCAATATCTGGGCAACAATTGGTATCAGACCCAAGTCTAGCATCGAAGCCTAAACAACGCTAGTAAAGATCAAGATATGGCCAATGAAGGATTCCAAAATCTCAAGCCTTACTTTGATAGAGCAAATTATGCTCATTGGAAGTTTCGGATGGAGACATATCTGGATAGTGAAGGAATTAAAGTCTGGGATAGTGTTCGAAAAGAATGGACACCACCACTAGAAGACAAGCTGATGGTGAAGAAGAAATCTTATCTAGAGATGATTGGACATAGCCTCAAAAAAGAGTAAACTTCAAAAACAAGAAGGCAATGACAATTCTCTCAAGCTCATTATCCATTAAAGAATGTGGCAGAATACAACACTACCCAACAGCTTACAGCATGTGGAATACATTGGAAAACTATCATGAAGGAACAAAACAAGTTAAATCCAAGAAGATTCAACTTCTTACTTCAGAATATGAGCTCTTCAAGATGAAATCCAATGAGTCAATCACTGACATGACCAACCATCTTCTACCTATCATAAATGGAATGAGAAAATTTGGGAAGCATCTGAGCTTGGAAGATGTAAATAACAAAATCTTGAGAAGTCTTCCTCTTAAAGATTACGGTTCAAGAGTTGCCGATATAGAAGAAGCAAATGAAGACATGAGCATCATGAATACTGATGTGCTTATTGGCAAACTTCTCACACATATCTTAAGAAGAAGTTGAAGATGATGAAGAAATGAGTGATGACGCAAATGAGGACATTGCTATGCTCTCAAGAAGGTTGAAAAGAATTATTGAGAAGAAAATGAGCATCTTTAGAAAATTCAGGCAAAGAAACCTCAAATAGACTTCTAATGATGCACAAAGAAGTAAAGAAGAGGTAAAGTGCTATGAATGTGGAAAGAAAAGACATATTAAACCAGAATGTCCAAGGCTCATAAAGCATAAGAGCAAATACCAAAGAAACAATAGGGAGAAAGGTCACAAAGCCACATGGGATGACGAAAGCTCTTTAAGTGAAAAAGATGATAATGAAAGCGAAGAGGTCAACCTATGCTTCATGGATATAGAGGATCACATCTCGGATAAGGTAAGATCATTTCACTCATACTCTTTCAATAATGATAGTAATAGTGATGATGATGATGATGAACAAAGCCTAATATAAGAATTGAATCTAGAATTAGAAAAATATAGGAGTAAATTCAATACTTATAAGAATAACATTTCTAATTTAAAAAACAAAATGGAAGTTTTAGAAAATGAGAACTTTAAGCTTAAATTATCTAATGAATCTCTTCAAAAGTCATTACATGAATACTCTTCAAGGCTCTCAACTAAATCCTTGCTTAAAGAGAATAATACTTTAAAAAATGAAAATGAGGAACTTAGAAACTCCATTTCAAAATTTCACAAAGGAAAAGAGAGCTTAGATACTCTCATTGTGTCTCAAAAACCACCTTTAATTAGACATTGTCTAGGATTTAAGGACATATCATCATCTTCTCACAAAACTATTTTTGTTAAGTCAAGTGGACCTCACATCTCCACACTTGCTGGAATAGCACCAAGAAATAAGTACATTAAACCTTCTATACATAAAAGGAATAATCAAGGATTGGTAAGCCTAAGAAAGAAACCTCTAAAGGTTAATCATGCCTTTATGTATAAGAAGCATGCATCTAGAAAAGCACCAATTAATCATGATTGTGCATGCCATTGTTCTCAAACTCAGTCTAATAGAAATATGGCATTCAAAAACATTGTAAGACCAAAAAGCAATTTTAGACCTAAACAGTGTAATTATTGTATAAAAATTGGTCACATAAATAAACATTGTTGAATAAGGAAGGCTCATTGGGAACCTTCATGTGCTAACCCCCAAGGACCCAAGCTCATTTGGGTACCTAAAAATCATATTTGAATTGTGATTCTATAGGTATGCCTCAAGTCCACAATAAACAAAAATGCTTGGCTAGTAGACAGTGGATGCTCAAGGCATATGACAGGAGACAAAGAACTCTTCAATGAAATCAAAAGTATTGATGGAGGTAAAGTTACCTTTGGAAACTATGCTATGGGTAAGGTAATTGGCATTAGCTCTATTGGTATTAATGGTACTACTTTTATTAAAGATGTCTTACTTGTTGATGGCTTGAAAAATAACTTGTTGAGTGTAAGTCAATTATGTGATAAAGGAAACAAAGTAACCTTTACTTTCAATGAATGTCTTGTAACCTCTATTGATGGTTAAGAGATATTTAAATAAAATAGAGATGTCAACACCTACATAACAAATTTACACAAAATATCTAACCATTCCTTTAAGTGTCTTGTGACTACTAGAGATGAATCTTGGTTGTGGCATAGAAGGCTTGGTCAAGCGAACATAGACTTAATTCAAAGCCTCAGCATAGGAGAATTAGTAAAGGGATTGCCAAAAGTCAAATTTGAAAAAGACAAGACATGTGAACCTTGCCAAAGAGGGAAGCAAACAAGTCATCCTTCAAAGCCAAAAACATAGTAAGTACCTCAAAACCTCTACAACTTCTGTATCTAGATTTATTTGGACCTACTATAATTGCAAGCTTAGGAGGTAAACATTATGCCTTTGTCATCTTAGATGATTACTCTAGAGTTACTTGGGTAATTTTCTTAGCTCAACAGAGTGATGCTTTTGAAAATTTCAAAAAACTTTGCTAAAAGAGTTCAAAATGAAAAAGGATATTGCATTTCAAAAATAAGAAGTGACCATGGCAAAGAATTTGAAAATGAAAACTTTGAAAGTTTTTGTCTTGAACATGGCATTTTGCAGAATTTTTCATCTCCTATGACACCTCAACAAAATGGGCTAGTTGAAAGGAAAAATTGAACTTTAATTGAAATGGCTAGAACAATGCTTAATGAGTATAGTTTACCAACTTACTTTTGGGCAGAAGCCACAAATACTGCTTGTTATATTTCAAATCAAGTTTTCAAAAGACCTCTCCTAAACAAAACTTCATTTGAGCTATGGAGTGGAAGAAAGCCCTTGATATCATACCTTAGAGTATTTGGATGCAAGTGTTTCATATTGAATACCAAGGACAATCTTGGAAATTTTGCTTCTAAATCTAATGAAGGTATCTTTTTAGGTTACTCTACAACTAGCAAAGCATTTAGAGTATTTAATATAAAGTCATTAACTGTTGAAGAATCTATGCATGTTGTTTTTAATGAATCTAGTAGACTTGATATTGTGAAAGGTAGTGTTCTTGATGATGTTATAGGTACCATAGAAAGACTTGATCTTGAAAATGGAAAAGAAGAAAATGATCAAGAAGATTCACATCAAGATGATTCTCTACCTCAAGCTCAAGAGGAAAATAGGCAAGAGCTCCCAAAGGAATGGAGATTGACAAAACATCACCCCCAAAGAGCAAATCATTGGTGATCCTTCTAGGGGAGTAAGTAATAGATCTCATTTCAAACATTTGGCTTCTGACCTTGCTTTTATTTTTCAAATTGAGCCTAAAATATATATGAGGATCTTAATGAACAAAGTTGGGTGATTACAATGCAAGAGGAACTCAACCAATTTGAGAGAAGTAAGGTATGGACCTTAGTACCTAGACCCAAGGATCATCAAATTATAGGCAGCAAATGGGTATTTAGAAATAAACTAGATGAACAAGGTTCAATAACTAGGAATAAGGCTAGATTAGTTGCAAAAGGGTATAATCAGGAAAAAGGAATAGATTATGATGAGACTTATGCTCCTATAGCTAGATTAGAAGCCATAAGAATGCTTTTAGCATATGCATGCCACATGAATTTCAAACTCTTTCAAATGGATGTAAAAAGAGCCTTCTTAAATGGTTATATAGAAGAAGAAGTTTATGTAGAACAACCACGAGGTTTTAAAAGCTATGATTTGCCTAATCATGTTTTTAAACTTTCAAAAGCTTTATATGGTTTGAAACAAGCCCTAAGAGCTTGGTATGAAAGACTAAGTTCTTTTCTTTTAGAAAATAGCTTTACAAAAAGGAATGTTGACACTACATTATTCACTAAAAAGCATAAGCATGATATTCTAATTGTTCAAATTTATGTTGATGATATCATATTTGGGTCTGCTAATGAATTGTTTTGTTAAGAATTTGCTAAGTGTATGACTAGGGAATTCGAAATGAGCATGATGGGTGAGCTTAAATATTTCCTTGGTCTACAAATAAAACAAGGAAATGAGGGCATATTCATCAACCAATCCAAATATGCCAAAGACTTACTTAATAAATTTGGAATGGAAGGATGCAAGAATGCCAAGACTCCAATGAGCACAGTAACAAAATTGGACAAGGATGAAAAGGGTAAGAGCATTAATGAAAATCTCTATAGAGGTATGATCGGATCACTTTTATATCTTCCTGCTTCTAGACCTGACATAATGTATAGTGTATGCTTATGTGCACGCTTTCAATCATGTCCAAAAGAGTCTCATTTAAATGCAGTAAAAAGAATTCTAAAATATTTACATGGCTCATTGCATCTAGGTTTGTGGTATCCTAGAAATTCATCCTTTTACATTGTAGGATATTCAGATGTTGATTATGCTGGTAGTTTTTTGGATAGAAAAAGTACTTCAGGTACTTGTCACTTTATTGGAGAGTGCTTAGTTTCTTGGTTTAGCAAGAAACAAGTTTCAGTTGCTCTTTCTACCACTGAAATGGAGTATGTAGCAGCAGGATGTTATTGTACATAAATCCTTTGGATGAAACAACAACTTAAGGATTATGGTCATAGTATGAACCATATACCTATTAGATGAAACAATACAAGTGCTATAAATCTATCTAAGAATCCCATTCAACATTCTAGAAGTAAGCATATTGACATTAGACACTATTTTATTAGAGATCATGTTCAATATGGAGATGTTGTATTGGAATTTATAAGCATAGACAATCAATTGGCAGATATCTTCACTAAGTCTCTAAATGAGGAAAGATTTAACTTCATAAGAAGAGAGCTTGGTATAATTGATGGATTAACTTTGTGATTGCCAAATTGCCTAACCTTGATTGATAATTTTGTTTCTTTTTGTCTCATATTACTAGAAATAAGGTAACTAATTTGATGGAAATATATGTTATAAGGGATAGAATCTCCCTAGAAATGCTTTAATCTTGTTTTAGACTTAATTTTATTTAATGAGAATTTTAGGCAATTCACGCCCGTGACATATATTCACGACCGTGACTAAATCGCCAAAAGAACTAGTAGCTTTCACGACTTGCTTCACGACATGATTCATGGCTTAAAGTAATGAAAACTATGTTTCATGACTACAACCTTTTTCATTCACCCCTGTGAAACCCTTTGTTCACGTCCGTGACGCTTTTTCATGACCGTGAACATTTCCACCAAAAACTTACAGAAGCATTCACATTTTGTTTCATGATTATAAATACTGAAGTTTAATACTTCACGCTCATGACTCATTTGTCACCACCGTGATAGTTCATCATTCACACCCATGACCTTTAAATATCACGACCGTGATCAATTTCACGCCTATCTTCATGGGTAGAGCATCTCTTCAGCAAACCGTGAACACGACACTTCACGCCCGTGACTAAGTTTTTCATGCCCGTGAAGATGTCGACTATATAATATTTCTGCTGTTATTTCTCCCATTCCAACTCTCCAACTTCTCTCAACTTCTCTCATTTATCACCATTGAATACCATTTTGAAGATTCTGACCCCTCTAGCCACTCATTCCATCTATAAATATCTTCAAAATCACTTCCATCATCAAAAATCATATCACCTTAAGGTTTCCTCAAAATTTCTATCAATTTCTCACTCTTCAAAAATTTATTCTTTCAAGCAAGATGGAAACGGGTTCCTCCAAGGGTACAAGGAAGAAGTCTCATGCTCCAAAAAGGTACACGGATTGCCTTCTAAACATCATTTCGGAGTATTGCCATCCTAGATACTCAGTGCTCAAGAAAAGGCCACTCCTTTCCTCTAGATCATTTGAGTGGCAAACCGTTCATACACTCGGCCTCGAGACAAGCATGACATAACAACTCCAGGCTTGTCATCTGAAGGAATTCATTGATATCCATCAACCAACTCTGAGAGAGACAACCTTAGAGTTTGGAGACTCATTTGCAAGTATCTCCTATTGGCACGGTTAAGTTCCAAATTTGCAAGCATCTGAACACCCTCTCTGCCATAGAGTTTGGAGACTTGTTCAACCTTCCCTCTGATGGCATCCTGAATGACAATGAAGTGGAGTTCTATGCTACTCAGGCATGGATTCACTTCGGTCTTGATTGCAGCTGGGACGTCAAAAAGACAAAAAGCACTCACCTTAGATCCCCAGTGCACAAGTATTTGCATGGGTTTCTGACCTATAGCATCTTTGCCAGAGGAGACAGCAATGGCACAATCCAGAAGTCAGAGCTCTTTCTCCTGGAGTTTGCAAACCATCTTTTGTCAATTGCCACCAAGCCCTCTGGAGACATTCTAATTGGTGGGTACGTTACTCACATCGCCTTAAAGCTCAGATACTTTAAGCTGGATGAACATCACTTCAACCTCATCCCAGGGCATCCTCGAGACCGACTAGATGTCGAGTCCTTCATCAAGATGGGAGTGGCTGTTCGTATAGTGTTTAAGAACAAAATTTATTACCATTTCACCAACACTGCTGGTGAAATCATTTGGGAGGACAATGACTCGGATGACTTCAAAGCTGGGCTCCAAGGAATCCAGTAGAGGAAGAGAACTCGAGTTGAGGTGGCATCTCTAGAGGTTGAGCAGGAAATGGGACAATCCTCTACCTCCACACCAAACTTGGCTCAGCAAGTGGTTGACCTCTTGGCACCATGGTTTGAGCAATTGCAGGCTTCGATGGATGAGAGGTTAGAGAACCTCAAGGATTTCATGAAGTCTCACATGGACAGCCTCGAGGTGGAAGTAACTCGCCTTAGAGATATGATGTTTTGCTAGATTTTATGTTAGATATTATATTTTCTAGCTTGTTTATTGTAGGAAATTCTAATTTCCTTTCAGAATTTTAATTACTTTTGTATTTGGTTTTCTTAAATTAATATATTTGCTTTTGTTTTCCATTATGTTTTATCTTTTTGTTGATGACAAAAGGGGGAGAACCTAGCAATATATTGTTTAAAGTTAAGTGCATTGTTTAAAGTTATGTACAATACTTAATTTTAAATCAAAATGAATATGCAAGTATGCAAATGAGCTTTATACACCTTAAATATATCTTAAGTATACTTTACATATACCTTGATGCAAGTTACATGAATGAATATGCACTTGATATACTCTGAATATATGTTAAATAAACTTAACTTGGTTTAAAGAAAATTTTGGTATACATTAGATATACTTTGCATATAACTTTCATATACTTGAAACTAGGAAGTATACTTTAATGCTACACTTCATCATTCTTTACAATTCTTGCACTTCAGCATTCTTTATCCTAAGCATCTTTTGAGGGGGAGACTTCTTAAAAACACATATTGCTAGATTATTTGTCACCATCAAAAAGGGAGAGATTGTTGAACCTTGAGGGGTATTTCCATCATTTTGATGCTAACAAATAAAATAGCAATAATGTATTTAACATACTTGTTTTCTAAGTCTATTGAATAGGGTATGGAATATGATAGCAAGATGGAGAATGGAAGATTAATCTTAAAAAGATAAAATTGAAGAAATAGCATGTTCGCGCCCGTGACCTTATGTGTCACGCCCGTGATGAAGCTTAGCGCCAACAATCCAATATTTAAAGTTCACGGTAATGAAGAATGATAGCAACCGTGAATGAACATTTTAGTCACACCCGTGAATAAATGTCACGCCCATGAGAAGACATGATAAATTCTTCCAGAGAGCTTCACGACTAAAGTCACCACTTGGACCACGACTTGGAAGGATGTCATGCCCGTGAAGATAAACTGTCATGCCTGTGAACAAACACTTCAAAACCTTCTAGAATGCTTCATGACCAAGGTCACCACTCAAGTCATGGCTTGGAAGAATAGTCACGACCATGACACACATAGTCACGACTGTGAAATATGAAAGAGAAACATGTCAGGCGCGATTATAAGGGTTGGTGCAATGGCTAGTTTCATATTAAATGCATTCTAACGACTATAATTTGCTATGGAAGTATAAATGCAAGTCATTTATGCATCTAGAACAAGAGAGAGAACAAGGAGAACAAGAGAACAAGAGAATAGCTAATATTTTGAATCAAAATCTTATTGTAAGCCATTTTGTGCATTTGATATTTTCAAAACAAACATTTATTCTCTATGAAAATCTTTTTCCTCATCATTTATTGAGCAATATAGATTTGTAAGTGTTTCTCTCTGTAATCATCTACTCAAGTGACTTTTGGGTATTTGGGTTTAAGAGTAGAACACTTGTAAGGGTTAGTTGTGTGAGCCTTTAAAACACAAGGTAAAGGTTATTTGTGTGAGCCTTTAAAACACAAGGAATTGGTTATTGTGTGAGCCATCAAAACACAAGGGATTTTTAAGTTAGGTGTGATCCATTGTTAGAAATACCATAGTTGGGAGTGAGCTTGTAAAACTCCATTGTAACACTTAGGGTGTTAATGAAACTCCCAATTGAGATTAGAGAGAGGAGTAGGGTTTGTTAACACCCGAACCTCTATAAAAATCCATGTGTCATATTTTTCTATCCCTATTAAACTTAACTTTTCTTTCCACACTTAAAAGATAAATTTTTAATATCCAATTCAACCCCCCTTGTTGGTTCAATATCTAGGCAACAAAAAAGATGAGACAAAAAAATGCAAGATTATCAATCAAGGTTTGACAATTTTGGCTATCATAAAGTTAATCCATCAATCATACCAAGCTCTCTTCTTATGAAATTAAATCTTTCCTCATTTAGAGACTTAGTGAAGATATCTGCCAATTGATTGTCTGTGCTTATAAATTCCAATACAACATCTTCATATTGAACATGATCTTTAATAAAATGATGTCTTATGTCAATATGCTTACTTCTAGAATGTTGAATGGGATTCTTAGATAGATTTATAGCATTTTTATTGTCACATCTAATAGGTATATGATCCATACTATGACCATAATCCTTAAGTTGTTGTTTCATCCAAAGGATTTGTGTACAACAACATCCTGCTACCACATACTCCGCTTCAGCGGTAGAAAGAGCAACTGAAACTTGTCTCTTGCTAAACCAAGAAACTAAGCATTCTCCAATAAAGTGACAAGTACCTGAAGTACTTTTTCTATCTAAAAGACTTCCAGTGTAATCAGCATCTGAATATCCTGTAATGTAAAAGGATGAATTTCTAGGATACCATAAACCTAGATGCAATGAGCCATGTAAATATTTTAAAATTTTTTTACTGCATTTAAATGTGACTCTTTAGGACATGATTGAAAGCGAGCACATAAGCATACACTATGCATTATATCGGGTCTAGAGGCAGTAAGATATAAAAGTGATCCGATCATACCTCTATAGAGCTTTTCATTAATGCTCTTACCCTTTTCATCCTTGTCCAATTTTGTTGATGTGCTCATTGGAGTCTTGGCATTTTTGCATCCTTCCATTCCAAATTTCTTAAGTAAGTCTTTGGCATATTTGGATTAGTTGATGAATATGCCCTCATTGCCTTTTTTTTATTTGTAGACCGAAGAAGAATTTTAGCTCACCCATCATGCTCATTTTCAATTCCCTAATCATACACTTAGCAAATTCTTGGCAAAGCAATTCATTAGTAGACCCAACTATGATGTCATCAACATAAATTTGAACTATTAGAGTATCATGCTTATATTTTTTAATGAATAATGTAGTGTCAACATTCCCCTTTGTAAAATTATTTTCTAAGAGAAAAGAACTTAGTCTTTCATACTAAGCTCTTGGGGCTTGTTTCAAACCATATAAAGCTTTTGAAAGTTTAAATACATGGTTGGGCAAATCATAGTATTCAAAACCTGGTGGTTCTTCTACATGAACTTCTTCTTCTATAGAGCCATTTAAAAAAGCACTTTTTACATCCATTTGAAAGAGTTTGAAATTCATATGGCATGCATATGCTAAAACTATTCTTTTGGCTTCTAATCTAGCTACCGGAGCATAGGTCTCATCATAATCTATTCCTTCTTCTTGATTATATCCTTTTGCAACCAACCTAGCCTTATTCCTAGTTATTGAACCTTGTTCATCTAGTTTATTTCTAAATACCCATTTGCTTCCAATGATTTGATGCTCCTTGGGTCCAGGTACTAAGGTCCATACCTTACTTCTCTCAAATTGGTTGAGTTTCTCTTGCATTGCAATCACCCAACTTTCATCATTAAGAGCCTCATCAATATTTTAAGGCTCAATTTGAGGAAAAAAAAAAAGCAAGATCAGAAACTAAATGTTTGAGATGAGATCTAGTACTTACTCCCCTTGTAGGATCTCCAATGATTTGTTCTTTGGGGTGATCTTTTGTTAATCTCCATTCCTTTGGGAGCTCTTGCCTGTTTTCCTTTTGAGCTGGAGGTAGAGAATCATCTTGATGTGACTCTTCTTGATTGTTGGGAGTAAAGGTTACTTTGTTTCCTTTATCACATAATTGACTAACACTCAACAAGTTATGTTTCAAGCCATCAACAAGTAAGACATCTTTAATGAAAGTATTACCTTTAATTCCAATAGAGCCAATGCCAATTACCTTACTCTTAGTATTGTTTCCAAAGGTAACTTTACCTCCATCAATACTTTTGATTTCATTGAAGAGTTCTTTGTCTTCTGTCATATGCCTTGAGCATTCACTGTCTACTAGCCAAGCATTTTTTGTTATTGTGGACTTGAGGCATACCTATAGAATCACAATTCAAGTATGATTTTTAGGTACCCAAATGAGCTTGGGTCCTTGGGGGTTAGCACATGAAGGTTCCCAATGAGCCTTCCTTATCCAGCAATGTTTATTTATGTGACCAATTTTTATGCAATAATTACACTGTTTAGGTCTAAAATTGCTTTTTGGTCTTACAATGTTTTTGAATGACATATTTCTATTAGACTGAGTTTGAAAAGAATGTCATGCACAATCATGATTAATTGTGCATGCTTATTATACATAAAGGCATGATTAGCCTTTTGAGGTTTCTTTCTTAGGCTTACCAACCCTTGATTATTCCTTTTATGTATAGAAGGTTTAGTGTACTTATTCCTTGGTGTTGTTCCAGCAAGTGTGGAGATGTGAGGTTCACTTGACTTAACAAAAATAGTTTTGTGAGAAGATGATGATGTGTCCTTAAATCCTAGACCATGTCTAATTAAAGGTGGTCTTTGAGACACAATGAGAGTATATAAACTCTCTTTTCCTTTGTGAAATTTTGAAATGGAATTTCTAAGTTCCTCAATTTCATTTTTAAAAGTACTATTCTCTATAAGCATGGATCTAGTTGAGGGTCTTGAAGAGTATTCATCTAATGACTTTGAAGAGATTCATTAGATGATTTAAGCTTAAAGTTCTCCTTTTCTAAAACATCCATTTTGTTTTTTAAGTTAGAGATGTTATTCTTATAAGTATTGAATTTACTCCTATATTTCTCTAATTCTAGATTCAATTTTTCTATTAGGCTTTGTTCATCATCATCAATATTACTATCATTATCACTACTATCATTATTGAAAGAGTTAAGTGAAGTGATCTTACCTTATCCAAGATGTGATCCTCTATAGCCATGAAGCATTGGTTGACCTCTTCGCTTTCATTGTCATCTTTTTCACTTGAAGAGCTTTCGTCATCCCATGTGGCTTTGTGACCTTTCTCTCCATTGTCTTTTGGGTATTTGCTCTTTTGCTTCTTGAGCCTTGGACATTCAGGTTTAATATGCCCTTTCTTTCCACATTCATAGCACTTTACCTCTTCCTTACTTCTTTGTGCATCATTAGAAATCTGTTTGAGGTTTGTTTGCCTGAATTTTCTGGAGTTGCTCATTTTCTTCTCAATAATTCTTTTCAACCTTCTTGAGAGCATAGCAATGTCCTCATTCTCATCATCACTCATTTCTTCATCATCTTCAACTTCTTCTTGAGATTTTGAAGTATAGGCTTTTAGTGCTAGAGACTTTCTTTTTTCTGGCTCTGCTTCAAGCTATCCATCTCTTTTCACTGACATTTCATGTGTCAGAAGTTTGCCAATAAGCACATCAGTATTTATGATGCTCATGTCTTCGTTTGCTTCTTCTATATCGGCAACTCTTTGTGACGCTCCAATTATATATTAGGAATTATCCCACATATATAAAAAGGATGCCACAAGCTTAACTCGATAATCTGCTCGAATTGAATTTTTTTTCATTTTAAATAACTTAATATATTTATTTATTTTGGTTTAGGCAAATTATTCTAATTAAATATATATATATATATATATATATATATATATCCTTATATTGTATACACATATGGCACCCAATTATGTTACATAATTATTTACATACACAATATTAATATATGAGATATGTCTACCACACCATATACATAGTCAAACTAAAAAATAATAATAATACATAACCAACCCTCTAACTATGCTTATTGTGTCTCTGCTGATATGGGCTTGGATTTCCTTCTTGACCATTTCACCTCCTACCATCTATAGTTCTAATTCCTGCGTGAGAAGAACTCACGCTAAGCTAACTCTAGCTTAGAGGTACATATAGGTATTAAGTTTTTCCCAAGTAGTCACACAAGTGTATGTCTCAAATAATTCATGATACACTGAATTTTTATTTCATATAAAAGAAATAACCACATCACATAACAGTATAAACATAATAATCATATTCAACAACTAAATTCTCATTACCTCCTGTAAGCATTTCATGTTTTGTCACTTATGTCAATAATAAATTTTCACATTTCATTCCATAGTCTTTAATTAATATCAGCCCAAATCTCATTCCCGGACTGTCCGGATATGGGGTGTGAAATAGGGGCGCTCGCGGAGCTTAAGCCACCTTGACTAAATATAATTATGTCATCTGTGTATAATCAGGATCAGGGGCGCTCCCAGAGCTTAAGCCACCCTGTCCCTAAATAATATCCATATCGGTACCGTAATTCCCCCCTTAATGGTGCACCATCTATTCTATGTTAGTCCTCAAGTAGAGAAATGGGCAATTAACACCATTAATTACTTGTTTCTATAACCAATACTCATTTCATATTAACACAATCATATATTCACAATTTATTTCAAAAACCATGTAATAGCATGATATTTTATCAAATGTTAACACAATGTTAAGTTCATAGTTAATAACATTCTTACAACTTTAAAACATGCCATAATATATAATTTCATCATTGTGACATGTAATTTATTTCATACACACACAATCGTGCATAAGGGCAAAACAAAATACATATATGTATAAACCTCGATAGTATTTTCCTTTTCCAAAATATAAGTTCAGAGCTTGTTCACTTTTGTTGGTCTTCTTCTTGTTGAAATCCTAATTTAAAAATATAATTAATTATTAGCTTGATAAAATATTTATTCTTAATATAACTTAAATAAATAATTATAATTTCTATTAGGCTAGAATAAGACCTCTAAGGACTGTTGGATTAATAACTTTTTCTACACTTATCCAATTTATATGATTCTTGATCCTGATTAAATATAACATGTAAAAATAAAATATAATAAAATTTCAGAATTTTGGAACCTTTACATATTGTTTGGTATAATTTCAAATATTGCCCTATTTTCTGCCCTTAGGCAGTTTCAAAGTACCCAATTCAAAAATTCATAACTTTCAATGTGTAGCTTCAATTATTCTGACACTTTTTATACAGTTATATAAGTTAATTGGGAATATTTTGCATGTTTAACTCATTTCCAGATTCAGTCTCTAAGGTTCTCAAATATTTGAGGATATATAACTGGTTCAACATAGAGTATCAACCCGACTAGTTTAATGGTTCAGCTCATAACTCCCAAAATACATGACATTTTAAGATGAAACTTTCACAAAAATTTAGATAAGAAATATTAGTAAAACTTTTATGTTTTTTTCTTTGGCTAATTCGATCTAAAAATAGGTGAAATATAAGGACGAAGTTACTAGAACTACATAAGTATATGAAACCAGCTCAATCAAGGAACAGTTATAGTTCATTTCAGAATACCTCAACCCACACAAGCGCAATTCATACGAAACTTTGCAGAGACCTCAATAACATATATACCTACAACTTTCATGTTTTACAAAACCTCATAATAAGCCACTATGATGATCAATTGTTACAAAAACTGTAGGTTATTTGGTTGATAATCTTCCAGAACCAGTTTCACCCCAATATCCATATCTCTTCATATACTCAAAATCATTCAATACAATTTGGCATAGAGATACACAAGACATAGATGAACAAATTTTATGTTTAACACATCCCCAAATTCGAGTCACAAGATAATCCAAAATAGAGTGCAATATTCTATCAAAATATAACCTAAAGAGTTTTAATAACACAATAATCATGGAGAAAATATTTCTTACCAAGATCGGATTTAATTGGACTGATTTTTGATGCAAATCTTGAAGAAGAAAGAAAAGGGGATGATGAAGAAGAAGAAGGAGAAGAGAGATAGAGTTGGAAGAATGACCAAAAAAAAAAGTCTACCCTAATTCACGATATTGTCTTCTTTTTTTTTTTTTTTTTTGCTTCATTCTCTGCTGACCCGTTTTTTACTGTTCACTGTTCACTTTACTTTTTCTTTTCTTTTTTTTTAATTTTCTTATTATTATTATTATTATTATTATTATTATTATTATTATTATTATTATTATTATTATTATTATCATCATCATCTTCCCATATTTCCTTATCTAATATCTTTAATTTTATTTAATCAAAAACACAATTTAATTATATGGTCTAAATTATTCAAATTAAACTCTAATTAGTGGGTGTTACACTCTTGAACCATAATCTTTGAGAGGAAGACTTCTCAGGATTTTGTTATTTATATCTTCCAAGCTCAAATGTTTCCAAAGTTTTCTCATTCCATTTATGATAGCTAGAAGACGGTTGGTCATGTCAGTGATTGACTCATTGGATTTCATCTTGAAAAGCTCATATTCTGAAGTAAAAAGTTGAATCTTCTTGGATTTAACTTGCTTAGTTCCTTCATGATAGTTTTCCAATGATTTCCACATGCTGTAGGTTGTTGGGCAGTGTTGTATTCTTCCACATTCCTCAATAGATAATGAGCTTGAGAGAATTGTCACTGCCTTCTTATTTTTGAAGTTTGCTCTTCTTTGAGGCTCTGTCCAATCATCTCTTGATAAGATTTCTTCTTCACCATCAGCTCCTCTTCTGGCTGGTGGTGTCCATTGTTTTCGAATACTATCCCAAACTTTAATTCCTTCACTATCCAGATAAGTCTCCATCCGAAACTTCCAATGAGCTTAATTTGCTCCATCAAAGTAAGGCTTGAGACTTTGGAATCCTTCATTGGCCATATCTTGATCTTTACTAGCATTGTTTAGGCTTCGATGCTAGACTTACCTCTGATATCAATTGTTACCCAGATATTGGGCAGAGAATGGGGGTTGAATTGGAGATTATAAATTTAACTTTTAAGTGCAAAAATAAAAATTAAGTTTAATAGTGATAGAAGAATATGGCACAAGAATTTTTATAGAGGTTTGGGTAACCCTACTCCTCTCCCCAATCTCAATTGGGAGTTTCACTAACACACTAAGTGTTACAATAGAGTTTTACAAGCTCACTCCCAACTTTGGTGTTTCTAACAATAGATCACACCTAACATAGAAATCCCTTATGTTTTGATGGCTCACACAATAACCAATTCCTTGTGTTTTACAGGCTCACACAAATAACCTTTACCTTGTGTTTTACAGGCTCACACAAATAACCTTTCTTTGTGTTTTAGAGGCTCACACAACTAACCCTTACAAGTGTTCTACTCTTAACCCCAAAATACCCAAAACTCACTTGAGTAGATGATTACAGATAAACACACTTACAAATCTATATTGCTTAATAAATGATGAGCAAAAAGATTTTTACATAGAATAAATGTTTTTGAAAATATCAAATGCACAAAATTGCTTGCAACAAGATTTGATTCAAAATATTTATTATTCTCTTGTTCTCTTGTTCTCCTTTATTCCCTTAAATTGTTCTGAATGCATAAATGACTTGCATTTATACTTCCATAGCAAATTATAGCCGTTAGAATGCATTTAATATGAAACTAGTCGTTGCACCAACCCTTATAATCGCGCCTGACATGTTTCTCTTTCATGTTTCACGGTCGTGACTATATGTGTCACGGTCGTGACTGTTCTTCCAAGCCATTACTTGAGTGGTGACCTTAGCTGTGAAGCATTCTAGAAGGTTTTGAAGTGTTTGTTCACGGGCATGACATTTTATCTTCACGGGCGTGACATCCTTCCAAGCTGTGGTCCAAATGGTGACTTTGGTCGTGAAGCTCTCTGGAAGAATTTGTCATGTATTCTCACGGACGTGACATTTATTCACGGGCGTGACTGAATTTTTCATTCATGGTTGCTATCATTCTTCATGGTCGTGAACTTTAAATGTTGGATTGTTAGCACTAAGCTTCATCACGGGCGTGACACATAAGGTCACTGCGTGAACATGTTATTTCTTCAATTTTATCTTTTTAAGATTAATCTTTCATTCTCCATTCTTGATATCATATTTCATACCCTGTTCAATTGACTTAGAAAACAAGTATGTTAAATACAATATTGATATTTTATTTGTTAACATCAAAATGACGGAAATACCCCTCAAGGTTCAACAGGCTCGAACAATGCTCAATGAGTATGAATTACCAACCTACTTTTGGACCGAAGCCACCAATACTGCATGTTATATTTCAAATCGAGTTTTCAAAAGACCATTCTTAAACAAAACTTCTTTTGAGTTATGGAATGGAAGAAACCCATGATATCATACTTTAGAGTATTTGGATGCAAATATTTCATATTAAATACCAAAGACAACCTTAGAAAATTTGCCTCTAAATCTGATGAAGGTATCTTTTTAGGATACTCCACCTCTAGCAAAGCTTATAGAGTCTTTAATACAAGGTCATTAGTTGTTGAAGAATCTATGCATGTTTTTTATGAATCTAGTAAGCTTGATCTTGTGAAAGGTAATGTTCTTGATGATATCGTAGGTATAATGGAAAAGCTTGATCTTAATTATGAGAAAGATGAAAATGATCAAGAAAACCCATATCAAGACGTCTCTCTACCTCAAGCTCAAGAGCAAGACAAACAAAAGCTTCCAAAGGAATGGAAAATGACAAAACATCACCCTAAAGAACAAATCATTGGTGATCCTACTAAAGGAGTAAGTACTAGATCTCATCTCAAACTTTTAGATTCTAACCTTGCTTTTGTCTCTCAAATTGAGCCTAAAAATATTGATGAGGCTCTTCATGATGAATATTGGGTGATTGCTATGCAAGAAGAACTCAACCAATTTAAGAGAAGTAAGGTGTGGACCTTAGTTCCTAAACCCAAAGAGCATCAAATCATATGTAGTAAATGGGTATTTGGAAATAAACTAGATGAACAAGGTTCATTAACTAGGAATAAAGCTAGGTTAGTTACAAAGGGTTATAATCAAGAAGAAGGAATAGATTATGATGAGACCTATGCTCCGGTAGCTAGATTAGAAGCCATAAGAATTCTTTTAGCATTTGCATGCCATATGAATTTTAAACTCTTTCAAATGGATGTCAAAAGTGCTTTCTTAAATGGTTTTATAGTAGAAAAAGTTTATGTAGAAAAACCACCGAGTTTTGAAAGCCATAATTTTCCTAATCATGTTTTTAAACTTTCAAAAGCTTTGTATGGTTTGAAACAGGCTCCAAGACCTTGGTATGAAAGGCTAAATTCTTTTCTTTTAGAAAATAATTTTTTAAAGGGAAATGTAGACACAATATTATTTACTAAAAAGCATAAGCATGATATTCTAATTGTTTAAATTTATGTTGATGACATCATATTTGGGTCTACTAATGAACTGTTTTGCCAAGAATTTGATAAGTGTATGACTGGGGAATTTGAAATGAGCGTGATGGGAGAGCTTAAGTTCTTCCTTAGTCTACAAATAAAACAAAGCAATGAGGTCATATTCATCAACCAATCCAAGTATGCCAAAGACTTAATCAAGAAATTTGGAATGGAATGATGCAAAAATGCCAAGACTCCAATGAACACATCAACAAAATTGGACAAAGATGAAAAGGGTAAGAGTATTAATGAAAAGCTCTATAGAGGTATGATCAGATCACTTTTATATCTTACTGAATTTAGGCTCGATATAATGTATAGTGTATTCTTATGTGCTAGATTTCAATCGTGTCCTAAAGAATCACACTTGAATGTTGTGAAAAGAATCTTAAAATATTTACATGGCACATTGCATCTAGGTTTATGGTATTCTAGAAATTCATCCTTTCATATCATAGGATATTCAAATGCAGACTATGTCGATAGTCTCTTGGATAGAAAGAGTACTTTAGGCACTTGTTTCTTTATTGGTGAATGTTTAGTCTCTTGGTTTAGCAAGAAACAAGTTTCGGTTGCCCTTTCTACTGCTGAAGCAGGATATGTGGCAACATGATGTTGTTGCACTCAAATCTTATGGATGAGACAACAATTTAAGGATTATGGTCATAGTTTGGACCATATACCCATCAAATGTGACAATACAAGTGCCATAAACCTATCTAAGAATCTCATTCAATACTCTAGAAGTAAGCATATTAACATAAGACTTCATTTTCTTAGAGATCATGTTCAATATGGAGATGTTGTATTAGAATTTATCGATACAAACAATCAATTGGCAAATATTTTCACCAAGTCTCTTAATGAAGAAAGATTTAACTTCATAAGAAGAGAGCTTGGTATGTTTGATGGATAAACCTTATCTTAAGTATGATTGTCAAAATTGTCAAACCTTGAATGTTAATTTTTTTCATATATTGTTTTTTATTGTCTAATCTTTTAAGGTATGAAGTGGTTAACACGATGGGAATATATGTTATAAGGCATAGAAGCATCTTAGAAATCTTTTAGTCTTATTTTAGACTTAGTTTTATTAATTGAAGATTTAAGAAAATTCACGCCCATGACATATATTCACGGTTGTGATCATAATCGTCAAAAGTTTCAGTAGCTTTCATGTCTTGCTTCGCGACATCCTTCACGATTGGAGGTAATGAAGACTATCTATCACGCCTTTAACTCTTTTCTTTCACTCCCGTGAAACTCTTTATTCATACCCATGACACTTTTTTACGACCGTGAACATTAACATCAAATAATTATAGAACCATTCAGGTTTTGTTTCACACGTTGCCTCACAGTCAGAAATAGTGAAGATTGCACTTGACGACCGTGACTCCTTTTGTCACCACCGTGAAATTCATAAGTAATGCTCGTGACTATTTAATATCATGACCGTGAATCGATTCGTATCATTTGTCACAGCTAAAGTGCCTCTTCAACAAATTGTGTCCATGACTATTCACACCCATGATGGACGATTCACGGCCGTGAATATATCGACTATAAAACAGGATTCTGCTATTTTTCTCACTTTCAACTTTAAAATTTCTCTCAATTAAAGCTCTCATTCAATATTTCTCACAAAATTTGGCCTTCTTATATACTTTTCCATCTATAAAATCCTTCAAAACTCTTTCTCTTTGAAGAATCATAACATCTCTAGGTTGTTCTCAAATCCTCGGTAAGAAATTCATTCTCCAAAATCCCTTTCCAAAATTATCAATGGAACCCAGCTCATCAAAAGGCACAAGGAAGAAATCCCATGCTCCGAGATGCCATACGGACTGCCTTCTCAACATCATTCCGGAGCATTGTCATCTAAGATATGTTGTTCTAAAGAAAAGGCCATTACTTTCGTCTCGTTCCTTAGAGTGAAGTGCTGTCAGGACTCTCGGACTTAAGACAAGCATGACAGAACAATTGCAAGCTTGTCACCTTAAGGAATTTGTGGACATTCATTGGCCAACGCTAAAGGAACCAACTCTCGAGTTCCTTAGCACTTTGCAAGTCTCTCCCACCTGAACAATCAAATTCCAACTCTGTAAGAATCTGAACACTCTCACAGTAGTAGAGTTTGGCACTATCTTCAAACTTCCCACAGATGGCATTCTCAATGAGAGTGAAGTGGAATTCTATGCCAATCTGACATGGACTCATTTTGGGTTGGAATATAGCTTGGATGTGAAGAAGACAAAGAGCACGCATCTTCGGTCTCCTATGCATAAATATTTACATAGGTTTCTTACCTATAGTATCTTTGCTAGAGGAGATAGCAATGGGGCAATCCGAAAATCGGAGCTTTTCCTATTGGAGATGGCATGAAGAGGTCTAACTGTGGCTCTGTCTCGCTGGTTTGCAAATCATCTTCTCAATTGCAACAAAGCCATGGAGAGATAACTTGATTGGTGGGTATGTGACTCACCTTGCAATTGAGCTCGGGTATCTAAAACTCGATGAGCACAATCACAATCTCATTCCAACACATCCTCAAGATCAGCTAGATGTTGATTCTTTCATAAAGATGGGAGCAGTTGTTCGCATTATTTTTGAGAATAATGTCTATTACCGTTTCACCACTCCAACTAGTGAAATTGATTGGGAAGACCAGGATTCTGATGATTTCAAAGCTGGCCTCCAGGGTATCCAACAACAAAATAAGCCCGAGTCGAAACAACGACACTAGAGGGTGAGCAAGAGGTTGGTCAATCATCGGCTTCTACCACACTGTTAACCTTGAGGGGTATTTCCGTCATTTTGATGATAACAAATAATATAGCAATATTGTATTTAACATACTTGTTTTTGTAAGTATATTATACAGGACATGAATTAAAATAGCAAGAATGGAGAATTGAAAGAATAATCCTTGAGAAACAAAAATCAAGTAGTAGCATGTTCACTGTCGTGACTCTAGGAGTCACTCCCGTGAAGAAAGCTAACCGTTACCAAAACCAACATTTGAAGTTCACGGCCATGAAGGAAAAACAAACTGTGAAGTAAGCATTTCAGTCACCCCCGTGAATAAATGTGTCACCCCCGTGAAGCTTCATGCAATTTCATCCAGAGAGCTTCACGACCAGAGTCACCACTTGGCTCACGGCTGGGAAGATTGTCACCCCTGTGAATAAAGGTGTCACTCCCGTGAAGATTCATGCAATTTCATCCAGAGAGCTTCACGACCAGAGTCACCATTTGGATCACGGCTGGGAAGAGTGTCACGCCCGTGAGTTCTTTTTTATTAGAAAATAGCTTCACAAAGGGAAATGTTGACACTACACTATTCATTAAAAAGCATAAGCATGATATACTTATTGTTCAAATTTATGTTGATGATATAATATTTGGTTCTACTAATGAGCTGCTTTGTCAAGAATTTGCTAAGTGCATGACTAAGGAATTTGAAATGAGCATGATGGGAGAACTTAAGTATTTCCTTGGTCTACAAATAAAGCAAAGCAATGAGGGCATATTCATCAACCAATCCAAATATGCCAAAGACTTAATCAAAAAATTTGGTATGGAAGGATGCAAAAATGCCAAGACTCCTATAAGCACATCAATAAAATTGGACAAAGATCAAAAGGGTAAGAGCATTAATGAAAAGCTTTATAGAGGTATGATCGGATCACTTTTATATCTCACTGCTTCTAGACCCGATATTATGTATAGTGTTTGCTTATGTGCACGATTTCAATCATGTCCTAAAGAATCTCATCTAAATGCTGTAAAAAGGATTTTAAGATATTTACATGGAACATTGCATCTAGGTTTATGGTATCCTAGGAATTCATTTTTTATATTATAGGATATTCAGATGCAGACTATGCTGGTAGTCTTTTGGATAGGAAAAGTACTTCAAGTACTTGTCACTTCATTGGAGAATGTTTGGTTTCTTGGTTTAGCAAGAAACAAGTTTCAGTTGCTCTCTCAACTGCTGAAGCTGAATATGTAGCAGTTGGATGTTGTTGTACACAAATTCTTTGGATGAAACAACAACTTAAGGACTATGGTCATGAGATGAACCATATACCTATAAAATGTGACAACATTAGTGCTATAAATCTTTCAAAGAATCCTATTCAACACTCTAGAAGTAAACATATTGACATTAGACACCACTTTATTAGAGATCATGTTCAATATGGAACTGTTGAATTAGAATTTATATGCATAGAAAATCAATTAGCAGATATTTTCACTAAGTCTCTAAATGAGGAAAGATTTAATTTCATTAGAAGAGAACTAGGTATGATTGATGGATTAACTTTGTGATTGCAAGAATATGAAATCTTAATTGTTGATCTTAAATCATATCACAAGTTATAAGATACAAATTTTGATGAGAATTCATGTTTTATGAAGTAGAATCTTTGTTGAAATGATTTAGTCTTGTTGTAGAACTTAATTTCAATTTGATGAAAATTATAGGGGAGTCACGCCCGTGACTTAAGTGGCCCAAAGAGGCAGTGTCGTTCACGACTTTGGTTCACGACATGATTCACGGCTTCAAGTGGTGAAACTCAGTTTCACGGCTTGAGTCATGCCCCTGAAAATGGACTTTCACACTCGTGACATTTTTTCACTCCTGTGAACAATTACGCCCCAAAAACTCACAGAAGCTTTCATGACTTTGGTTCACAACATGATTCACGGCTTCAAGTGGTGAAACTTAGTTTCACGGCTTGAGTCACGCCCGTGAAAATGGACTTTCACGACAGTGACAATTTTTCACTCCCATGAATAATTACACCCCAAAACTCACAGAAGCTTTCACGCCTTGTGTCACGGCTTGCTTCACGGGCATAAGTAGTGAAATTCAACAGTTCACGCCCGTGACGTTATATTCACCCCCGTGACCTATGATCATTCACGCCCGTGATGTTCATCGATCACGCCCGTGAAATTATTCACACCTTCATTCACGGGTGGAACACTGCTTCAGCAAACCGTGAACACGATCATTCACGCCCGTGAAACCATAAATCACGCTCTTGAATGTATTGAATATATAAGAAAATAGCCGGTTACAACCTTCATTTCAACTCTCCATCTCCCAAAACCGCTCTCATTTACTCTCATTCATTAAGACATTGAAGATTTCGACCCCAAAGACTTGAAATTTCACTATAAATACCACCAAAAGTTCGAATCTTCAGCAGAAATCATACATTTCTAGGGTTTTACATCAAATTCTCTATCAAAAATTATCTTCAACTCCATCAACAACTAATTTCTTCAAATATGGAGTCTGCTTCATCTAAGGGAAAGAGAAAGAAGTCTCATGCACCTAAGAGGTATGCAGATTACCTCATGAACCGCATTTTGGAGAGTTGCCATCCTCGGTATGCAACTTTGAATAAGAGACCTCTTTTATCATCAAGGTCCTTCGATTGGCAGACAGTCTGTAGTCTCGGGCTTGAGATGGCTATGACAGAGCAACTATAAGCCTGTCATCTCAAAGAGTTTGTTGAAATTCATCAGCCGACTCTGAGGGAGCCAACGCTGGAATTTCTCAGCACCTTGCAGGTTTCACCAACTGGAGTGGTGAAATTCCAACTCTGCAATAATCCTTACACCCTCAGCGCCATCACATTTGGAGAATTGTTCAACCTACCATCTGATGGTATTCTAAATGAGACTGAGGTTGAATTCTCTGCTCCTCTAGCCTGGACTCATTTTGGATATAATTGTAGCTGGGACGTGAAGAAGACAAAGAGCACTCATCTCATGGCCCTAGTACACAGGTATTTGCATAGGTTCCTAACCTATAGCATTTTTGCTAGGGGAGAAAGTAATGGAACAATCAGAAAGTCAGAGCTCTTCTTTCTTGAGATGGCTCGCAGGGGAGTCACAGTGGCACTTTCCAGATGGTTTGCAAACCATCTTCTCTCCATTGCCACCAAGCCCACAGGAGATATTTTGATTGGGGCATATGTCACGCATATTGCAGTGAAGCTCAATTATTTGAAGCTGGATGACCATCACTTCAACATCATTCCTGCACATCTTCGAGATAGGCTAGATGTCGAGTCATTCATCAAGATGGGAGCGGCTGTCAGAATCATTTTTCAAAATGATATCTTCTACCGCTTCACTGATACTGCTGGAGAGATTATCTAGGAAGATAATGACATGGAGGATTTTAAAGCAGGCCTCCAGGGAGTCCAGCAGAAAAAGAGGGCTCGGATTGAGGAAGCACCTCCAGCAGTCGAGCAGGACATTGGACAGTCCTCAGCTTCCACACCATCCTTAGTGCAGTAGGTGGTCGACCTCTTGGCACCACATTTTGAGCAGTTGCAGACTTCCATGGATGAGAGGTTGGAGAACCTCAAGGACTTCATGGAGTCTCGGATGGACAGCCTTGAGGCTGAAGTAGCTAGGCTTCATGATAGGATGTCTAGCTAGGAGATAGGCTAGAGTGTAGCCTAAATTTGATCATTTTTTAGCTTGTTTGTCATTTTTATGTTTTGATTGTGTAGGAAATTTTTAAATTTCCTTTCTGAATATTTTAACTTATTTTGTATCTTTTTCCTTTATGATATATATATTTGTTCTTGTTTACTTCAATCTTCATATCCTTTTTTGATTGATGACAAAAGGGGGAGAAAACTAGCAATATATGATAGGGGAGAATGGTATAGGAATTGGTGAATCAAAAAGTAAATTGACTTTGAATTGGTTTAAAAATCTTGATTCAACATTTCATATGCAAAGTATATGATTGGAAAATTAAGTTTTTATATACCTTAGATATACCCTAAGTATACTTTGCATATACCTTAAAGCAAGTTACAAATAAAAAACATGCCATGATATACCTTAAATATACCTTACATATACTTTATGTCTTGAAAAGGAATTATGGTATGTATTGGATATACTTCTCATATAACTTGCATATACTTAAAATCTAGTTTAATGCTACATCATTATTTACTATTCTTGCACATTATAATTTTTTTATCCTAAGTATACTTTGAGGGGGAGACTTCTCAAAAGCACATATTGCTAGATTATTTGTCACCATCAAAAAGGGGGAGATTGTTAACCTTGAGGGGTATTTCTGTCATTTTGATGATAACAAATAATATAGCAATATTGTATTTAACATACTTGTTTTTGTAAGTATATTATATAGGACATGAATTAAAATAGCAATAATGGAGAATTGGAAGAATAATCCTTGAGAAACAAAAATCAAGTAGTAGCATGTTCACTGTCGTGACTCTAGGAGTCACTCCCGTGAAGAAAGCTAACCATTACCAAAACCAACATTTGAAGTTCACGGTCATGAAGGAAAAACAAACCGTGAAGTAAGCATTTCAGTCACCCCCGTGAATAAAGGTGTCACCCCCGTGAAGCTTCATGCAATTTCATCCAAAGAGCTTCACGACTAGAGTCACCACTTGGCTCACGGCTGGGAAGATTGTCACCCCCGTGAATAAAGGTGTCACTCCTGTGAAGATTCATGCAACTTCATCCAGAGAGCTTCACGACCAGAGTCACCATTTGGATCACGGCTGGGAAGAGTGTCACGCCCGTGAATGATTAATGTCACGCCCGTGACTCAATATGTCAAAACATTCCAGAGAGCTCCACCACCAAGGTCACCACTTCAGTCACGGCTTGGGAAGAACTGTCACCCCCGTGACAAGCATAGTCACGCCCGTGAACAATGAAAGAGAAAAATGTCAGGCGCGAGTTTTTGGTTGGTACAACGACTAGTTTCTTATTTAATCCACCCCAACGGTTATATTCAGCCATGGGAGTATAAATGGAAGTCATTTATGCATTAAGGAACAAGAGGATGATAAGAAAAACAAAAGATTAGCATATACTTAAAATCACAAGCTATCTTGTACTTTTATACTTTGAGAACAAATCAATTCTCTGTAAAAATCTTTTTGCTCCACATATTTGAGCAATAAATATTTATAAGTGGTTCTCTCTGTAATCTTTACTCAAGTGAGCTTTGGGTAGTTCTGGGTTAAGAGTAGAACACTTGTAAGGGTTAGTTGTGTAAACCTCCAAAACACAAAGTGTAGGTTGTTTGTGTGAGCCTGTAAAACACAAAGTGTAGGTTGTTTGTGAGAGCCTGTAAAACACAAAGTGTAGGTTGTTTGTGTGAGCCTGTAAAACACAAAGTGTAGGTTATTTGTGTGAGCCTGTAAAACAACAAGGAATTGGTTATTGTGTGAGCCATTAAAATACAAGGGATTTCTGGGTTAGGTGTGAGCCATTGTGAGAAACACCATAGTTGGGAGTGAGCTTGTAAAACTCCATTGTAACACTTAGTGTGTTAGTGAAACTCCCAATTGCGATTGGGGAGAGGAGTAGGGTTTGTTAACACCCGAACCTCTATAAATCTGTGTGTCAAATTTTCTCTATCCCTTCTAAAATTAATTGTCTATTTCCGCACTTTAAAGTTTAATTTTTAAAACTCCAATTCAACCCCCCTTCTTGGCTTAATAGCTGGGAAACACACACCAAGCTTAGCGCAGCAGGTTGCTAATCTTTTAGCACCTCGCTTTGACCTAATGCAGGCTTTCATCGATGAGAGGTTGGAAAATCTCAAAGAGTTCATGGAATCTCGTATGGATAGCCTCAAGGCAGAGGTAGCACGCCTTAGAAATGGTCTGTCAGGCTTGAAGCCTAATTAGAGTCCTAGTTTTCTCTTATACTAGTTTTCTTTTTAAGGGTGTAGGACTTTAATTTATGTTTTTAAGCTTTGTAATCTTTCTCCTTCCTTTAATATAATTACCTTACTATCATTTTAGTTTTTATGATTTGTTGATGACAAAAGGGGGATAACCTAGCAATATATGCAAATGTGTAGTAAAATGCAAATGTGTTGTATAACATATAGCTCACATATACCTTGCATATATCTAACATATACTTTGAATATACCTAACTAGTTAAGCAAACAACTTTGATATACTTTGATATACTTTGGATATACCTTGCATATACCTAACTAGTTTAGCAAACAACTTTGATATAATTTGAATATACCTCGCATATACCTAACTAGTTAGCAAAGATCCATGTTATACGTCTCTCAATTCTTGCACTCTATTATTTTTGTATTAAGCATCTTTTGAGGGAGACTTCTCAAAAGCACATATTGCTAGATTATTTGTCACCATCAAAAAGGGGGAGATTGTTGAACCTTGAGGGGTATTTCTATCATTTTGATGCTAACAAATAAAATAGCAATAATGTATTTAACAATGCTTATGTTCTAAGTTTGTTGAACATGATATATCTTGAATAGAATATGATGCAAGAATAAAAGACAAATTTTGAAGATCAATATAAGAAGAAATAGCAAAGTCACGCCCGTGATATAGCTTAACGCTAACTCTCCAATATTTAAAGTTCACGGCCATGAAGGATCATACCAACCATGAATGATCAAATCAGTCACGCCCATGAAATAACATGTCAAGTTCTTCCAGAGAGTTTCACAGCCAGAGTCACCACTTGAACCACAGCTTGGAAGAATGTTCACGCCCATGAAAGTATAAAGTCACGCCCGTGATCAAACACTTCAAGTTCTTCCACAAAGCTTCACGGTCAAAGTCACCACTTGGACCATGACTTGGAAGAATAATCACGACCGTGACACATATAATCACGCCATTGAATGAGGATAGAGAAACATGTCAGACGTGAAGTTAAGAGTTGGTTTAACAGCTATTTTCGCATTAAATGCATCCAAACGGCTATAATTCACTGAAGAAGTATAAATACAAGTCATTTATGAATCATAACAAGAAGAACAACAATTACTTTGAATTTTAATCTTGTTGTAGCCATTGTGCATTAATCATTTTCAACAAAAACCTTTATGCTTTGTAAAAACCTAATTGCTCATAATTTATGAGCATTATAGGTTGGTGAGTGTTTTCATTGTAATCAATTACTTAAGTGAGTTTGGGTATGTTGGGTTAAGATTGAAACACTTGCAAGGGTTTATTGTGTGAGCCAAAAACACAAGGAATTGGTTTATTGTGTGAGCCATTAAAACATAAGGAAATTTCTGGGTTAGGTGTTAACCATTAAGAGAAACACCATAGTTGGGAGTGAGCTTGTAAAACTTCATTGTAACACTTAGTGTGTTAGTAAAACTCTCAATTCAGATTGGGGAGAGGAGTAGGGTTTGTTAATTCCTGAACCTCTATAAATCTCGTGTGTGATATTTCTCCATCTCTACTCTATTCAATTTTATTCCGCACTTAAGGTCAAGAAATTTTATTTCATAACCAATTCAACCCTTCTTGATTCATTGTTTGGGAAACATATATCTTCTGAACGTTGAGTTATGGTGAATGTAACCAGGACTGTTCCATAGTTTGAATTACCTGCTTAGGGCCCTGGACAGGTCTAGCAGATTGTTTGGTCATTTTGAGCTCTTTATAGGTAGAATTTGTAATTTGTCAAAACATAAAAGTTATAGGATTATATCTTATCTAAAATTTAGTAAAAATATCACCTTAATATGTTATTTATAGAATGAGATATAACCATCAAAATTCATACTGGTCTGGAAGTCATCTCTGTTCTGGACTAGTGAAATATTTCTTATAATTTGAGGACTTTAGAGATATAATTAATAAAACTCGTAAATATAAAAAATGTTCCATTTTAACCTATATAAATTACTGTAAATTTTAACCATAATATTACTTTTATAATATAAGATATGAAGGACCAAAATTGGTACCCTAAAACTGCCACAGGGCAGAAAACAAAATACAATTCGAAATTCCACCAAATATTGTACAATGCTCCAATTGCTTTGAAATTTTAATATGTCATATAATTATATGTTATATTTAATTAGAAATAATAATAAAACAAATTTGACAAGTGTAGAGAAATTTATAGGCTAATTAGTCTCATAAGGTCACACTGTCTTATAGAAAAAATCCTAACTATTGATATGAACAATGCATATTAATTTGTTTAAGTCGCATTAACTTTCTCTAGACATGAGATAATTAATTATATTTCCATATTAGGCTCAAACAAAATTGGAGACCTATAAGGAGGGGATAGACAATAAGTTAAGGGTCAAAATCAAATGAAAAAGGTGAGTATAGTTATCAAACAATTTTTTTAGTGCATATGAATATTGTTTGCTATGTGATATGTGATATGACTTATGGTTATGTGATTCATATGATTATCATGATTTGACTTTGATAATGAGATGAAGGATAATTTATGTCATATGTGGTATATATAAGTGGTATATTTGAGGTATATGTTTGGCATACGCGATATATACATGGTATATGTATAGCATATTTGAGGTACATGCATAGCATATATGGTATACATGTGGTATATATATGAGGTATACATAATAAGAACATAATGGATGATGAATACTTAGTCACAAATACATATACATAAGGACTTAAAAGGTGTTGTGACTAGTTAATAGACATTGCAAGGCAAAAGAAGAGGCCTATGGCCCGACGAATGTACAAATAAAACAAATGATCATGCTAGCTAGCAAATGAAAATGTTCACATGGTAAATATTCATATGGAAATCCAAGGCAATGTCTGTTTAGCTGGGTCACAATAAAATAAAAATGAGCAGAGCATCGGCATAAGCAAAGAATAGTGATCATATGTTTTAATTTTACTAGTAACTATACAATATCGATGAATGAAATGAAATACATAGTATACATTGAAATTGTGATATGTTGCTATGAGTTGTTTGGTGATTTAGAGGTTGTTTGATTATTACTCTCAATAAGCCGCAACTCATCAATTTGCATCATTTTTCAAGTAGAAAAGTAATAGCTTATTTTGAATGGCATATAGAAGACACGGAATACAGGTCAACAACCGAGCCTCACCACTCTCTCTCCTTGCATTCCACACAAACATGAAATCATATTATCTACATTTTGGACTTATGTGAAAATGATGTATATTTACTCAGAGTTGACTCTGCATTGTAAATGAATACACTTGTAAACCTTTAGATGTAAAGTTTAAGTTTTAATATATGTGATATATTATGTCGCAGTGAAAACTTCAATGTTGATTTGCATATTTATTAAATAATGTTATGGAATATGATAAAAAAAAATTACTATTAATGTTAATAGGATCTTATGTCTTGCTAGTATGTCATATGTGATTATTTGATACGGGGATAGGTATACTTAAACGTATAAGGTGTGATGTTATAGTGAATCTTTTATTGGTTACCCAATTACCTTTGAATACCTCAAGCTGCATCCAATCACCACCTTATAAGCAACCCCCCTGAGGCAACAAGGAATAGTATCAAAATGCAGAATCAGTATCCAATATATCCTTAAGTACATCAAGTCTAAGGATACTTGCACCATTGTTATGATAAGACTATCATTGATATTTGAATAGATTATTTATATGATTGTCTCATGGAAAGTCATCTAATGTACTTAGCTACACTTAGCAAGCATCCATATGTTAACTTTAAACATTTCATGTTTATATATTATGAGATCTACTGCTTGATCCAATCACGAAATATAACATGTGCTAGTCTATCTGGATTAACAATGTCTCGTCTCATTAATCCTATGACTAGAGATAATTTAGATACTAATATAATTACACATGATAAGAATCTCAATATCATAATCTCATCATGATTTTCTTCATGTTATGTTATGTATCAAGGACTTCATTAATTGATTTAAGATCACTATGAATTCATATATCAAATGAATATCTAATTAATGAAAATGTCTTTTATTAATCAAATAAATGTGTACAATAAATGCTAAAAGTGATTATCTTTAAAGTACTTCTCTAACAACCTCCCACTTAAACTAAATCCAGTCTCTTTTGTATTTAATTCCATAGGCAAGTACATAAGAATCATATTTCTTTTAGGGAAGTGGCTTAGTTAAGGGATCAACAATATTCTGATCAGTGGGCACTCTTTTTATCTTTACATCATTCCTACCAATGATTTCTCTAATCAAATAGTATCTTTCGAGTACATGTTAGCATTTCTGATAAGATCGTGGCTCCTTTGCTAAAATAAGGCTATTTTTTGAAGAAAAAAAATAGTAAAACTAGTTTAGTATTTCCAATTTTATAAATATAGAGATTACTAATCTCATTAGAAAAGGATTAGCAAAGATATGGGGAGTGAGATTTAGTTAAGAATATTTTCATGGGTAAAGTAATCCTTTGAAGATTACTAAATCAAACATTATTTTGAACCAAACAATGGATTAATAACTAATCATATGGATTAAATAAGCAAATTCTATATACCAAAAGAACTGTTAGGGTTTCAACTAATCTACCTTGAGCTGGATCGAACCACAAAGGTATAAAAGCTCTCCTAACATAGATTTTCTGCATTCTTGAGACTCGAATTCGAGACATTTACGTAAAAGGAACAAATATCAAACTATTTAACCAAACTACATTGGTAAAGCCACTTGATATTTTAACTAGTCATATTTCAAATGAGCATATTACCCTAGCTTCGCATTGGGAGTAATAACATTTGATTATAAGTACTAATTAGAAGTTTATAACATTATAAATAATTAACAATAAATATGATTATTTACTAAATATATATTGAATGCAAAGTATTCAATATAATTTTGCATCATTTAAAATAATAATTAATACAAAAAAAATGGAGGTAAAAGAAAATATCCTAATTGTTATTTTATAGCTTATTACTATTAATATAAGTTTGATAAAGAAAAATCAATAATTGGTTGCAGAAAATGAGGCCAAACAATTGCATAAGAGTAAACCATACAGTTATTTTAGAGAATTGCAACAATTCAAACATTAAGACATTATTAATAATATTTTTTAGAATAATAATATATAAAATAGTAACAATTATAGTAATTGCAAATAAATCAATACCTTTTAGAATACAACAATAAAATTACTCAATTTTTCCTAAACCAAAATGATGCGCTCCTCTAAGAGCACCTCTAACTTTCTTCAAGAATTTCATTAGTTTCCCACACATTTTGCTCAATGCAATAAAATCATATGTTAGTTGTTCATAGGAGGTTTTCGAAGACTTAAGTTTCGTATTAACAACAAAATTAATATTCATCTTGTGAACCATGAGGTCTCGGTGATTATGATCAATAATTTCAAAGTCATATAAAGTTTTCAAATAGTCTAATGCAATCGTAGCGGCCATATTCTAACCTTCTAAACTACTCTCCGAACTAATACCGACACTATGAGAGACAAATCTAGTTCCAACATTATTCTCATATGGATAATAAAGGGTGTAAATAAATATACTTTCAGGTAAAGTTTGACAATCACATGCAGCATTAGACATTCCTAATTGCTCTAAAGTAGTATCTAGAATAATAGAAAGAGGAATCTGAATAACAAACATCTCTAAATAAGCACAATATAAAAAATAATAATTAGTTAACTATGCATTTAAATGCAAAACGAATTCAATATAAACCACAAAAAATGTTATTTTTTTGTTTTTATGAAAATGTCTATTTTTGTCTATTGTTACTAATGGAGAAAAACATTAATACTATTTAAGAAGAGAGAAGAAATGCATAAATCAATACCTTAAAGTATTGAGGAATAGCAAGAACAAAGACAAAAGTTTGGAAGAACCAAAAGCAAGTATTTATTGAATAAGTTTGCATAAAACAATCGAGTATAAGGAAAGGGTGGAGGTGTAAAAACCTGGGTGTGAGATTTTCTATTTATAATAGGTAAACAATAGACTTATGGGTAAAAAGGTAAAAACTGGCAAAATATGATGCAGTTAAGCGAGCAAAATTTAATAACATTAAAAAAAATTTAGGTAAATTTGGCATAGTAAAAGGTTGACTTATCAATATGATCCACATGTCTATAAACATATATAATCCTCATAAAGATTTTTTCTTTTAAATTGCAGTTTTGGAACAAAAAATTGACGAGTCATTAGTACGAAATATATATTCATTAACACACATAAGGATTTCAGCATCACCATATAAAGCTTAAAAAAATGCAATAACAAATAACAAAACTATTAAATGCAAGATAACACAATGTAGGCATATCATGTTAAAAACCCTAAAAATAATATCAAATTCTAACATATCTATTGTCATAAATGATCTAGATTTACAAACCAAATAATATCTAAAATTAAAATAATATAAAATTTTACCATATCTATTGTCTTAAATGATGTAGATTAGCAAATCAAATTATATCTTAAGTGAAAGATTTTCTCACCAAAATATATCAGGAAAGTACAACCTAAAATAATAAGGTCTCAACACTACTTGTGCAATCTACCATTAGATACGTTGGTGTTCTTTAACTTGCAATCTGGACAGTCAAAAAGAAAAATAAATATTAAATACAAAGCAACACATGTATACCATATAAATAAATATAAAAAAATAAAATTTCAAAAACTAAAAAAATTCATGTTTGTAGCTACACATGAGAGAAAGAAGGGAAATGAAGAAGGGAGCGGCTGAAAGCATAAACCAACAGAGAGGAGAGATCATTCCTTCAACATTTGAAATTTTTTAAAATTAATTTTGCAATAATAAATTGTTTAATATATGAATGTATTTACTGAATAATATATTGTTACCTAATACATGACTTTTTTGCAGAAGATTCATCTAGAGATGTGTCTTCTTTGATACTTAGAGTTGATTGCTTTCAATTGGATGCTGAACAGATTTTTGTTGAACATGTCTCTAGTGTAGGAAGAAGTGATTTCTCTTCTTTGATAAAAGGATTTTTTAACAAAATAGCACAGCATGAAGATGCTTTCCAAGAACTTTGATTGATGGATAGCAATTGAGATTCATTTTTGAAAATATAAGTCACTTTAAAAGAAAGATTGTAAAGATCTTCAATTCGATTGCTAATTACCACTTGAAATGTTTTTTGAATTCCACAAATTTTATTAATCATTGGTGGTAATGTGTATCTATCTTTTGAACCGTGAACTAAATTACTTGCTGGTAATCCAATCAACTCTGCAGCCAATCTACCAAATATGATAAATGTTATTGTCTCTGTGCTATCTGCAACAATAGTACTTAATTTATACCTGTTTTTACAATTTCATAGGAAATAAAAGTTATTATATGTAGGTTGAAAACTTAATTAATAAAATTTGCTATATAATATACCAATAGATAGATGGCTCATTAAGAATTCCGCAGTTATTGCACCATGTTTGTTCGTTGTAGCTTTGGAGACTGCTTTTGTATTGGGGGCAAGCTCTGTACCACCATCCAGCTGATGTGTCAACATAAGAAATGATTGCTCTGTAAGTAAATTTGATATCATGTAGTAAACACAAATATATTAATAAATGAATCAGAATATTGACATATGAGTTTTTTTTTAATAAGATATTTGTAAGAATAATGGTTATGTTTCATGCCTTATCAGTGTGAATATCAAGATTCAACAACTCTGAAATTTTTTTTTATTGTCGTTTTTTTCTAACTCAATGTCTTTTACAGGTGGTACTTCTATATGTAGCCGAACTATTTTTTCAACTGGTAGAGAGATCCTGCATAAATAAAGGTTAATGAAGGAGAAGGACAAAGACATATTAAGTGAGGTAAAAAATTACATTTGTCTTAAATTTAATACATCAGATATTTGGAGATTAACATAGATCTTTGTTGTTGTTGTACTATTGACTGATGAAACACCTGTAGAATAAAATTATCAAAATTTAAAGGGGAAAGTATGGTTTATTAAGTAAATGATTTTGTGGTTGATTATATGAGATTGAAATTTTATTTACCTGCATATTTTTTGACAATCATGGCAGCAAATACAACAATTACAGGTCCATTTGGTTCATCAGAAAAGATATCATCATCCAAAAAATTAATAGCCACTTTATCCCGTAACGTGATATCCAATTTATCATTCCTTGATTTAATTCAAATGGATTGATATTAAAAAAAGAAATGAATAAAAATAATATTAATTTAAATGCGTGCTTACTTATAATTTTTTATCTGAATTCTGCATTTGTCACCAACTCTTCCAAGTACATTTACTTGTTCAATGCATCCAATCAGAGAGATTTGGCCAATTACATCTGGAGAAAAGAGAATTTTAAAATTGTAGAATTATTTCATTAGGAAAAAAACATATAAAGTGGAATATTTATATAATAATTCAATTATACCTATTGTGTATGTTTTGTCTCCAACTCTGGCTTTAACATCATCAAATTCTAAAAAATCGAATCTATCAAAAGGAATTGATGAGTCATCTTCATCAATAACTTTGATTAGTGCATTTCTCGGTAGTTTGATACGAAATGGGTGAGGACTAATTCTATAATTTGGCTGAATAGGAATTACAACAAATCCGGAAATATGGAATACTTGGCCTTCAATGAGGAAAGGCCTGAAATAGTTCGCCAATTGTTTTGGAATTGTTCCTTGCATCATGTCACCCTATCAAATGAACGAAATTACGGATTAATTGAATAGTATAATATGCAATGTTTTAGTTGTAAAAAATAAGAAAATAAAAATACCTTTTCATCCAGCATAAGAAACTCAAGGTTGTATAATTCATCAGGATTATAAATGTTGTTAAAATCTCAAACTCTTGTAATGCATACTTTTAGCCGGATGTTTATGCTTCGGTTATCAATTTCTGATATAAACACATGGGACATCTTCGATAGGGAATCTGTTTTTTTAAAGGATTTAAACAATCAATGTTATATAATAAATCAATATTAAAAGTATTATTCTGGGTAATTATATAAATCATTAAATATTTCATGATAAACAATATTTTTTGTATATCTAAGTGTGTCATGATTTTGTATGTTTTTTTTATTATTTATTATAATATGCAAACCTTCATGTGATGTAACTCTAGAAAGTGCGACATATAATTGTCTATGACAAAAAAAAATGATCATATAGATAAAGGCCTACTTGTTTTAGTGTTTGGCCTTGACTTTTATTTATTGTCATACAATAACATATTTTAATTGGAAATTATCTTTTTTTTTAATATAAAAGGTCATTTTCCTTTGTTTATTGATAATACGATTCGAGGAATAAATACTCTTTCACCGTTATGTGTTCCTGTAAGAATTTGGGCTTCTATTACCTTTGTTCCTAGACTAAACACTAATAATCTCGTTCCATTGCATAGGCCAATACTTGGGTTGATGTTTCTAAGCAATATTATTGGAATAGTTTTTTTTTTTAATTTAAGTTGATGTTGTGGAAAACCATTAAAATTTAAAGAATTTAAGAATTCAACAAGAGAGTATATCTAAAATATCATACTTCTACAGTTTTTTGGCCAATCATGTGGTACAAATTTTCCTCTACTTCCACAGGTCTTGTATATGGTATATAATAATTTGAACATAAGAAAATTCACCACAAATGGAACTATGATAAAAACTTTCTGATAGAGCAAAGGCAAGTCCTATAAAAGACTTTTTAATAGGTGAAAAATTGTAAAATTTGTACCTTAACACTTCATAAATCCACAATCAAAGATATGAGTTAAAAACTAATTCAATTCCTTATCTTATTTTTCTCCACTCTATAATTGAAAGTAATTTGATTATTCACTATATTATTTCACACAAAATGTTTTCCTAATTAGAAAATTATTATGTTAGACTACTTTAGTTTCTTCATTGTGATATAATCAAGTCTTTTGAATATGGTAGGATTGCTTTCAAGGTATCTAGTAAAGTGCAACCTAGAATATAATCATAACGATATCTAAATCAATTCCTTTAGATAGGTTTCCCAGAAAGAAAATGGCTATGAAAATTCAATTCCTCTTGAGGTTTGTATTCTATGATAGTATGTCCAGCTCCCTGCTCTACAGTAATCAAATATAAGCTTTTAAATTGTCAATGAAAAACATGAGAAATTTAAAGAACACATTGTTCAACTTGTGTTTGCAACTAAGTAGACATACATTATTGTAATATGATAATACCTTTTATGGTTAAAAAGGTGAGGTTGTTATCGTACCCTTTTGTATACCTACAATTAGCAAAAAAAAGGTCCCTAATAACATCCATTAGGAGCACTGTTTTGAAAAAATATACATATATATCTATATAATATCTTGAAATGCAAGTGAGAGTTTTTTATTAATAGAATGTTTTAGGTGATATTGGTTAAAGAAAGATGATTGAAAATACCCAGCAACTTGTCCTTTGCAAATCGAGGGTCTCCGTTTGTCTAGTATTTGATATCTCATTGATCTCATCCATGTTTCACTGCCAGTGTATGGAACACACATATTGTGATCCCCCACTGCCAAATTCATGATAGCAGTTCAGATCAATCGCTACAAAACACATAATCAAAGAAAAATCAATTCAAAATTCTACACCCTATCAATTATATTGGTAATTACATAGTGAACCTTAAAATAAATTGAGAAGAGTATTCAATGTCAAAATTCCAGTTAAATTTCTAACAATTGCAAAGTCATAATATGAAAATGTTCAACCGTGCACTGAAAATTATGATCAAGTGCAACACCCCCTCAACCCAGCAGCTCATGCCCGGATGAGGGAGTGCTACCTCTGACTTCATCGTTTAAAATATCTTTATTAAATTTTGAACACCTGAAAATCATTCATTTTTTTTATTTACCATTTATTTACTTTGCAGCATAAAAGAAAAGTCATAACATCAAAGATAAAAATACATTTTCTTTAATAACATCTTATTTACAAAGTGTACCGTTTATTTCACAAGTACTATAAAATAAAATTTAAAACATAAATACAACTCATGTGTGACCCACGGTAGTTGATATACGCTGCTTTACTGGGTCAGGTCACCGTTAGCTTTATCTACTACTATCTACTTATTCTTTACTATACCTGCGCGAGAGAAACTCCCACGCTAAGCTCTTGGCTTAGTGATGCATATAAATAAGGCAATAAACTATTTTTAATGTCTCATGCATTGTTATATAAAAATTTATGATCAAATTATGCAAACATACATTTCATAATATTCTAGTATGCATAACATCAATTTATTATATCTCATTTTGTTTAACATAATCAAATCATCATTCTCATGCAAATCATGGTATTCTAGCATGTATAGACATCAAATTATATTATATTATCTCATACTTATTTATTTTATTACCACCTTGTTGTATAACACTAAACCTTCTTTTTATCCATGCCATAATTCATAATTCCATTTTTATTATTCATGTCACAAATCATAATTCCCGTTTTACTTTCAATAATTATTTTATGTCTCATAACTTCTTTATTTATGTTTTTATTTATGCCCATGACACCTATGAACCACTGAATAGGATAACGGAGTTGTCATCCAGGCACTTAGGAGTGCCACCCGGGCAATATGATGTGCGCATATAAGTGTCAAACCCGGCGTAGATAACCGTGCCAAACTCGGCATAGATAACCGTGTCAAACTCGACGTAGATAATAATGTCATACCCGACATAAATAACAGTGTCAAACCCGACGTAGATAACATTGTCAAATCCGGCGTAGATAACATTGCCAAACCCGGCGTAGATAATCATACCATTAATGGATTTAATCATTTTCATCATACTTTCTCCCTATTTGGCATGTCAAACTATCCTAAGTTGGTTCTAGTTAGGTGTTCTAGGGCTTATACAATTTCATTAAAATTCATAACAATTAATTTAATACTTTTCATGCATGTAATATCTCAAAATAATCACATAATCACTCAATTAAAATAATATTTACATAATATAACAAATTTCTCATCATTTTACTCATTTCATTTCTCAATTCACATGCTGCCCTGTCACCGGCAGATTCTGTTCTCTGTTTTGGACCTTAATTTTAGTCCTGTTCCGTTCTTCATATAGTTACATGATCTTCATAAATATTTTAGATATGGATCTTAGCTTTAATATGCAACTTGAATCACTTAATTCGGAGTTCTTTAGCAAAAGATATGATAATATTAACACTAACTGGTCACTGATAATTCTGCCCAGAATTTTCTGGACAGATTCTAAGTCTAAACTTTATGAATTTTTTTTGGACAATTACAGATATATTCAGATATTATGGTCTAAATAAAAATTGTAGCCCTATGTCTTATATTTCATACAGAATAAATAACACACAAATCCAAGCTCCAGAACTCAAGTTATAACAGTTTAAGTACTTACTGGTCATTATTAACAATTCTGCCCAGAATTTCTGGACAGATTCTATGTTCGAATTTTATGAAATGTTCTGGAATATTACAGACATATTCAGGTTTTATGATCTAAATGAAAGTTATAGCCCTATATCTTATCTTTCAAACCCAACAAAGAACATAGAAAATGGAGTTCCAGAAATTAAGTTATAACAGTTTAAGTGCACACTGCTAATCAATTTCCAGCAAAGAACATACCAACCAATCAAATTCAATTTTTACCAAATTAAATCCTAAATCTAGCAAACATGCATCCCCAAGATTTTTCATCACAAATAATATTAATTCAGAATCATCAACATGCCAAATAATTAAATTATGAAATTAAAACAAAATTAAAATAGGCTATTGCCTTAGATTATGCACAAACCTCTCTTTTTCTCTTTTCTTTCTCTTTACTTTTCTTTCTCCTTTCCTTTGCTCATTTGAGCTAGATCCTTGTCACTTTGAGTTTCTAAAGTTCATAAACAGATTATTAACACTTCATAAACTCTAATCTCTCTTTCTCCTTACTCTCTTAAGCTACCTTGAGCATGAAAATGGAAGTTTCCATGCTTTTTCTCTCTTTTTCTCACTTTCTTTTACTAGAATCAAGGTTTAACTATGGAGGAAGAAGGGAAAACGTGGCTGGTTTGAGAGAACAGAATTTTCCTCAATGAAAAATAGATAAGGAAGAGAAAGAAGCAATCAAAAACAAAGTGACAAAAGTCATTAAAATAGGAAACACATAAGCCACATTCTAGAAATCTTCATTAATGTCATATGCATGTATCTTCGTTAGCTTATTAAACTTTGTCATTTGGTGTATTGGGCTTCAAGAAACGTGGGAGGCAATTGAAAGATAGCAAATTCTAGATATGAAGAGATGAAAGAACAATTAAGAGAATAAAGACAAGATACATAATTATGGGACACCTATGCCAAATTCTAAAAACTTTAATTAATGTTAAATTCATGTATGTCAATTATCTTCTTAAAATGTGACACTTGGTGTGGCTGGCCTCCATATGCATTTTATGTCCCAATTCATGCATTTAATTTATGATTATCCCCTTTAAATCCTCCAATTTTCGATAAATTGCAAATTGACCCCTAAACTTTAAAAAATTCGCAATTTAGTCCTTTACCGAAATTTAACATCTTTAAATATTTTGAACACTTTATTAGATATTTTTCATACTTAATTACCATTATTTTCATTATTTTTCGATAAAGTCCAAATTTAGATTTCGGTCAAACCGACGAGTCGATTTAACAACTCGCGTGACTTTAGTCTAAATTAGCGGATATGACATCAAGAATCCTATTTGTCACTGATTGACTATTGTTAACATGCACATTGAAGAGTATTCAATGTTAAAATTTATGTTCGAATTTCTAACAGCTACAAAGTCATATACCGCTAAATTTCAACTTCTTATTCCATTAAATTTCAAGATTTCATTTTCCAGTATCATTAATAAAAACATAAAATATTGATTGTAAGACAACCTAAATAGATAAGAAATTGGAGTGGACCTTGAGAGTTTGCACAAAAGAGTCGAAATTGGAAACGAAAAAAGAGATATGATGGTCTCTAGGTTGGATCAAGAACCGGTGAAGCGGTTGTGTATGGTCCCTCAAAGAGCTTCCATGGCCTCGATGTCTTCTATTTGCTAGCAGAGCAGAGAGGTGGGTTTTAAAAAAATGGAGAAGAAATTAAAAAAAAATACGTATCGTTGGCCAATTTTGTATTCTTGGACCTTCAAAAGGTTCATTCTCAATAAATCTCTACATAAGAACATTAAATTGTTGAAATTCACCCGTAACTTCATTGCATTTGCGCATCTTCAATTCATATCGATTTGGATTTTTCTGCAACATATTTTGATCTGGCTCTTCTTCGATCTAGAATTCCCAACCAATCTTTGACACCTCGAATACAATGGAATTTCACACCTGGCGAATCTTTTACTCTACCTCCTCTTCATTGTATATGCACTGAGCGAGGAAAGCTTTTGCTTCATTGGGGAGGCAGTAAAAAGAGATGAGAGGTTTCGTCTCTCAGGAGAGGAATGTTGGGGGATATAAAACTACTTGATATTTATATTTTAAAAATGAGTTAGTTGTTTTGAAAATAATGAGGGGGCAAAAGAGAACTTCCAAACGGTGTGGTTTTACTATAGTGACTTTTTGGGAATTGCACTGCTCAGTAAAAGTGTTATGATTTTAATGTATTTAAATAGATATATATATATATATATATATATATATAAATTTATTTAATAATAAATTTAATGTGCCCAATCCATTAGTTAGGGATGTTTATTTCAATTCGAGAGTTCTTTACCCTTTCCCTCACTAATCCCGCAATATCACCCACTTCCCCGTCTATAGAACCAAAAGATGAAGTGCCCTTATTGCTCGACGGCGGAGGCGCGTTGCGCCACCACAACCAACGGTCGTTCAATCACTGAGTGCACGTCCTGTGGCCGAGTCATCGAGGAACGTCAGTTCCAACCTTACCACCTCTTCCACATCCGAGCCCAAGACGACCCTCTGTGCCTGGTCACACCCGATCTTCCTACTCTCCACCTCCAGGCCTACCAGGCTCGCCAAGGAGACGACGAGGACCCCTTTGAACCCACGGGCTTCATCACCGCATTTTCCACTTGGTCTCTCGAGCCAAGCCCACTCTCCCTCCGTTCCTCCCTCTCCTTCTCCGGCCACCTCGCTGAGCTTGAACGGACACTTGAAATAACCACCTCATCCTCATCGAATTCCAATTCGAATTCATCTACTGTAGTTGTTGATAACTTGAGAGCTTATATGCAGATTATTGATGTAGCTTCGATTTTGGGTTTGGACTGTGATATTTCCGATCATGCTTTTCAGTTATTTAGGGATTGTTGCTCAGCGACTTGTTTAAGAAACCGCAGCGTTGAAGCGCTTGCTACTGCTGCTCTTGTTCAGGCTATTAGGGAGGCCCAGGAGCCCAGAACCCTTCAGGTATATTCAATTTTCATCTCTTGCGCTGTTTTTGGTTCTGCTCTCAAGAATAATATTTTTCAAAATCATATATAAAATTGTCTTCCATTTGTTTCATTGATGCAAATCTGTGATCTAACATGCAATTAAAGGGTTGAATTTTGTTTATCTGGTAAATGGTATTAATGCTTTGAAGAATTTTAAAGATTAGAAATTATATTGGTTTGTAAATGATAGGACTTTCTTTTAGGTGTCTTACCTTTTACAGGAACTAGTTTCAGATTAGATGTTTTGCTTGTTAGTATAAAAATTGAGGTGTAGTTAATCAGCCATGATGATCTTCATATATTTTTAGTTGTAATGAGGCATCATAAAAACGTGATTTGTTATAACAGGAAATCTCGATAGCTGCCAACGTTCCTCAGAAGGAGATTGGGAAATATATCAAGATACTTGGAGAAGCTCTGCAACTGAGTCAGCCCATTAATAGCAATTCCATTTCTGTCCATATGCCTAGATTCTGCTCTCTACTTCAATTGAACAAATCTGCTCAGGTATTTTGCTGAATGGACTTGTCTTATGAAGTTGGAAAGCTTAGGTTTATTGCTAAAATACTGATTTTACTTGATGGATATATGTATTCAGAATATGTTAAACTGAGAAAAAAAAAAAAAAAAGAAGCAAAAGTAAGTTCTACCTTCACTGGAAAATAAGAAGTGAAAAATAAACAATTTCACAATCTGCAACCTGAATTGTGGGAAGGTTTCATCTTTTATTTTTTGGAAATCAAAGAGATTAACTATTCAGAAAACCTTTGTACCTGAGCCAATGAAGTAATTCGAGTCGGAACCTTTGGACATAAAGAAGTAAGACAATATCTATGTGTATATGTGCAAAGTTTATGGAGTCTTTCATCTACATTTTGAAGAAATTAAGTCTGCCTTCTAATGATTGATAGCATGAAATATATTATTCATGGAAAGAGATTCCTTACAAGTATTTAATTGCTAATTGCTTAAATTGTAATTAAACTAAAAATATTTATGGGCATAAATTTGATACCCAAAGAAAAAGGGGAGAGAGAGAGAGAGAGAATCATGACTGTATTTCAGTTATCGTTTTCGCTTGATCTAATATGTTTAGGACAAACATTGACTAATTTTGCTAGGAACTGGCGACTCATATTGGAGAAGTCGTTATCAACAAATGCTTTTGCACTCGTAGGAACCCCATTAGCATCTCTGCAGCTGCAATATATCTCGCATGCCAATTAGAGGACAAGCGAAAAACACAAGCAGAGATTTGTAAGGTGACAGGTCTAACTGAGGTCACCCTCAGAAAAGTCTATAAGGAACTCTTGGAGAACTGGGATGATCTACTCCCATCTAATTATACTCCTGCAGTCCCACCAGAAAAAGCATTTCCGACTACAGCAATTACCTCAGGCCGTTCATCTGTAGTTAGAGTTGACCCAATTGAACTAACAACTTGCTCTTCTGACAAAGATAAACAGCTAGAAAACAAATCAATTAAAACAAACAATATGTTGATCAAAGGCATAGAGGAAGTTGGAAGCAATGGTAATTCCCGTGTGGCTCATGCTATGACATGGCAGACTTTCAGGCAGCCCTGGCTTCAGTTTGGAACTTCTGGTGTTACGACACCAGGGGAGAAAAATCAGAATGCAACTCGAGGGGATATCAATGAGTTCCAATCTAGCTGCCAAGAACTGGAAGAGAAGATAGATAAGGCAAAAAATAGATAAAGACTCAGCAGTGTAGCTAGGCCTAATCAATTTTCAAGCCCACCAGCCTCAGGTATGAGTACAATCACATGGCCATTTCGGCCAATGCCTTCATCAGGGCCTTCATCAATTGTGCAGCCACCACCTAAGTTAGCACCAGGTTATGCTGAGCTTAAAGGTATTGGCTGCCACATGGTGGTAAAAATGCTAATCCAAGTGGAGATAACAAGTAGGACATGTAAGCCTATACTTTTCTGTTGTATATTTATGGAAAACATTGTCATATAGTTCTTCTATTGAAATTTTCACCAGCTTGTTTTAGAAAGAAAGCATCTCTCTTTTGTGGTCAATTGTTAGATTCTGAACAACGAATTCATTTGACCCAGATGGTATGGTACCTTGTCTGAAGCTTGTTAAAACTACATCCATGCCCTGTTTGGCACAGATGATAATCACAAAAATGTGGAAATCATAAATAGAAAGGAATTGTTCATTTCAATTTGTGGAGTTGAGAGTTAGTAAACCATTTTGGTTGAAAATTTTGAACTTTGTAGACCTGGTCATAATACTGGTTGGTCTCATGTTCTGATATCTTTTTTAATAGTCCTTGATATTCATTTTCATTGACTATATAATCCTGCATAAGTGCCAAATTCAACTGTCAAGGGATATGAAAAAGACAAACGTAACCTATAAATGACTTCTGCCACATGATTACCCCTCTTGCCAAAAGACTAAAAGTTGTTGATGCTAATTAGAGATGTTCATAGGCTTATGTACCTGCCTGGCATGTCTGCACTTTTTTAGGCTTGAACAAGAATTTTACATGCAATCCAATTTGAGCCCGCTAAAAGCCCAGTCTTCGTGATTTCCAGTTGAACCTTTTTCCCCTTAAGAATTGAACCAGCATTCCCTGCTAACACTCCCCTTGCACCGGCTCATAACTTGGAACCATGTTATATTTTTTCTTGTGAAAGTATTTCATCATTATTTTGTTTTTCCTTCAAGTACAAAAGGAAATAGCATATGTAGTTAATCGCCTATAAAATAGCCAAATCAATCTTAGCTTCAATATGGTATGACTAGTGTATTGAAACCTATAATTGTGCAAATGTGATTTTCAATTATTTTCAAGATGGAAGTGATATACTTTCTTTTACTCTGATATTGTTGTTCTTAGGATCTTAAACAATCTCGTCTGATGAGCTACCTCTGCTATGTGTAACCTCTTCTATGGGAGTTGCTTCTGGCCTTTCCTCTACTTTTCAATTTTTATGATTTCTGTAGGTCAAAAAACTTTTGAAGCCTGAACTCAGGTTTCATTCTTAAAGTTATATATATATATTTATTTATCTGCAATAATTGTAGCTACCAACTTCTTTATCACTTGATCATGTTTCATTTTAATTTACTATCATGATTAGTTGGTTTACTATTCTCGCAGTTTTTTGTCTTTATATTGTTATGGAACTAAAATGTGAACTGTATAGACACGAATAACATTGTCACTTTTTAATCACTGTTGGTCATCAATGGCTGCTAGCAACCAGCCACAGTTTAGCTTTTCCTCAACTTTCTTTTCTTTTTCTTGTTGTAAAATTGTTCTTTCTATTAAAGGAATAAGCAAAATGGAACAGTATAATTTGCTTGATCCTTCTTGTGGTCTTCATTTTTTACCAAAATTCCTGCTGTGCTGTCTTTGGTTAGTTTTCAGTGTTATGAGCAAGAAATAGAAACATTTGATTTTTCAGAAATGGTTTTAACAGAACAAATTAATTTTGTTGAACTGAATAGCATAATTAAATGAAATATAATGCTGTCAGCTTGTGGATTTTGCGCAATGACTTGACAATGGCAATCCAGTCTAGAGAGCAAATAATTGTGCCTCGTTGCTCTTTCTAAATTTAAGTGGCATCATTATGAAAATACATGTAATCCATGACTTATTATATTATAAGTCCTACTTTAGATACTTTTGATAGAACAACTCATCAAAATAGTTCCTTTGTGTCTCCAATGTTTGTTCCTCTTCAGATGGTCATCCTTAATGCATAAAAAAATTTCATGGTTCTACTTCCTTTGCCTCATCATAACCAGCATGTTGAGATCTGTAAATAGCGTACGATGCAACTCATTAGTCATTATAATCTTTGAACCGTGCCTGCTTTGCTGTCTTTCTAAATGCTTTCTAACTCCATGCTTATTTTGCATCTTTCATCTCTATGTTGGATAAGTTTTTTAGTATCCTTTCTTCATTGTAATAGCTTGCTGAACCTCTTTACAAAATGCTCCCTTGGATGGATGATTGGAGGGGCAATTTCGTGCATGAATCTCCCATTTCTCTTTGAACCATGCCACTGTGCAACTCTGGACTCTACAGTATTTTGGTTTTAGTAGGATTGCTGGATTAGGACATATTTCAACTTATCCAGAACTATTAAGAGAAGTAAATATAGCCATGCCTCTTCTAACCAAGTATGCCCTGATGAAATCATTTTATTTCCTGATTTTGCAGATCTTGTTTGATGCTTCAAAGCTGTTATTCATGTTTATGCAGTTGGAAATTTATGAATTAGCAGATGAGTCTTGGAGCATTCAGGAAGTTGATGAGTTGAGTATATTGTGTATATCCTTATCAACAGTTCATGATGCTTCTCCCCTTTCCGCCATCCAAGCTGAAGGAGTGTAAACCTCCCAAGGTTCCTTGGTTCAGACTAGTTCGGCAGCTGTATCTGCTTATCCAAACCAAAAGCGCAGTTTGGAAGCCGAATTGACTCTCTATTCTTCACTAACTGGCCAAAAGCAAGATTGGTGACCTTACCAATCCCGGAGATTATTTTTTTTATCAAATATGGTGAGAAAGCTTCGGTTCAAAATGGCACCTTGAGCAAAGAACTTGTGGAGTTAATCATGCTTCCTGAGGATCAAAAGGAGTCTGCCAAGAAAGACCCCCTTTCACTTGGCCTGGAAGTCCTATCATCATGCTTTAAGGTTCGTATATTAGCTATGTATTCCAAATTGATCTACGTTATGATTCTCTTCTATTCGTTTTAATTTGCTAATGTTCCTTCTAGTCTTGTCAATACATCCATGAGCTTATCTTCCGAATTGAAGAACTATCTGCCCACATTTTTGAGAAAGATATTCAAGTTACTGATCTAACGCGCAAGCTTGTGACTCTTCAAGCATTTTTGAAGTCTTCCACTGACTTAAATTTAAAAGCTCTGAAAGAAAAGAAGTTGGAAGAGAAGCTAGACGAGGTAAAAAAGAAGCTGGAGAATCTAGCAGTAGAGCAAGAGGACGAATGGAATAAACAAGAGGAAGAACTCATTAGCGAAATGGGCATGGCGATGCAAACCTTCAAAGCTCAGATCCTAGCTAAGCTGGCAGAGAAGTACCCGAACCTGAACTTCTCTTTTATCAATAAGGTTCATGTTGATCCTGCTGATGATGAACCTAAGAGTGAGCCAGAGAACGAGCCTGAGGGTGAGGTACCAATTGAAGGCGTACTGATGTCTCCCAAGAGTGCAGTTGTGGAACTGAATCGGAGATGATGTGGATGACTTGTTACTCGCACTAAGCTGATGACAAGGAGCCCCCCAAATGATTCGATTGCCAAACTGGAGAAGGGCTCGCCCGCGGTACTTAGTAAAGTAATTAAGTAGAGTTGTAATTACCTTTTTTTCAAAATTTATTTACCATCCTAATAAATAAGCGAAATATTAGGATGAAACACCAAAATAATTTCTTTTAATACCCTAACTATATGTTTTGCATCATAAATTTTGGAATAGAAATGAGAGAATCATTCCAAATTTGAGTTTGGCAATTAAAATATTTGAAAATAAAGTTCTGATTATGGTATAAAGATTTGTAATGTTTTAAATTTATTAGTATTTGAAAAATTTTTTGTATATTTTTAATAAAATATTTTATATTCTTAAAATATTTTTAACAAAACTAAACCGAATATGAAAGTATGATTTTAGTATGTATTTTAGAAATATACTGAAAATAAATATTGGAATTTTAAAATACCAATTTAGAAATATAATTTTATTTTTTATAAAATTCTATTTTTTTTGGTATACCAAACATGTTATAAGGAACCTGCTTCTCTTTGCTCATCTTCAATTGTATCCCATCAAAATTTCTTTTTCTGTTAATGGCTTCTTAAAATTAACCAATTAAAATGTACTCATAATAATATTAATGCACTTTTTATGGAGGGTTGCAAAAATTGAAATTTAAAAAATATTTTTTTCCCCTGTAATTGTGGGATGGTGAGACATTTTGGTGTGTATTCATTAATAAATAACAAGAACACTAAAGAGATGTTTTGGATTGTTATTATGTGTCTAAAAAGTAGTTTAGAATTTTTATTATTTAATTGATTGATTTTTTTAATTTTTTATAAATTGTTTTTCTTAAATCTGCTTTTGGAAAAAAATATATTTATCTATTTTTATTCAAAAACAATTTCTAAAATTCAAAAAAATTAAAAATAAAATTTTTTTTTCAAAAATTTTTTTTTCAAATGCAATAACAAACGGATCCTAAGATAATTCTAGCTGATGATTTATTTATTTGAACAATGTCAATAAAATACCATAGTTATACATAAAAAAAAAATTTAACTCCGTCTGTATTAATGGTTTCAGTAACTCATCTCCATCTATGTCTGCTAAAATAAGAGCACCATTTGAGACCCTTCTTTTACCACATACGATCAATCATATTTTGAAGTCAATTTTCCACATAATTTTAGATGTTTCGAGATAGACTTTTTGATTACTAGATCACCTTTGGTAAATTTTCTTGACTTCACCTTCATTATTTGACTATAGCATATAGCTACAAGCTTTTTTTCTTTCTTTTTCTTTTTTTTAAAAAAAAGAGTTGCATATGATTGTAAACTCATTCCTCTTCTTTTAATCCTGATTCCAAAATAATCCTTACTGATGAAATTTTAACTTTTATTAAGTAGCACAACTTTTTCCATAGACCAACAAATATTGTTCTGGTAAATATTATTATTATGATTCTGTATCCATGTAAAGTGAATATTAATATTTCATGCTAGTTCTTTTACGTGACGACTATTTTCTACGCAATCTTTATATATTTTTTATCATTCGCTCCAGCTGCTCCATTCATCTTTGTGCGGCATCGCTTCGAGTTGATGTTTGATCTTAAATTTTATTTTTTGCACAAATCAGTCATCTCTTTGGCATTAGAGCTGTACAAGGATCCTGAATATTCTCGAACTGGACCGAAAAATCGAAAAAAAAATGCAGAATCGAACTGTATATAATTTTACTAATTCGTTGACTATAATTTTGACGGATCTGCATCTTTTAGTAATATCTGAACCGAGAACTATACTGAATTGTACCGAATTGTTATATAACCAAACTACATTGAAAGAACTGATATTTAAATATTTATAATTTTACTATATATAATAATTTATAATAATGAAATAATTTATATATCATTATACAAATATAATATAACTTAAACTTTTAATTAAATATAGTAAAGAATTCAAATAATTGAAAATTTTAAATGCTAAAAATAATTTTATATGCTAAATTTTTTGTGATGATTGTGTAAAAAATTGAATTCATAACGTTCATGTCAGTTTAAGATAAGTTAATCATTAATTTAATCAACTATCGATGTTATTAATATATAAATAAACAAATATTTATAATATATTGCTAGTTTCATTTTTTACTATAAATTTTTTATCACTAATTATATTTTTTAGCATTTAAAATTTATTTTAATTGTATTATATAATAAATCTATATTATATTAATTATTTGGTAAATTAGTTTAAGTGAATCAATTATAACGTAACCTAATTTATAATAAATGTACTATAATTATATAATAAATCAATATAAATTATGATTTGTCTAATTATATTATATGATTTTTTTGTCAAAATAATTATATTATTTTAAATTTAAATACTAATATATATATATTATATTATTAAATAAAATATATATTATGAAACAAAGATTTGACAATGGGTGGGTCGGTCAAGGAAGAAGGAGAAGATGAAGATTTTTGTTTGATTTTTATATTGTGAAAAATGAAAATAAATTAAACAAATTTGACTTTTATATTCCAATTAGTAACTAATTAATCTACATTAATCTTTAATCTCGTACTCTATTGGCTACTTAAACTTTAATTAACTCCTTAAGTTGACAAGTGGCTCAATTACATACTAACTCCATTTGACTTAAACTAATTTCCATCAATCACCAATTTTCCTCCCAAATAATTCATGATTTAATTTATTTCTCCAAAATCCAACATCAAAATCATTTAATTCTGTTAAATTAAATATACAAAATATTATAAAATAAATTTATCTTCGAAATGATCTTTTAAATTTTATAAAATGACTTTCGGTGAGAAAATCGTATTTTTAAGGTATAATGATTTTTCTTAATCAAACCCATAAAAACTCTTTTACTGTCTAATTTCTAATTTATCAGTTTTAAAAATTTTTAAAATTCCATTGCAATTATATCGGTGTCATTGTGATTGTAAACTCATATCTTTAACTCATAATTAGAAAAAATTATGTTGTAAACTTGCACTAAAAACCGTATTTTCACAATTTGGATCTTTAACCTTACAATTTCACCTATGACCTTAAAATAATATTTTTCACATTTTGATATGCTTAAATCATATTTTATTGTCAGAAAAAATCTTTTATTTTAAGTCTAATTTGTTGCCTCAATTTGCATGTCAAGTACGAAATCACAACAATTGATCAATTCAATTAAACTTTCATATTATACATTTTTATTATCATATGAAAATAGTTTTTCTCACACTTATTTATCCATATTTAAACTTTGGTTGGTACGTTTTTGTACTGTAGTATATATAACTGAAATACGCATTTACAATCAGAGTTTAAATTGCGGTCGTGACAGATATACTTAATAAACTTATATAATTATATACTTTATAATTAATATAAATACTAAAGTTATATACATAATTTAAATACTACAAACTTACATACTTATATTTTATAATTAAATATTTTAATTCATAAATCTTCTATATAAGAAAATATTGCATTATTTAATTTTTATTTAATGATTTAAAGAAAATACTCTCATAAATTTTTTTTGCTTTTCAAAAATTGATCATTTATTATGAGTATTTTTATGTGATGATTGCAGATTTTTTATAATACTATTAAATACCAATTTTAGATTTTATGCACTTTTTATTTAGCTCAAAATATTCGAGTACTGGATTGTTTTGTACTGTATTATTTAGTACCGAAAGAACTGAAAAACCGTATCGAATTGTTCCGAATTTTCAAGATAATACAATAAGAATATTTTTTCTTTTCAATACAATACAATACATAGATTTATAGATATCCGAATTTTCAAAACAATTTCGAAAATTTTTCAATCTCCGAATTGGATCGGATGGTGTACACCCCTATTTGGTATTGTTAGTTATTGAGAGCTTTGGCGGGCCATGTAAATAGCATTATGCTTTATAAATTTCAGAATCAATCACTTCTTTTGTGAAATTGGCATATATATGATGCAGCTTCTACCCATTTTATAAAAATAATCAATTGCTACTAAAATGAATGTATGTCCATAAGTAGCTTTTAGTTTAATGGGTCCCATCCATCCAAACCTCACTTGGAGAACGCCCATGGTGCTGTTAGCACATGAATCTGAAGGTAATTTTTGTCTTACTTATTGTGGGCAAGGCAATGATGGTTTCTATTGGAAGCTTCAAATGGTTTACTCATTGTGCCCCTGCTCATGACTTGATCTTGAGCTCAGATTTGGTTTTCCAGATGGGCTGTAAAAGTTAATTTGGAGTTGCAATGGTTTGGAGAAACTTAAGTCGGCCTTTGGCTCTATGGGTAGTGATTTTAGAAAGGACCTGAGGACATATATCGCTCTTGATAGGGCTAGTGAGGAATATATTCTCCTTGTCATGCATGATTGTGCTCAAGCTAACTACTATAGAATCACTTTTCTTTTTACTGTTGTAATTGGATGTTGGGTACCTAGGAATCTGGCTTCTCTTGTGGGCATGTTGTGGATTTGATTGTTTTTGGGTATGTCTGTTGGTCTCTTTTGAATCCACATAATGCCTTTTATCTTTAGAGGTGAATCTCTTCCTTTTTCTTCTAAGAATGCTGCTATTGTGAATTCAGTTCAAGCTAGTATATCTCGTGAGGACTGAGGTCATTTGGATGCAGTTTCCAGCATCAAGCATTTGATTGTTCTTGGTTGATATTAGAGCTGCTCAGGCCGGGGCTTAAACCGAGTCAGGTCGGACTTAACTCTAAAATCATCAACTCCAAACCCTATTAAAGCCTAGAAGAAAAACTTTTTATTACCATCAAAACTTAGAACCTGATATGTTATATACATGGAAATCCTCTCGCGTGTCCCGTCTCAGCCTGCAAATCTAATGTTGTTAAACATTTCTATACTCGATAAGTCCAAAGACTGCGATCAAAAAAGAAAAAAAAAAAAGTCTATAGACTATGTACTATAATGGAATACTGATATAGTAATTAGTTATATAAGGCTATAGTTAAATGTCTCTTTTCTATTATCAAAATGTATATAATAAATGAAGTATGATTAAATTATTAGCTTAAATTGTAGGTTTATATTATATAATCGTTAATATTCATTAGAATACAAATGTTAATTTCCTAAATTTTACATCCCATCCATATTTACGTGATATTTAACTATATAATAAAATGTATATAATAAATTAAGTATGATTAAATTATTAGCTTAAATTGTAGGTTTATATTATATAATCGTTAATATTCATTAGAATACAAATGTTAATTTCCTAAATTTTACATCCCATCCATATTTACGTGATATTTAACTATATAATACTTTGCAAGTATTTTGGCACGGTACTTCTGTAATTTTTCTAAATGTCAGTGGCATTTTTCTTCATGCCTCGATATTTACAATGAAGGTGACGTGGCAAACATGGTGAGGCAAATGTACAGCACAGCCATTCTCTCTCTACCTACATCCTTCTCCAAACAAACACACAAACCTTCAATCTCTACCGTCTATTTTTACCACGTCACCGATCTTCATGCTCTCCTATCCAACGGTCCAAATTTCTCTAATAGTTAAGTAGCCCCTGCCCTGAATGCGCACCACCCAAGGTCCACGAGGCCTCGTCTGCTCTAACCCAATAGAAAATCAGAATTAAAAAAAAAAAAAAAAAAAGAGAGAGAGAAGAGAATAGAACGTCGGCAGATTTTTTGTGTTTTCAATTTTTCAACTTTTTTTTTAATTGTTTTTGGGTTTATTCTTTTAATTTTTTCTTTCCTCTTCGAACCAAAATTGCAAATTACAAAATAGAGGGAGAGGGAGAGAGAGAGGCAGAGACCGTACATCTAAACAGAAATTAGGGTTTTAAACGGTTCTAACAGATAGCTTTTGATTCTGATTTTCGATCCCTAATTATAGTTTTAGGGTTAGAGTTAGGATTATTGCTACCGTCGCCATGAAATTATCCTTCTGTTCTCTTTGATATAGTTCCAGATTGATTTGTATATATCTATCTATATTCCGAATCTAATTGAGGAGAGTGATAATTTTTTTATCAATTTCATTGGTAGAAAAGGATTTCAATTGGTGTATAAAGAGTGGGTTTTGTATTTGATGGATGAGATTTGGGAGCGGGCAGTGGAGACAGCTTTAGACGGGCAAACGGACCACGCGGCGGCTCGAACACTAACCCTAGACGGGGCGGTGAAGTGCGTTCAAGGGCGGCTGCCACCACCTAGCCTTTTGGAGAAGTTCGAGAACCTTCAGCACCTTTCCATCGCAAATATAGGGGTTTCGTCGCTTGAGCAGTTTCCTCGACTCAGAAATCTTCAGAAACTTATTCTCTCTGATAATCGCATCGCTGGCGGTCTTGAGTTCCTTGTCGAGGCTGGCCTCGACTCGCTTAGGGACCTCGACTTATCCAACAATCGCATCCAATATATTGAAGATCTTGCTCCACTTGCTCAGTTAAAGCTCATTTCTCTTGATCTGTATGAGTGTCCCGTCACTAGAGTGAAGGACTATCGGTCTAGGGTTTTTGGATTGATAAAATCTTTGAAGTATTTGGATAAAATGGATGCGGAGGAGAATGAGAGGCCGGAATCCGATGATGAGGAGGATGAAGAAGAGGAGGATGAAGATGATCCTGGCAGTGGAGAGATTGATGGGGAGGAAAGGTCTTATAGGTTGAATAATGGACATAGTGAAGGCGTTGAAGGGATTGTTGATGTGGATGAGGATGAGGAGAGCGATGCTGATGAGGAGGAGACTGAGACTGCTAGGCGGATTAATGGACCATACCAAAATGGGTTTAGAGTAGCAGCTGTGGAGGAAAGAGATGATGGAGATGATGAAGAGGGTGATGATGAATATGAAAATGAGTTTGGCGAGGAGATTGATGAGGAGGGTGATGATGATGATGTGGTAGAGGTACATGAGATTGAAGATACTGATGACGAAGTGGATGGGGTTGAAGATGACGATGACGATGATGAAGACGAGGATGATGACGATGAGGATGAGGAAGAGGAGGTGGACAATGATGAAGGGGACTTTGCAGAGCCTGAGAGTACAGGTAGGTTAACAAATACAGAAGGGGTGATTGATGGTCATGAGCATGGAGAGGATGATGCTGAAGATGATGATAATGGGGAAACGGGAGAAGAGGAACAGGGTGTTGATGATGATGGAGAGTTTGAAGATGAAGAAGAGGGTGAGGAGGTGAGATACACAGATGTTTTATTTGATCCATTTATATTTTGTGGTTGCTATATACGTGCCTGCTTGATTTTTATCATTGTACTGCCTGTTACAGTTAGAACCTCATATTACTTGTTGCTGTCTTTGGTTTTATTGATGTCTGTGTATGAATTGCTACTAATTTATATTGCTTTCTGTGTTTGTGTGTGCATTTGTTGAGAAATCAATTGTTTTGTGTTTATTTGCTATCATACATTTGTCTATTGTTTTAGAATCTAATGTGATAGGCATAATGTTTTTGCCATCTTGCTATTAGTCTTCAAGTCCTTGTTTATAACTTCTGCTATGTTCAATGCAGTAAGTGGTTTTTGAAAAATATAATTGTTACTTGAAGATTCTAATGCCATAATGGCCACGACCATATTACAAGTGCTGGAGTAAACCTTTCTAAAAATCTGTGTTTTATAATGTGAATAGGATAGCATTTTTTTATCCAATGTATTGATATTCATCTTTTCAAAGCTAGACTAATTTTGAGAAGGATTTGAAAATGAAAAAAAAAGGAAGAATTCGTATTTATTTTGTAATTGCTAAAAGTGTTTGAGAACTAGTTAGTGAGCTGCTATGTTGTCAGTAATTTTGGTTGTATTTTTCTTCTCCCTGTGGTGCTAAATAATATAGCTATTTTAATTATGCCATTTTGTTTTAGGTCGGGGCCTACTTTTTATGTAAAATTTAGTGAAATATTACTTATATATTGTTAAATGTTATAACAAGTCTAGCAGTTTTATCTCCGTTGCTTTTTCTACAATTGAGTTTCAATTATAAGTTTTTTGTGATTTTCATACTAGGTTGAGAAGTTATTCTCATAAAGTTGTTGCCTGAATAGTCTGTCTTCTCCTTGGTTTTTTGGAGTTTTTATTTTTCAATTATAAATGGAAGTATCATTTCTCATGCTGTCTGGTGGCCACTTTCAGGCCCCCCATCCCAAATTTTTTTTCTTCCCGTGTTGCTTATGACCTTATTTTTCTTGTAAAAAATGCGTAGTTTTTGTATGATGAAAATTCAGTTGTGTTTTGTATATGCCATGTTTTGTTGGTTCTGTTCAAGGATAACCCTACTTTTTATTGTTGTTTTTTATATGTTTTATTTCCTAGTTCAGCTTCAGGTCTATTTTTATTGCTTGCCGTGATGTTATGCCTGTTCCTGGAAGTTATTTAGAAATAATAATGTTGAACATATTTAGCTATTTCATATCTATCCATTTGCCTCTGTGTTTTTTTTTCTCTATTGGATTTCAATCCTGTTAATGATATATGTATATATATATATATTGATACACAGACTGACTGGGAATTTTTCATTTGAGTGGCAGGATGAGGACTCAAGTGCAGGATACTTGGTTCAACCAGTGGGGCAGGCTGAAGTGCATGACGCAGGAGGTAGTGACATGGAGCAGGGGAATGAAGAAGATCCTGAAGGAGAGGAAGAAGTTGAAGATGATGATGAAGTTGAGGTGATACCATCAACATCATCTCACCATAAAAGGAAGAGAGAAGAGGATTTGGATGAGGAGGATGATGGTGAGGATGACGAAGAAGATAATGATGTTGTTGAATATAGCAAGTCATCGAAGAAGCACCACTAAATATTTTGCAGTCTGCAGAGACAGAAAAGAATGTGTTGTTGATGAATGCCCTTGGGAGTTTGGATATAGAGAAACTTGTTAGATGATATATTGTTTGATAAAGAGACTGGTAGTAGTGGATTTTGGGAAATGTTGTTGGACAAAAATGTTAAGAAAAAAGGAAAAAGGAAATTGTTAACTTTTGGGTGAAATGCTGATGGGTGATGCTTACTTCAAAAGGTTGTTAGTAAATTTTCTCCCGCTTGGATTTGTTAAATAGCCGTTAAGTGATAGTTAAATTCAAATGGCAGTTATGAAGAGGATGGGGGGAGGGGATTTACCCGCCCATTTGTGTTCTCCCCCTGGGTCTGTTTCTAAAGTTGGTTTAATTGGAGGGACGAGTGTAAAACACACTGTCTTTGATTGGGCCATGCTCGTATTTTATTTTATTTTATTTTATTATTTTCACTAAAATATAAAAATGCCAAAAGGAAAAAATAAATGAGTTTAGGCTTTTGTAGATAATCCTTCAGTGTTTTAGGCAAAAATCGTAAGTGGGCTCTGAGAAAGTGGCCCGACTTTTGTTTTCTCGTTTCTCCGTGTGTGTCACGGGCAATTGCTTTTTATTTTATATATCATAGCTTGGGAAGAGTTTGGTCAAGGTGTAGCGGCAGTGGCAGTTAATGGTCTAACAAGGCGGTCAGATTATTTATACCTCCTGTATCCCAACTGGAGCATCAATAACAAGTATAGAAAAATCGGTTAACGAGTTTTGGTTATTTTTTTAATTGGTTTGATTTATTTTATCAATTAATCAAATTTTGACAACATAAAAATCTTAAATCATAATCCTTCATTTAACGACTATTTAATTTCTTTTTATATATAAATAATAATATCCAATTTCATTTTAAATTTAAAATTTAAGTTTAACGTAAAATTAAATACAATATCAAATTAATTATTTAACCACCTAAAAACATTGAAAAAATCAATCCACTTTCAATAAATTATATTTAAAAATTATAACATAATATAATCTAAATTAAAAATATTAACAATTTTAGTATATGCTTTATAAAATAAGTGCTAAACTATTATTGAAATGTTAGATGAAAGCTAGAAAAACTAAAATTAGTATAAATTAAAAATAGTCAAATCACTTAATTCGGTAAATCAGGCATCCCTAAAAAGGAAGCGCGTCATATTTAAGAGAGGCAAAGTCGAATATATGAATAATGTTGAAGTTGAGGGTGATAACGGATATGCTCTCCTCTGAGCAAGAAAATCATAATGGGTTTGGAAGTGTTACGGAAAGTTGTAGACGTCTTGGAAGCTTTTATTAATGGCTTAAAGGTCTTTGTTCTCATTTCAAGTACTCTATGCCAAGTTCTATGCGTGATATATATATATTACATTCTAAAGCTTTAGCATATAGATCAACATTCTGGAATTAGTTGATGGTACTTTATTTATTTTAGCTTTCTAGTTCTATGCCCCGAGGTTTTTTTTCAAGGCAAAGTCGAAATTTGAAATTTTTTCTCATTAATTAAATTTAAAAAATAATTATAAATTTTTTCATTAAAATTTCTTTTAATCAAGTGATACTATTTCCTTTTTTTTAACAATAAAACTTTTTTTTTTCCAAAAATATATGGTAATATATGCTTCAGAGCTAAAATATATGGCAATAAATACATTGGAGTCATTAATGATTGATGTTGTGGCTTGGTGCTTAAGTTTGTTTAGGAAGGAGGAGGACGCAGGAGGGATCATGGTGGCCACTGGCTGGCCCGATCTATTGAACCGGCCCGATTTCGAGCCCAGTCTGGACCGAGCCCCAGTCCAATTCCTTCCCCCACGGGACAGGTTCACTGTTCCGACCTTTTAAAAAAATTTTAAAAATTTCAAATTTTGTCCCTACCCCCAACACCCAACGGCTACATTCTTTTTTTTTAATTAATTTTAATAATTTAAAATTATTAAAATATAAATACAAATAAAAATATAAAAATATCCCTTACAAAAAAAATAATAAACATATTTTAGGGATATTTTAGAAATGTCAAATCTCTCTCAATTTTTTTAACACTTTTTACACAATCTCAATTTCTCTAAATCTTTCTACAATTTAATCTTAATTATCTCTACATGTAATATCAATTTCTCTCTAATTACACTCTCAATTAATTTTTTTAATTACACTTTGTACATAATCTCAATTCTCAATTTCTTTTTAATCCTTTAATTCTCAAATCTCTCTAATCCTCAATTTCTTCTTAATCTTATAATTCTTTTTTTATTATCCATTTATCTATAATTTTTTGTTCACTATTTTTAAAAACTTTTCCACAAAAATTATTTATTAAAATAGAAGTGAATGAACAATTTTTTTTGATAAAAATGTTATTGATTTAGAAAATTTTATTGAACATTTGAATGATGAGTTCAAAATTTCAAATGAAGAAAGACAAAAAAAAAAAGGAGTGGACTAGATGGTGAAGAGCAACTAGCGGTGACAAATTCAACACAATGATCGGAACCAAAAATTCAAACATTCAACATTTTTAAAATTCATTTCAAGAAGGTGCAAAAATTAGATAGGTCATTTGAAGTTGTATGTAATTATTGTACATAAACTTATAAATTTTGAAAATGAAGATGGTTATAACACATTTAAAAGACACAAAATAAATATGCTATCTAATTTGGAATGAAAAAAACATGTCACATCTTCTACTACTCAATTATTTCAATATTCTGATCAAAAAATAAAAAAAAAACCAAAATAATAATTATGAAATGTTTATCTTTTAGTTTTGGTAAAAAAATATTTTGTTAATTATTGTCACAATACATTAAATCTATGTGTTAAACATGTACCTAAAAATACTTTAAAACGTGCTTTATTTAATTTGTATAGAGAAAAAAGTATTGCATAAAATATTTACTTTTTTGAATGGACGTATTGTTATTTGTAGTGATATTTAAAGTGATCATTAACATGTGTATTTTTATATGAGTATTACATATTATTAGATTGATAATTAATATAAATTACAAAAAAATAATTACATTTAGAGTTTTTAAGAATCATCATACTGCCGATAATATTTTTAAAATGAAAAAATATTTGGAAAGAATATGATTTAGTTAATAAAATTTGTACAATTTCTTTTAATAATGTAATGGTAAATACACCTCAATTTATGATTTTCAAGCGATTTGTTAACCTAACATTGAAAGTAAAATTTTTCATATTAAATGTGCATATCTTTGTATTAAATTTATGCGTTCAAAATAATTTGAGATCTTTAGATGACACAATTACTCCAATTAAAAGAACAATTTCATATTTATGGGCACAAATATCCATAGAAAATGAAATTATAAAATCGATTTTATTGAGAAAATGATAAAAAAAATCCAAAAGATTTTCAAAAGATGTTTCAACTCGTTGAAATTCAAATTATAAATTATTTTAAGATTTATATGGATATAAATAATTATTGTGCATATTTATTTCCAATAATGTAGTGCAAATTAATTTATATCTATAATATTGAGATGTTTGTAAAAAAAGTTTATATATTTTAAAAGTTTTTAATGATGCAATATATGTTTTAAGTGGTGTTTATTATCTTACATGTAATTTATTATTAGTTAAATATATTAATATTATTGATGTATTTTAAGAATATATTAATGATTATATTTTGCATGATTCTATTTATACGATGAAAAAATAATTAAATTATTTTAAAAGTAATCCTATGATTAATCTAGTTTCATGTGTTTTTATCCAACTGTAAATGAGATAGTTTTGTATGATTATTTGAATATTTATTATTTATATTTAAATTTAGATAATAATGATAATTTAATTAGTGTTGATGCAATTATTTATGATGTAAAAAAAATAACTTGTGATTTATTTATTGAATTTAGTATTATTTATAATATTCCTACTTCTACAAATATTTCCACTACTATTAGTCAAGTTCAAGATGAACCAAATAAACTTAGAGAGGGGTGATCATTTAATAATGCAAAAATAAAAGAAAAAACTAAGATCATATGTCGGTTCACCGAACTTATATTTATCTAATAATTTTTATTTGAGTTTAATGATAATAAGACAAACAAAGATTTTTTTCAGTTCTTGAATGAGTTAACATCAAAATATATTTCTGATTCTCTTCTAAATTACTAAACAAATTTTTGTAAGTTGAGTGTCAACTGATAGTATGACTTCATTACCAAAGAAATGATTGACATATCCGGCGGTTCCGATTAAAATCAAAAAAAGATAAAATGGATTAATAATTAAATAGTAAGAGAATTATATGGACTTTGATTATTCCAAACCTCGAGAGAATATATAGGCAAATTAATTAATGATAAAAAAATAAAATTCAGACCCAATTATAATTTTTAAAAGAAAAATATTAAAATCTAAATTCTAACTTATAATTTCTTACTTTATAAAACAAAAGTAAAAATACTTATTTCTAAATTATAACTTATAATTTCTCAAAATTTTCACTTTTTTTTTCTAACATATTACACAAATTAATATTTGATAAGTTAATATTTTTTTTTTCAAAATTTTCAATTTCTTCCTAACTTATTACACAAATTTCTCACTTTCTTTTTAACTTAATATTTTTTCCTTAAATTATAAAGAAATTAATAAGGTAAAATAAATTTTTATTTTCAAAATTATTTCTATTTAAGTTCAAGTTCTATGAATAAAAAATTATAAGTGAACTTTTAAAATTTTAATTTAATTTTTTATTTTGTCCATTGTAAAATTTTTAAAAAAGAATTAAAATTTAATTTATTATTTAAAAAAATTAATTGTTGGAACCAGCCTGGCTGTTCTCAACTCCGGTCACGAGAACCAAGAACCATGGAACTGCCGGTTTCAAATTGGAACCGGTGGCTCTGGAACCATGTCCAGCCCCACGAGAGAAGAAAGAAAAAATAATAAAGGAAAGTAGAAGAAGAAATGCCTAAAATAGCTAGTGGGATCCGCTTATATCAATAAAATAAAATTTAAAAATTTAATCTATTAATGCTGAGTTCACATTTTTATTGAACGGGGATATAATTGAACTAATTTATTAATTAAAAAAATAAAAGTGATATTAACTATTGAAGTATATTTCAAAGCAAATGCCTTAAACCCTTTTATTTTGATTTTCAAGTTTTTAGTTTTTAATAGTATCAAACTTTAAGCATTTTATTACAAAGAGTTTTTATATTATTATTATAAAAATAATATTGTGAAAATATTTTATTATCATTAAAAATAATATCCTATGAATTTTAATTTTAATTACTTTTTTTTTTAACATAATCTATTGATACGTATAAAGCGCAAACCATCTACTAATGTAAGTAATACAGTGTCTTGCCCTCTTTGCCCCTTGCTGCCTTAAGAAAACGACGTCGTTTATAGGTGTGCTCTTCCTTCTTCTCATTTGGCTATCTGCTCCAACTGTGGCAGCACTATCATGTAGGAGTAACTGGGAAGATTGAAACTCAGACCTGCTAAAACCCATCGAATTGGTAGCTTAATTTGGGTGGTATTGACCCAGAAATGCAGTTTTGCAACTCAAATCAAAGCCATTATCAAAAGACATATTTTCTTGCATGAAAGATTCAGTACAAAGTCTGTGAGCTTCCCCACCTGCTCCATACCCTTATCTGCTCTGCTGCCCCTTCGTTCTCTCATCTCTCCTTGATTTCTCTTTCTCTTGCAAATGGCAGACACTGAAGTTGTAACCGGCTATGACAACGGCGCCAAGAAATCTCCGTTCTCCAATAAGATAGGTCTTGCTCATATGCTCCACGGTGGCGTTATCATAGAGGGTCGTCAACGCCGAACAAACCCACATCGCCGAAGTAGCCGAGACCTGCGTAGCCATGGCCTTAAAGCGTGTTCCTGCCGACATTTGCACTCAGGGTGGCGTTGCCCGCATGAGCACCCCCACCTTATCAAGGAAATTAAACAATTTGTCACCATTTTAATCTTTGCTTTCTCACTTTAAGAAATCTTAAAATTGAAATCTGCTTTTTTTTTTCTTAATAAATTCATCCTTAATGGTGTTGAGATTTTGAAATCCAGTTTGGTCAAATCTTCAAAACGAAATGAAAGCCACACCCAAAAAGAAAGAAAAAAAGAAAGAAAGAGATATCATTATCTGGGATGAATATTATTGATATCATATCACGCTATTTTGCGGGAATATAACTCATGCTTAATGCTGCCTTTTTTTTTCTTCTTCTCTCTCTCTTACATACACGTACTGCCTTTCTCTTGCTTTGCTTTCTTTTTATTTTGTATTAAAAAACTTTTTAACTTTTTCTTATGATTCTTTTTCTAAGAGATCTTTTCTTGTAATTCATAATTGCTTGATGAAGTTCTTAAAATAGTTGAATTTTAAATATTTGTTATGAGGTTTTTCTTATTTCATTTTAAAGGTTTATTTTAAAAATTAATGAAGTATTAAATACATATTTTCTCATTATATTATTATTTATTAAAATTGTAACTATTTTTTATTAGTATTAAAAAATTGATAAAAAAATATTGCGATAAACCGAAATAAAAAATTTATAAAATTAATTGTGATTAATTATTTTTTATTTTTATAAAAAGTCAAAATGAATATTTGAATGGATCTAAAAGGTACCTTTTTTCAAGTAATCATAATTATTAGTATGGTTATTAATTAGTTCATGAATTTTTTTTCCAAAGAAAAAATTATGTGAAAATTTTAATTTACTGCCCTCCTTTCAAAGTAAAGCTTAACCCTCAACAATTTTTTTCACAATTAAAATTTTCCAGATGTTTTTGGCTTTACAAGCCCCTTATTACAAAATACATCACTAAAATACTATTATATATTTTTAAATATAAAAGACAAGTAAAAATCCTAAAATTTTCCATGACATAAACAAAATACATAATGTCATAAATATACATACCCCAACTGGGTGCTCTCTGACTAAATTCTTATAGTTTTCCGCTTTACCGGTCAACTTCTGTCTACTGGCTCCGAACTTACATTCAAGAAACTTACACTCTAAGCAAACTAATGCTAGAATATATGTACAAAGAAATTCTTAAAGATATATCGTGACATTCAAAACCATACTATTTACCTCATGATCATCTCTAGATTCATACATTCTAGTTGTTTCATGCCTTAATATAAGTTTACATGTCAATTAATACCATAGACATTGTAGCGCTCCCTTACCCTACTAGTCGTTAATAGGATATGAAAGTGCTACAAGTCTCATTTGTTTTAAAACCAATGTTCAAATTATTGATTTTGTTTTTGAGTTTATTATTAGCGAAATATTTATTACTATTTTTTTTCTTTCCATTTAAATATATAACTAGTGATGGAAATATTTTGATTTAAAAGAACTCATGCAATTAAACCATAATATTTAGAAATAATACTAGATTTATAAAATTACAAAATTCATTCCTTATAAATCCTACATGCCACAAATTTACATAAAAAAAAATTCTTAGAATTTAATTTTTACAACATAATTTTCAAAAAATACAAAAAAATTAGACTGCAGCAATCTGATCTTGGGGTTCCCTCTTCTTCGGTCGCTCTATCGGAACAACTATTTCTATTTATCTGCGCGTGAAACATACGCGCTAAGCTTCTAGCTTAGTGGTACATTTGACAACTATCTAATAATTACATAAATAATTCTAAAATAAAAGTTTTGAAACTACAATTAATTTATTAAGCATGCCAAATATTTAATTAATAATAAAACCATTTTCTTTATGCAAAAATATTTAATTCATCAATTATGACATTCCATTCATTAAGCATACTTGAAATTGCTTAACAATTCAATATATAAAATTTACAATATCAATTTCATAATTCATATATTTTTTTTCCTATCATTTATTTAATAGCCCATGACATTTTAGACCAGAACTAAATACTGGATACAGGGTTTCTGCTCTCCGGCAGTATACTCGGCGCCTACATAATTATTTTATAACTCAGCGTTTAACGCCTACATTTTCAATAATAACTCAGCACATTTTTGGTGCCTACGTAAATTCAAACTCAACACTATTTCTTAGTATCTATGTAATTTCAACTCAACACTATTTTTTAGTACCTACTTAAATTAAATCTCAACACTATTATTTTTAGTGCTTACTTTTCTACCATTTTATTAGCATGCCAACTTATCCTAATTTCTAGTTCTTGACTAGATATTATAGGGCTTAATTATATTTGTTACCTTTATTATTATTTACATAAATTATATAGGTAATATTAATATAAATTCCATATAAATACAATAATTCTCATTAAACATTTTACAACCTCATACTGCTCATTTAATCATTATAAATACAAGAAAATTAAATAATATATTTTTATATCACAAAATTCCACAATCAACACATATGTTCAAACTGCCCTATTCTGGACAGCATTTCTTCCTTATGTTTCCCTATATTTTTCATTTATTTTTAGATAAAATTTGGATAAGTGATCATCTAATAAAATATAAGTACATGTCTTATCTTTAATTTCCAATTAGAATCATATTAAAATGAATTTTTTTAGCAAATGTTATGAATTTTCTTCTAACCTATGTTCACTGCAATCTGCCCAGTATTTTTCTAGATAGATTTCTAATTCAAATTTTGACTCCATTTTTCACCTAATTCAAGTCATATTCAGGTCTAATGGTCTGAATGACAGTTAAAGTCCTATATCTTATATTTCTAAGACAACAAGAATCACTCAAAAATAATTTTCAGAACTCAAGTTATGACCAAAAAATTAGATACTGTTCATATGACGAATTTTCCAGCACATCAATTAATTCATACAATTTCTATTTTCAAGCATCAACCTCATATTCTAGTTTTTATTTTCAAATTCATGGCATAATTTAATCACTAATTCATTTCTCAATCAAATATCCGGAATTCCATACACATCACAAAATCAAAATCAACATTGTTATATATTAAATTTTTGCCAAATGTATATACCTCAAAAATTTCACTTCTCTTCACTTTTATCTTCTTCCTAGCTAGCTTTCTCTTTGGCTTTACTTCCTCTTTAATTTTGGTTCAAAGTTTGTTCACTTCCTTGTCCTAACAATAAATTTTACACTAATCAAGCACTAATCACACTAATTCATCCTTAATCACCATTAATATAATAATAACCCTAAATTACTAGCTTTAATGGAAACTAACCCCAAACTCAAAGAAAAGAGAAGAAGAAAAGTGAGAAAATAGAAAATCTAAACTCACCTTTGATTATCTTCAAAATGACCAAAGTCTTCTTTCTTTTTTTCTCTTCCTTTCTTCTTCCTCTTCCTTGGTTTAGCTCACTTTTCTTCACTTCTTTGATGATCTTGCCTTAATCCCATTTTTTCTGTCTAATTTTAGCTTGATTTGAAGAAAGAAAAAGAAGAATAAGCGGGGGAGGAGGAGCTCAGGAAAAAGAGAGAAAAAGGGGGAGAAATAGGTGTGATTAAGGTGAGGAAGAAGAAGAATGGCCAAAAAGTGAAAGTTTGACTTTTTATAGTTGGATTAGGTGGATGGTTAGGATTAATTACTAATCTTACTTTCCATTGGTCTATTAATTTAAATTACTCTTACTTTATTTTAATTAAAAGAATATTCATTTTCTTAGATAAAGAATATTCCATTTTTATGTCTTCTTAAAATATCTGTGCCAAAAACACTGCAATTTCCAATTTCATTCAGCAAAAAATTATTGTTTTTTCAATTTTACTTCCGAACTTTAAAATTCTAAATTAATAATATCCAAAATATTTTTTTCACATCTTATTATTATTTTAATTTATTATTTTTTTCATGTCTGAATTTAGACTCCGATCGGTTCGGCGTGCCAGATTTCGGTCAACTGCGATCATGGCCTAAATTATCGGGTATTACAGACATCATATAATTCATTCATGTATATAGTACACAAATACATATATCTCATACATAATACCATATCATATTACCTGATATTGGCATTACAAACAATTACATTTTAATATATTTACTGCTCAAGCCTCTTTAAGCTTTACAATCTAGATGCGGGACATGAGATAGGGGTGCTCAACAACTCGAGTTTAAGTCACCCTACTCATAACCTGTATCAGCTCATCTGAGCCTCTCAAAGTCAATGATGCTCATAAAATCCGAGGTTAAAACACTTGACTGAGTAAAATATGACATATAAGCCAAACCAGGATCAATAGCTCATAACCCCCACTACAAGAAAAATTTAGTTTAGCAACGGAATAATCCATCTCTACAATAAAGATATCTGTCGCTAATACATTCACCGACGGATCTACGACAACATTACATCTGTTGCTAAAATGCTCCTCGCAAATTGACTAGTGACGAAATTAATGGTTGTTGCTAAGATTAGCGATAGAATTAGCGACAGTACATCTGTCGCTGAAATATGGTCATAGGGCATGGAATGGCGAGAAATCAACGATTGATTTAGCGACAGCACGTCCATCTGTCGCTATTTAGCGACGGAATTTCATCTGTCGCTAGTTAGCAACGGAAATTCATCTGTCGCTAGTTAGCGACGGAAATTCATCCGTTTTTATTTAGCAACAAAATTCATTTCCATCGCTATTTAGCGACAGTAATTCATTTTCATCGCTATTTAGCAATGGACAATCCGTCGCTAAGTTTTATATCAATGCGTCGCTGAATTTTTTATATATTATATTTTCATTTTATTTAAATTAAAATAAATGAAATGCAAATATATATTTTGAACATAATTCGTAAAATAAATATTAAAATTTGTTACAAGCTAATTATGTTAAAATTAAAATTTCAAAACATGATAAATATTCAAAAAGCATGAAATACTACAAATGTTGTTATTATATAGTTCTATATGTTATTAGAATGAGGTGGATCTGTTTGTGGAGTTGAAGCTGAAATGTGGCCAGAATGAGTCATCTATGCTATTAGCTGTCGCATCTCTGTGCGCATCTCGTCCCAAATTTTATCTTGAATCTCGTCCCGAATCTCATCTCGAAGCTCGAGTCGAAGTTCTTCACGCATCTATTCTCGCATTTGCTGCTTTTGTGACTATAGTATAGTCTGAACCTGATGCTGCATATCTTGCATAATAGTAGCACGCAACTGATCTGTACTAATATCCCGAGATGTAGCAGTGGAGTGAAAGGAGGAAGTACCAGTGTAAAAATGTGATGCCTTGGTGCCCATCCCATATACACGTCGTTTTTTCTGACCACCAGCGGCCTCTAAAAATAACTGCCTCAAATCTGGATCACATGACTCATTGGATCCATCCACTGGCTGTGAGGCAGTCTCTCTAAGGGTCTATACTCAATCCTATAGTACAAATTTTAAATAAGAAAAATATAATCTGTATGATATTAATCAAAAAAGAAAACAAATAAAATTTTAAAACATAGAGAATTATTGAAATTGGTAAACACATACTGCAACAGCTTTGGATCGTTGGTCTATGTACTCAATTCCTGAGACAGTCTTCCTAGTGTGTGTTGCCTCAAAGAGTTCTATAGGATTTGATTTACATCCCAACTCTTTTGCCTGATAATAGAAAAAAATTATTAACTACAAATTACATGCATAATACATATGTAAATAAAAACAAAGACATTCACATACATTTTACAATCTTAATATATAAATAAATAATAAATTCAAATTAAGTTTTCATGATCATTATACCATCCGCATGCTACGCTCAACCATGGATATAGAACCCCCTGTATGTCGTGAGGGACCTGAACCTGAGCCACCCGTCTCAGAAAGTCTGTTCTTAGAGGCAATGGTAGATCGCTGCTTAAACTCAGGAGTTGACCATTCTTTATGCCAACTATCCCAAACTTGTTCTGGAACACGTGGTGGTTTAATGACATATGCTCTCCATTTGCTCAAAGTGTCACTATATTGTAAAGATTTCTAGAAATAGTAATAGTAATATTACCTCCCAAAATCAAGATCTAGTCGTCGTCTACCATTGGTCGACTCAGCAATTGATGTCTCAGATTGTAAATGTTGGGCCGAACCAGCTGGAGGAGATGATGTAGTAGGTTGTGATGTAGGAGATGGTGATGTAGAATCCCCTAAGATCGGTGATGATGGTTGTGGTGGTGCAGATGATGATGGTTGTGGTGGTGCTGACGGTTGTGGTTGTGCATGTGATGATAGTTGTGATGGTGTCGATGAATGTGGTGACGGTTGTGGTTGTGCATTTTTAATGCAGGATTAGATTATTTAATAGGATGAGCAGACCTTTTCTTTTGACTTTGCTAGTTATTGGCAAGCTGATAATAAGTTTTCAAATGTTGGATAGGATCAGGTAGAGAAAGAGTTACATCAAAATAATATATACGTCTTTATTATATAGCACACAAAGTTGAAATTTAAGCATGTACAAGTATTTAGTATTTACTTTATAATTAATCGCTATTGATTTAGTCTGTAACATGTTGTTTTTTGGTAATAAACAAGAGATTTTCAAGCTATAAGTGTTCAACTCTATACAATAAAATAATAATAATAATAATAATTTTCTTGCATTACAAATTATATATATATATATATATATATATATATATACACACACACACTAGGTTTGACAGAGTAAAGAAGTTTTCAATGTTGGATAGGATCAGATAGAGAAAGAGTTACATGCAAGTAATATATACTTGGTATTTATATAGCATACAAAGTTGAAATTTAATCATCTACAATTATTAATTAGTATATACTTTATAATTAATCACTGTTGATTTAGTCTGTAACATGTTTTTTTTCTTCATCTTTTCGTAATAAACAAGAGATTTTGAAGCTATAAGTGTTCAACTCTATACAATAATAATAATTTTCTTGCATTACACAATATAATATAAATATAATAATTCGGCAGGAAGACCAGAAATTGCTGGTCCAATATCAAGTAAAAATACCATAAGGGCGATAATCCATGGGCACCATCCAAAAGAAAGTCCAACGGTCGGTGTCCCAACAGGAAAGCTAATTTATTTGCATGATACAATAGAAGATCTCTTCAGTTTAGCAGGTATTATCTTATAGAAATCCTCTTATTACTTTTAACAATCAATGCTGAAATACCAAGAATGTTTTTGCAGATTAAAACTTCATCTATATGCCTTATTTAAATATTCTTCTAAAAGCAGTAAATAAGATGTACCTATACAATTTGAAATAAAAATAAGATGATCTCCTTGAGGCACCAACATTTAATCATAAAAAGCCTACAACTTCTCACATCAAGGACAAATGATGTTTCATCCTTGAAATCATCAAGTTTATAGACACACTGATCATTACAAGCAGTTTCGGACGTTTTACCTATAATATATTGAGCTTTGTTACATTTGATGGATGCAGAAAAGAAGTTTTGCAAACAAGGGAACACAATTCTAATGCAGGATGGCTCACAAGTGGAAGAACTGGTTGCTTTGAGAGAAAATGACCTAACCAGTTGTAAAATTCAAATAATAAAATATAAAATATAAACAGTTGTTGACAAACATGCACAAAACCTTTTTGACAAAAACGGCTCCTCCCACTGCCCTTTTCTTTCCGTCAACAAGGCTTCTTATTTGTGTCACATTATCTAAATAATCCACAATGAAAACTAGTCTTGCAGATTGTTACACTCATCTTTAAACCTAACCACATTATTATTATTATTATTATTATTATTATTATTATTATTATTATTATTATTATTATTATTATTATTATTATTATTTCTAACTTGAATAATATCATGTAGATTTCTTGGCTCTTTACTGGGATACACCATCACCAATATTTGCCATTACCTTTACAATTAGCTTTATAGCAATATTAGTATAATCAACTATCAGCAGCAATACTATGAATCAATACCACAACTGAATCACAAAAGTTAATTTAACTCTACTAAGCCAAATTCTGATTTATTCTTTTAAACCTAATTGAAATTTTCTTATTTCAATCTCTATAAAAATAAGAATTACATAATCAGTTCACCAATATTTCAAATTTAACCAATTTAGTGATTAAATTTATTAATTTTATTGAAATTGAACAAACTGCATTTTTATTATTTTCATAAATAACTAACGATAAGCTATATTTAAAAAAAATAAAAATAATAACCTAATTCCAGTTTTAAACCATGAGAACGGTTTCAATTGTAAAATTGTTTATTTATAATTTTATAAATTGTTGAAAGAGCTTCAAAGCTTAGTACCTAAAATAGCAGATCCTAAATACTTGCTACAAATCCAAGAAAGGATCTCCAATTTATGAATAGAACAACAAAAAAGAACACCACAAGGGAAAAAGGAGAAAAGTAATGGATCAGCATACCTGAAGGAGAAGACCAGCAGTAGAGAATAGTAGACCACGCGATTAGAGCGAAGAGACAGCGAACGAAAGAAACAACGCGGGGAGGAAGGAGATGAATAGCAACAACAGGAGAAGACTAGTAGCAAACCGACAGCAAACCTCGCGATCGGAGTGAGGAGACAGCGAATCTCAAGGAACAGAGAGGGTGGGGGTGAGGGTGAGAGTGTGGCTAGGAAGAGAGAGAGGGAGATGGATTGGGTGCGGCAAATAAGAGAGAGAGAGAGGGAGAGGGATAAGGAGTTGTGCATAGATTTATAAAATTCACATTTTTAAACAATTGAAAACGACGTCATTTTCATAGGATAAAAAAATGCACTGTATATTTAGCGACGACATTTTTTCTGTCGCTAAAACTGTAACAAAATAAAAAAACTTAGCGACAGAAATTCATCGCTGACTTTTAATTTTTTCAAATTTATTTAGCTATGACAATTACCGTCGCTAATTTTCATAATATTGATAGATTAAATCTGTCGCTAACTTTCTCTCGCAATTCTGTCTCTATACTGTCGCAAATAATGGAGCCATGTCTTTCCTCAACAATTAGCTACAAATTTTAGTGACGGTGACTATCTGAAGCAAATGGTTGTCGCTAATCTGTCGCTAATTCTGTTGCTAAATTTTTAAATTTTTTTTATCATTTTTACTCGCTAATTTGTCAATATTCCATAACTATTTACTTCGAACAATCTTCTATCGCAAATTTCCGCCGCTATTTCATTATTTTCTTGTAGTGCCCGAGTCACCTTGTCCTCATATAAAAGTAGCTCATTACGGTACAGTTTCCTCCCTCAATAGTATACCATATATCCTATGTCAAATTCAAGACTAGAGAATTGGGTATTTTATCTCATAACCATTTATCTTTCGATTCATTTATCACATGCTATTACCAACATCATATCCCACTTATGCATTCTCATAATAATACATAAATGCCATTAATCCATTTATTAAATAAATCATAAATCACAATTGTACATATTATACATTCCTTATGTTTCATGGCCATGAACTATTTATTTATGGACGTGAAGGTATACTTTTACGGTTACCTTACCTGTGAACTATCACGTGAATCAAACACAATCAATCACGGGGGGCTGTGACACCATATCATCATGGCTTCCCAACCCGTAAAATTCTGGGTTCATGTAGTTCATACCAACTCGACATTTATGGCCATGACACCCTTGTTCAAGGGTGTTAATCATGCATTTTTAGCAAACTCAAAATAGAGCCATTCATGTATTTCATGCCAAACCTCTAAGTTTAACCAGTGTTAATAACTCCTATCAACACTTATATACTCATATCATGTATACTATATGTTTTCACAACATTTAAGTCATTAAAATCCCATTCTTGTATCATTTAGATCACAACATACCATATATGTTATTTTAATACTTAAACCATTTTACCATATTATTTATCAACCATAACATGCCATTTATCATTTCATTCACATTTCATAACAAGTAAAACATACCAGATGTATGGAAATAAATTTAAGTGCCCATATGTACATACCTTTCACTAAACGGAGCCTTTACTAACACTCCAAGCTTTTTAAGCTTGCCTATCCCTTTGTGATGTGGTTCTTTTCTCATTAGTAGATCTTAGCATAAAAAAAAAATTTCTATTAGAACCTTATATCATAAAACGAACTCAAACCAAGTTCTACCTCAACAAAGGTAAGAACTCTAGCAAACTTCCATGTCTCTCAAGCTTCCAAGCTCAATAATGGTGTTTAGGGTTTCTTTGAGGTGGAAAATATGACTAACAAGTCTTGGCGTGTGTCAGAGGGTGATGAGGGGTGGTGGAAGTGGGTTTAAAGCAAGATTTAATACAAAGAAAAGAGAAAAGTGCAGCTGGTCATGGCCAACCGACTTGCATTCACTGGCGTGACCTTTACTTCAAGGGCGTTAACAAATATTCACGGATGTCCATTTCAAAATTTTAACTTAAACTTTAGTGGCCTTGTGATCCTTTCATGCTCTCATAGCATATGCTCTCACTGGAGTCCTGCTCAGTCCTGGTCTATCGACCATCACTGATGTAGTATGACTAGGTCTTGATCGAACTTCTCGATTCCACTGTTTGTGTAGGTGCTGTACTGCCCAACAATGGACAATCTCTCTTCAGATGATCTATGGACCCACATCTATTGTAACATCATACTTTATGCATTTAAGTACAATCTATTCCTATGCCTAGTAATCACATGTGGCATACAAGTAAGATAAATGAACCTGTTAATATTGATATAATTTTTTTTCATCATATTCATATCATCATTCAAAAAAATATGCAACTCAACATATATCACATATATTAAAATTAAACTTTACACATACAGGTTTATGAGTTGCATTTATTTACATATCATTGTACAATCCATAGTAAATATACATGTATATTCACATAAATCAATGTAGATGACACGATTCCATGTTTGTGTGGAATGCAATGAGAGAGAGAATGGTGAGGCTCAACCAGTGACCTTTGTTCCATGTCTTCTATATGTCAACCAAAATGAGCTATCTCTTTTCTTTACTTGAAAAATGATGCAAATTGATGAGTTGTGGCTCAGTGAGAATAATCATAGAACAAGTTCTAAAGTACCAAGAAACTCATAGTAACAAATCAAAAGTCCCTTGCATTTACCTTTATCATATAATTACGAGTAAAATTTAAACATATAATCACCAATCTTTGTTTATGCTTATGCTTAGCTCATTTCATTTTGTTGTGACCTAGTTAAGCAGACATTGCCCCGGGTTTCCATATGAATATTTTCCATGTGAACATTTGCATTTGCTAGTTAGCTTGATCATTTGTTTCATTTGCACATTTGTTAAGCCATAAGCCTATTCTTTTGCCTTGCATTGTCGATTAACTAGTCACAACACCTTTTTAAGTTCTTATGCATATGCATTTATAGTTAAGCATTCATCAGCCATTATATCTTTATTACATATACCACATATATACCTCATATGCCATGTATATACCTTGCATATACTATACATATACCATGCATACATCACGTATGTTACATATATATCTTAAACATACCATACATATACCACTTATATATACCACATAAATCATAAATTATCCATCATCTCATTATCAAGGTCAAATCAGAGCAATCAAATGAATCACATCATCACAACTCAATTCACATTTCACATAGCAAACAATGTGCATGTACACTAAAGAAATCATTTGATAATTAAACTCACATTTCTCCTTTGATTCTGACCTTTAACTTATTGTATATCCCTTTCTTATGGATCTCAAATTTGTTTTCAACCTAATATGGGAATATAATTGATTAATTCATGACTAGAGAAACTTAATGTAGTTTTAAAAAAATTAATATGCATAGTTTATATAGATAGTTAGGGTTTTTCCTATGAGGCAGTGTGACCTTATGAGACTTATTAGCCTATAAATTTTTCCACACTTGTCCAATTTATTTTATTCTTATTTATAATTAAATTTAATATATAATTATATAACATATTCTGTTGAACCTTGAGGGGTATTTCCGTCATTTTGATGATAACAAATAAAATAGCAATAATGTATTTAACATACTTGTTTTCTAAGTCTATTAAACAGGTATGGAATAAAATAGCAAGAATGGAGAATGAAAGATTAATCCTTGAAAGATAAAATTGAAGAAGTAGCATCATTCATGCCCGTGATCCTATGTATCACGCCCGTGAATGAGCTTAGCGCCAACAAACCAATATTTGAAGTTCACGACCATGAAAGAAGACAACAGACTGTGAATGAACATTTAAGTCACGCCCATGAACCTATATGACAAATTCTTCCAGAGAGCTTCACGACCAAAGTCACCACTTGGACCACGGCTTGGAAGGTTGTCACGCCTGTGACCCAATATTTCAAAACTTTTCAGAATGCTTCACGGCCAAGGTCACCACTTCAGTCACGGCTTGGAAGAACAGTCATGATCGTGACAGATAGAGTCACGCTCGTGAAAGATGAAAGAGAAAAATGTCAGGCGCAAATATTAGGGTTGGTGCAACGACTAGTTTCATATTAAATGTATTATAACGGCTATAATTCACCATGGAAGTATAAATGCAAGTCATTTATGCATTCAGCACAAGAGGATAGCTAATACTTCAAATCCAAATCTAGTTGTAAGCTATTTGTACATTTAATACTTTCAAAACAAATATTTATTCTCTGTGAAATTTTTTTTTCTCATCATTTATTGAGCAATAAAGATTTGTAAGTGTTTCTCTCTGTAATCATTTTTTACTCAAGTGAGTTTTGGGTATTTCTGGATTAAGAGTAGAACACTTGTAAGGGTTAGTTGTGTGAGCCTCTAAAACACAAAGAAAGGTTGTTTGTGTGAGCCTATAAAATACAAGGTAAAAGTTGTTTGTGTGAGCCTGTAAAACACAAGGAATTGGCTATTGTGTGCGCCATCAAAACACAAGGGATATCTGGGTTAGGTGTGAGCCATTGTGAGTAAACACCATAGTTGGGAGTGAGCTTGTAAAACTCCATTGTAACACTTAGTGTGTTAGTGAAACTCCCAATTGCGATTGGGGAGAGGAGTAGGGTTTGTTAACACTCGAAACCCTATAAAAATTCTTGTGTCAAATTTCTCTATCTCTCCTGAACTTAATTTTTATTTCTGCACTTTAAAGTTAAATTTTTTAAGCTCCAATTCAACCCCCTTTCTTGGCTCAATATCTGGGCAACAATTGGTATCAGAGCTTTGTTTAGCATTTAAGCCTAAAAAGCGCTAGTAAAGATTAAGATATGGCCAGTGAAGGATTCCAAAGTCTCAAACCTTACATTGATGGAGCAAATTATGCCCATTGGAAGTTTTGGAAGGAAACATACCTGGATAGTTAAGGAATTGAAGTCTAGGATAATGTACGAAAAGAATGGACACCACCAACCAGAAGAGGAGCTGATGGTGAAGAAGAACTCTTATCAAGAGATGATTGGATAGAGCCTCAAAGAAGAGCAAATTTCAAAAACAAGAACACAATGACAATCCTCTCAAGCTCATTATCCATTGAAGAATGTGGAAGAATACAACACTGCCCAACAGCCTACAGCATGTGGAAGACATTGGAAAATTATCATGAAGGAACTAAGCAAGTCAAATCCAAGAAGATTCAACTTCTTACTTCAGAGTATGAGCTCTTCAAAATGAAATCCAATGAGTCAATCACTGACATGACCAACCGTCTTCTAGCCATTATAAATGGAATGAGGAAACTTGGGAAGCATCTGAGCTTGGAAGATGTAAACAACAAAATCCTGAGAAGTCTTCCTCTTAAATACTATGGCTCAAGAGTTGTTGGTATAAAAGAAGCAAATGAAGACATGAGCATCATGAATACTAATGTGCTTATTGGCAAACTTCTCACACATGAAATGACAGTGAAAAGAGATAGAGAGCTTGAAGCAGAGCCAGAGAAAAGAAAGCCTTTAGCACTAAAACCTCTACTTCAAAATCTCAAAAAGAAAGTGAAGATGATGAAGAAATGAGTGATGATGAGAATGAGGACATTGCTATGCTTTCAAGAAGGCTGAAAAGAATCATTGAAAAGAAAATGAGAAACTCCAAAAAATTCAGGCAAAGAAACCTCAAACAAACTTCTAATGATGCACAAAGAAGTAAGAAAGATGTAAAATGCTATGAATGTGGAAAGAAAGGGCATATTAAACCAGAATGTCCAAGGCTCAAGAAGCATAAGAGCAATACCAAAGAGACAATGGGGAGAAAGGTCACAAAGCCATATGGGATGACGAAAGCTTTTCAAGTGAAAAAGATGACAATGAAAGCGAAGAGGTCAACCTATGCTTCATGGCTATTGAGGATCACGTCTCGGATAAGGTAAAATCACTACACTCAAACTCTTTTAATAATAATAGTAATGATAATGACAGTAATAGTGATAGTGATGATGATAAGCAAAGCCTTATAGAAAAAGTGAATCTAGAACTAGAGAAATATAGGAGTAAATTCAGTACTTATAGAAATAACATCTCTAATTTAAAAAAACAAAATAGATGCTTTAGAAAAGGAGAACATAAACTTAAATCATCTAATGAATCTCTTCAAAAATCATTAGATGAATACTCATCAAAACCCTCAACTAATTCCTTGCTTAAAGAAAATAATACTTTAAAAAACAAAGTTGAGGAACTTAGAAATTCAATTTCAAAATTCCACAAAGGAAAAGAGAGTTTAGATACTCTCATTGTGTCTCAAAGACCACATTTAATTAGACATGGTCTAGGATTTAAGGACACATCATCATCTTCTCACAAAACCATTTTTGTTAAGTCTAGTAAACCTCACATCTCCACACTTGTTGGAACAACACATAGGAATAAGTATATTAAACCTTCTATAAAAGTATCAATTAATCATGACTGTGCATGCCATTGTTCTCAAAATCAGTTTAATAGAAATATGGCATTCAAAAATATTGTAAGACTAAAAAGCAATGTTAGACCTAAACAATGTAATTATTGTATGAAGATTGGTCATTTAAATAAACATTGTTGGATAAGGAAGGCTCATTGGGAACCTTCATGTGCTAACCCCTAAGGACCCAAGCTCATTTGGGTACCTAAAAATCATACTTGAATTGCGATTCTATAGGTATGCCTCAAGTCCACAATAAACAAAAATGCTTGGCTAGTAGACAGTAGATGCTCAAGGCATATGACAGAAGATAAAGAGCTCTTCAATGAAATCAAAAGTATTGATGGAGGTAAAGTTACCTTTGGAAACAATGCTAAGAGTAAAGTAATTGACATTGGTTCTATTGGTATTAATGGTACTACTTTTATTAAAGATGTCTTACTTATTGATGGTTTGAAACATAACTTGTTGAGTGTTAGTCAATTATGTGATAAAGGAAACAAAGTAATCTTTACTTCCAATGAATGTCTTGGGACCTCTATCGATGGTCAAGAGATATTTAAAGGAAATAGAGATGTTAAAACATACATAATAGACTTACATGAATTATCTAACCATTCCTCTAAGTGTATTATGACTACTAGTGATGAATCTTATGTTAGCGGAGTGCTCTAAAGGCAATCACCTTTAACACTTATTGTACAAATTTATTTGATTAATAAAAGGCTTTTTCATTTGATATATGAATTGATAAGTGATCTTAAATCAATTAATGAAATCCTTGATACATAACATAGCATGAAGGAAATCATGATGAGATCATGATATTGAGATTCTTATCATGTGTAATTATGTTAGTATTAAAATTATCCCTAGTCATAGGATTAATGAGATGAGATATTATTAATCCAGACAGACTAGCACATGTTACACTCCTTGATTGGATCAAGTAGTAGATCTCATAATCTATAAACATGAGATGTTTAAAGTTAACATGTGGATGCTTGCTAAGTGTAGCTAAGTACATTGGATGATCAACTATGAGACAATCATATGGATAATCTATTCAAATGTCAATGATCATCGCATCATAACAATGGTGCAAGTATCCTTAGACTTGAGGTACTCAAGGATATCTTGAATATTGATTCTGTATTTTAACACTATTCCTTGTTGCCTCAGAGAGGTAGCTCATAGGGTGGTGATTGGATATAGCTTGAGGTATTCGAAGGTAATTGGGTAACCAACAAAGGATTCACCACTTTTGATAAAAGGAGTGTATACCCATGGCTTCTTGTCGTGGTCATTACTCAGGAATCTCTAACCAGAGTGGAAATGTCATAAAGATAATCTTCAATGACATATGTAATAGAGTAATGAGTTTCAAGGACAAGAACTAACATTACTTGGACTAGACATAACGTAGTTCAGTCTAGTGGGAGTTGACACATGTCCATATTCTAAACCAAGTGGGGTATAGATTGATGAAAGGAATAATTGCACAGATATTGTCTATGGAAAGGTTTGTAGTCAAACCCTTGACTTTCTGGTCAATTGGGGATCATGATGTGTTGCTAGATACCGCTCATGACCTGCTTAAATTAATTGTTAATTTAAGTGGCCAACATAACCGGGAACCTAATGGGTCACACGCATTGAAGATATGGAGAATGAGTAAAATGGTCTTGGATAGGATCCAAAATATGAGAGAATTATTTTAGGATGGATCGCGATGAGATCACACGAAAAAATCATTCGGTAGTGTCACGGGCCCGCACGGGCTAGGCAGGTTGCTGGCCTGCCTTATGGGCCAGCTGGGTTGCCCAGCAGCAGCCCGCAGCAGGCCCAGCGTGCCTACAGCTTCCATTCGTTGGCCAACGGCTGTAATTGGCCATAATTAGGCCAATTATGGCCAATTACTATTCATTAGTTACCATTTTCTCCATTTTTGACTTTTCATCTTATTTTTGAATTTGATTCAAATAGAAAAGACATCAAATGGCAGAAGATAGACATGAAATTTTTTTTTGTGGAAAAAAAATATTTTTAAGACAACAAAAATTCTCTCAAGAACACTTTCAAAGCTAACACTTTGAATTTATTCAAACCATTTTCTCTTGATAGTTTCTTCTTCATTCTTCGCGTGGATTATCATTAGAGACATCCTAGTATGGATTGTTATGGTTTGCTACAACCCAACAAAGTGAAGATTTGAAGAACAAATAAAAATTACAAGGTATAATTTTTAACATTTACATTTATATAAATTAGTTTTAATGGTACAAGTATGATCTTTTGTTTTGGGTTTTGACAAATTTTATTTTTCGCTGCGTTTATGAATATGGTTCATTCTTCAAAACCCAACATCTTGACTGTGGCATAGAAGGCTTGGTCATGCAAACATAGACTTAATTCAAAGCCTCAGCACAGGAGAACTAGTAAAGGGACTGCCAAGAGTCAAATTTGAAAAAGGCAAGACCTGTGAACCTTGCTAAAGAGGGAAACAACACCAGTCATCCTTTGAAGCCAAAAACCTAGTAAGTACCTCAAAACCTCTACAACTCCTGCATTTAGATTTATTTGGACCTACTAGAATTGCTAGCTTAGGAGGTAAACATTATGCCTTTGTCATCGTAGATGATTACTCTAGATTTACTTGGGTAATTTTCTTAGCTCAAAAGAGTGATGCTTTTGAAAATTTCAAAAACTTTGCTAAAAGAGTTCAAAATGAAAAAGGATATTGTATTTCAAAGATAAGAAGTGACCATGGAAAAGAATTTGAAAATGAAAACTTTGAAAGTTTTTATCTTGAACATGGCATTTCACAAAATTTTTCATCTCCTAGGACACCTCAACAAAATGGGGTAGTTGAAAGGAAAAATCGAACTTTAATTGAAATGGCTAGAACAATGCTCAATGAGTATGGTCTACCAACTTACTTTTGGGCAGAAGCCACAAACACTGCTTGTTATATTTCAAATCGAGTTTTCAAAAGACCTCTTTTAAATAAAACCTCATTTGAGCTATGAAATGGAAGAAAGCCCTTGATATCATACTTTAGAGTATTTGGATGCAAGTGCTTCATATTGAATACCAAGGACAACCTTGGAAAATTTGCCTCTAAATCTGATGAAGGTATCTTTTTAGGATACTCTACAACTAGCAAAGCATATAGAGTATTTAATAAAAGATTATTAACTGTTGAAGAATCTATGCATATTGTTTTTAATGAATCTAGTAGACTTGATCTTGTGAAAGGTAGTGTTCTTGATGATGTTGTAGGAACTATAGAAAGACTTGATCTTGGAAATAGAAAAGAAGAAAATGACCAAGAAGATTCACATCAAGATGATTCTCTACCTCAAGCTCAAGAAAAAAATGGGCAAGAACTCCCAAAGGAATGGAGAATGACAAAAGATCATCCCAAGGAGCAAATCATTGGTGATCATTCAAGGGAGTAAGTACTAGATCCCATTTCAAACATTTAGCCACTGACCTTGCTTTTATTTCTTAAATTGAGCCTAAAAATGTTGATGAGGCTCTTAATGATGAAAGTTGGGTGATTGCAATGCAAGAGGAACTCAACCAATTTGAAAGAAGTAAGGTATGGACCTTAGTACCTAGACCCAAGGATCATTAAATTATAGGTAGTAAATGGGTATTTAGAAATAAACTAGATGAATAAGGTTCAATAACTAGGAATAAGGCTAGATTAGTAGCAAAAGGATATAATCAGGAAGAAGGAATAAATTATGATGAGACCTATGCACCTGCAGCTAGATTAGAAGCCATAAGAATGCTTTTAGCATGTGCATGTCACATGAATTTTAAACTCTTTCAAATGGATGTGAAAAGTGTCTTTCTAAATAGTTATATAGAAGAATAAGTTTATGTAGAACAACCATCAGGTTTTGAAAGCTATGATTTGCCAAATCATGTTTTTAAACTTTCAAAAGCCTTATATGGTTTGAAACAAGCCCCAAGAGCTTGGTATGAAAGACTAAGTTCTTTTCTCTTAGAAAATAACTTTACAAAGGGGAATGTTGACACCATATTATTCATCAAAAAGCATAACCATGATATTCTAATTGTTCAAATTTATGTTGATAATATCATATTTGGTTCTACTAATGAATTGCTTTGTCAAGAATTTGCTAAGTGTATGACTAGGGAATTTGAAATGAGCATGATGGGAGAGCTTAAATATTTCCTTGGTTTACAAATAAAACAAGGCAATGAGGGCATATTCATCAACCAATACAAATATGCCAAAGATTTAATTAAGAAATTTGGAATGGAAGGATGCAAGAATGCCAAGACTCCAATGAGCACATCAACAAAATTGGACCAGGATGAAAAGGGTAAGAGCATTAATGAAAAACTCTATAGAGGTATGATCGGATCACTTTTATATCTTACTGCTTCTAGACCCGACATAATGTATAGTGTATGTTTGTGTGCACGATTTCAATCATGTCCAAAAGAGTCTCATTTACATGCAGTAAAAAGAATTCTAAGATATTTACATGGCTCATTGCATCTAGGTTTGTGGTATCCTAGAAATTCATCCTTTTATATTGTAGGATATTCAAATGCAGATTATGCTGGTAGTCTTTAGATATAAAAAGTACTTCAGGTACTTGTCACTTTATTGGAGAGTGCTTAGTTTCTTAGTTTAGCAAAAAACAAGTTTCAGTTGCTCTTTCTACTGCTGAAGCAGAGTATGTAGCAGCAGGATGTTGTTGTACACAAATCCTTTGGATGAAACAACAACTTAAGGATTATGGTCATGATATGAATCATTTACCTATTAGATGTGACAATACAAGTGTTATAAATCTTTCAAAGAATCTCATTCAACAGTCTAGAAGTAAGCATATTGACATTAGACACCACTTTATTAGAGATCGTGTTCAATATGAAGATGTTGCATTGGAATTTATAAGCACAGAAAATCAATTGGTAGATATATTCACTAAGTCTCTAAATGAGGAAAGATTTAATTTCATTAGAAGAGAACTTGGTATGATTGATGGATTAACCTTGTGATTGCCAAATTGTCAAATCTTAAGTAATAATCTTGCTTTTGTATCATCTTACTAGATTTAAGGTAGTAAATTTGATGGAAATTTATGTTATAAGGGACAAAATATTCATAGAAATGATTTAGTCTTGTTTTAGGACTTAATTTTATTTGATGAAAATTTTAGGCAATTCACACCCGTGACATATGTTCACACTCGTAAATTAAAATAGCCAAAAGAACCAGTAGCTTTCACGACTTGATTCACGACATGGTTTACGGCTTAAAGTAGTAAAGCCTATGTTCACGACTTCATTCACTCCTGTGAAAAGCCTTGTTCATGCCCATAATGCATTTTCACGTCCGTGAACATTTTCACTAAAAAATTACAGAAGCGTTCACGCTTTGTGTCACGCCTTGTTTCACGGTCATAAGTAGTGAAATTCAACACTTCACGCCGGTGACTTATTTTTCACCACCGTGATAGTTCATCATTCACACTTGTGACATTCAAATGTCACGACCGTGAACAATTTCACACCTTTATTCATGGGTAAAGCACCCTTTCAGCAAACCGTGAACATGATACTTCACGCCCGTGACTACATATTTCACGCCCGTGAAGGGGTCGGATATATAACACTTCTGCCTATTATTTTTCATATTTCAACTTTCCAACTTGAAACTGCTCTCATTTACACACATTGAATGGTACATTGAAGATTCCGACCCCCTAGTCACAAATTTCTTCTATAAATACCATCAAAAACCCCTTCCATCATCACAAATCATCTCTCCTTAGGGTTTTCTCACAAATTCTGTCCAATTTCTTCAACACTTCTAAAGTTCATTTCTTCAATCAACATGGAAACTGGATCATCAAAGGGTACTAGGAAGAAATCTCATGCTCCCAGGAGGTATTAAGATTACCTAATGAATATAATCCCGGAGAATTGCCATCCTAGGTACTCAACACTTAAGAAAAGCCTCTCATTTCATCAAGGTCTTTTGAGTGGCAGACAGTACGCATTCTCGGGCTCGAGACAACGATGACAGAGCAACTCCAGGCCTGTCATTTGAAGGACTTTGTGGACATTCATCAGCCCACCTTGAGGGAGCCTACCTTAGAATTCTTGAGCACTTTGCAAATGTCTCCCATTGGCATAGTGAAATTTCAACTATGCAGAAATCCGAACACTCTCTTCAGACGACATCCTTAACGACAGCGAAGTGGAGTTCTATGCAACTCAAGCATGGACTCACTTTGGTATAGATTGCAGTTGGGACGTAAAGAAGATCAAGAGCACTCATCTCCGATCCCCAGTGCACAAATATCTGCATAGGTTTCTAACCTATAGCATATTTGCCCGAGGAGATAGCAATGGCACCATTCGGAAGTCTGAGCTTTTTCTCTTGGAGATGGCCCGAAGAGGCCTCACCGTGTCACTTTCTCGATGGTTTGCGAACCATCTCCTGTCCATTGCCACCAAGCCCTCCGGAGACATACTTATTGGTGGGTATGTAACCCACATGGCCTTGAAGCTTGGATATCTGAAGCTGGATGACCATCACTATAATCTCATCCCAGGGCATCCTCGAGACCGATTGGATGTAAAGTCTTTCATCAAGATGGGAGCGACTGTTCGAATTGTCCATGAAAACAACATTTACTACCTCTTCATCGACACTGCTGGCGAGATCATATGGGAAGAAAATGACTCGGAGGATTTTAAAGCTGGTCTCCAAAGTATCCAGCAGAAGAAAAGAGCTCGAGTTGAGATGACACCTCTTGAGGTTGAGAAGGACATCGACCAATCCTCTACCCCCACACCGAATTTGGTGCAGAAGGTGGTTGACCTCATAGCACCAAGATTTGAGCAGCTGCAGGCTTCTATGGATGAGAGGTTGGAGAACCTCAAGGACTTCATGGAGTCTAGGATGGACAACCTTGAGGCTGAAGTTGTTTGTCTTAGGGACAGGATGTCTGGATAGATGTTGGGCTTTATGTTAGCCTTGCAATGTTTGTGTCTGTGTTTGCTTATTTGTTTGCTTGTAGGAAATTCTAAATTTCCTTTCTGAATTTTAATTACTTTTGTTTGTACTTCCTTTTTATAATTAATATAATGGCTTTGTTTTTCCATTATGGTTTATCTTTATTGATATTCCTTTTGTTGATGACAAAAGAGGGAGAAACTAGCAATATGTTGAGTTAAGTGCAAGCAATACTTAATTTTGAATCAAAATGGAGAACCTACGAATATATTGAGTTAAGTAGAGAGAAACTAGCAATATATTGAGTTAAGCGCAAAGTTAAGTACAATACTTAAAATTTGATTCAAAATGAATATGCAAGTATGCAATTGAGCTTTATACACCTTAAATATATCTTAAGTATACTTTGCATATACCTTGATGCAAGTTACATAAATGAATATGCACTTGATATACTCTAAATATACCTTACATATACTTCATGATTTAAAGAGAATTTTGGTATATATTGGATATACTTTGCATATAACTTGCATATACTTAAAACTAGAAAGTTTATTTTAATGCTACACTTCATCATTCTCTACAATTCTTGCACTTCATCATTTTTTTTCCTAAGCATCTTTTGAGGGGGAGACTTCTCAAAAACACATATTGCTAGATTATTTGTCACCATCAAAAAGGGGGAGATTGTTGAACCTTGAGGGGTATTTCCGTCATTTTGATGATAACAAATAAAATAGCATTAATGTATTTAACATACTTGTTTTCTAAGTCTATTAAAAAGGGTACGGAATAAAATAGCAAGAATGGAGAATGGAAGATTAATCCTTGAAAGATAAAATTGAAGAAGCAACATCATTCACGCCCGTGATCCTATGTATCACGCCCGTGAATGAGCCTAGCACCAACAAACCAACATTTGAAGTTCACGGCCATGAAGGAAGACAACAAATCGTGAATGAACATTTAAGTCACGCCCGTGAAAGAAATGTCACGCCCGTGATCCTACATGACAAATTCTTCTAAAGAGCTTCATGACCAAAGTCACCACTTGGACCACGACTTGGAAGGTTGTCACGCTCGTGAATATATATGTCACGCCTGTGATCCAATATTTCAAAACCTTTTAGAATGCTTCACGACCAAGGTCACCACTTCAGTCACAACTTGGAAGAATAGTCACGATCATGACAGACAGAGTCACGCCCATTAAAGATGAAAAAGAAAAATGTCAGGCGCGATTATTAGGGTTGGTGAAACGGCTAGTTTCATATTAAATGCATTCTAACGTCTATAATTCACCATGGAAGTATAAATGCAAGTCATTTATGCATTCAGCATAAGAGGATAACTAATACTTCGAATCAAAATCTAGTTGTAAGCTATTTGTTCATTTAATACTTTCAAAACAAATATTTATTCTCTGTGAAAATCTTTTTGCTTATCATTTATTGAGAAATAAAGATTTGTAAGTGTTTCTCTCTGTAATCATTTTTTACTCAAGTGAGTTTTGGGTATTTCTGGATTAAGAGTAGAACACTTGTAAGGGTTAGTTGTGTGAGCCTCTAAAATACAAAAAAAGGTTGTTTGTGTGAGCCTGTAAAACACAAAGTAAAGGTTGTTTGTGTGAGCCTGTAAAACACAAGAAATTGGTTATTGTGTGAGCCATCAAAACACAAGGAATTTCTGGGTTAGGTGTGAGCCATTGTGAGAAACACCATAGTTGAGAGTGAGCTTGTAAAACTCCATTGTAACACTTAGTGTGTTAGTGAATGTAACACCACATCATATGCATTTAAGTATAACCTATTTATGTATCAAATAATCACATACTGCATGTTGGAAAGAGAAAATACCCTGATAACAGTGGTAGTAAATTTTTTTTTTTCATATCATATCCTGTAAAATCAACTAATGACTTTACAAGTCTTATATCATGTAATTCCATTCAATGACTTTGCAAGTCTCATATCCTGTAATATCACTCAATGACTTTTCAAGTCAACATTAAAAACCACAATACGATATATCACATATATTAAAACATAAACTTCACATCCAAAGGATTACGGATTGCTTCCATTTATACATTTCAAAACTAATCTAGAGTAATAATACATATTCAAACATATAAGTCCAAAATATAGATGACATGTTTTCATGCTTGTGTGGAATGCAAGGAAAGAGAGTGATGATGCTCGACCAATGACCTGTGCTCCATGTCTTCTATACACTACTCAAACTGAGCTATCACTTACCTGAAAAATGATGCAAATTGATGAGTTACGGCTCAGTGAGAATAATCATCCAATGAGCTCTAAAGTACCAAACAACTCATAGTAATAAATCACAAATCCAATATATACCATATATTCCATTCCATTCATCAGTATCATATATGTATCAATAAAGTTGAAACATATATTCATTACTCTTTATGTATGCAAATACTTTGCTTATTTCATTTTGTTATGACAAAGTTAAACAGACACTTCCCCGGATTTCCATGTGAACATTTGTATTTGCATTTGCTAGCTAGCTTGATCATTTGTTTCATTTGCACATTTGTTGGGTCACAGGCCTCTTCTTTTGCTTTACAATATCGATTAACTAGTCACAACGCCTTTTTAGTCCATATGCATATGCACTTGTATTTAAGCATTCATCAACCATTGTATCTTATCACATATAATATACATATACCACATATATACCTCATATGCCACACATATACCTTGCATATACTATACATATACCATGTATATATTTCACATATGTCAAACATATACTTCAAATATACCACAAGTATACCATTTATATGTACCACAATGTCACAAATTATTCATCATTACATTATCAAGGACCAATCATGACAATCATATGAATCACATAGCAAGCAACATTCATTTGCACTAAAGAATTCAATTGATAATTAGACTCACCGTTCTCCTTTGATTCCGACCCCTAACTTATTGTCTATCCACTCCTTGTGGATCTCCAATATGTTGCGAGCCTAATATGAAAACATAATCGATTAACTCATGATTAGGGAGACTTAATGTGGCTTAAACAAATTAATATGCATTGTTCATGTCAATAGTTAAGATTTTTCCTATGAGGCAGTGTGACCTTAGAGGACTGTTTAGCCTATAACGTTTTCTATACTTGACCAATTAATCTGATTCTTGTTCCTGATTCAAAATAATATATAATTACAGAACATATTAAAATTTTAGACCAATTTGATCATTGTACAATATTTTGTAAAATTTCTAAGTGTATTCTGTTTTCTGCCTTGTTTTCTGCCTTTAGGCAGTTTCAGGGTACTCATTTGGGTTCATCATAACTTATAATCTATAAGTCCTATTTTAATGAATATTTACAAAAAATTATGTGGGTTCATATGGAAAATTTTTCATGTTTACAACTTTTATCAATTATGTCTCTAAGGTCTTCAAATTATAACAAACATTTTATTGGTCCAGAATAGAATTGGCTTTTGGACCAGTATGACTTCCAAAGGCCATAATTTAGTCTATACGTAACCAATTAAGCTGAAATGAGTACCCAAATTTAGCTAAGACATATACATATAACATTTCTGTTTTGATAATATACAGAATCTAGCTCTAACGAGCTCCAATTAGCCAAACAAGTTACTGGATCTGCCCAGGGCATTCCGTAGGCAGTTCAAACCATGGAATAGTCATGGTTCCATTCCCCATAACTCAAAATTTACTAGACCTATGAATCTGAAATTTGGTATATAGATACAAAACACATACATCTACAACTTTTATGTTTTAGATACTTCAAATAATGGCTTTAACATATTCGAAATCAAAGAACACAGTAGCTAACTTGGTTAGGGTTCACACTGAGACCAGTTTCAGTAGAGAGAGGATTTCTCTTCCTATACACAAAATAATGTAAAAAAGTTTGCATATCCATATATATAAGACATAAAGGAACAACTGTTGTGTTTTAAACTTTTCCAGAATCAATTTCTATGTGCATCAAAATCGAATTGCAAATCAGTGCCTATTAATAAACCTAAGCAACTCAAATCAACCCTATAGCAATAAGAATTGATTACTTACCAAGAACGACCTTGCAAGGGATCAATTAGCTTCAAAAAATAAGTGAAACAAGGAAGAATTGAATTCTAAAATGGAGGAAAATGAAGAAGAAGTCGGGCTGGAGAAGAAGGCAGAAATGGGAAGATAAAGCTAACGCTTTGTTTTTTGTCTTTTTATCTTTTTCTCATCTCTTTTCTCCTTTCTCTTCTCTTTTCTCTTCTCTTCTCTTCTCTTTTATTTATCTTTTGTGTCATTTTCATTTTATTTTGTCTATATTATTATTATTATTATTATTATTATTATTATTATTATTATTATTATTATTATTATTATTATTATTATTTACATATATTTATAATTCCATTAATTCACATAATAATACAGCTTAATCATTTTCCCGATGTAACTAAATTAACAATGTAAATGTTTACTAATCTTAATCTAATCATTTTTCTTACTTTAATTTAGTCACCTTATTCAATTCATTTCTAATACTTTGTTATCCTCATTTAGGTTATAATTACACAAATTTGACTCGATACAAGTGCCAAATACTAGGACACGTAGCTAGTGCGTGTCATAAACTTGTTCTTACAAAAATACGTATGAAATGCACCTGTTCAATTGAATTGTATGCAAGATGCTTATGTTTAATGAAATGCATATGGGGAAGTTCAAGGATGTTACAGTGAAATTCCCAATTGTGATTGGGTAGAGGAGTAGGGTTTGTTAACACTCGAACCTGTATAAAAATCCTTGTGTCAAATTTCTCTATCTCTCCTAAACTTAATTTTTATTTCCGCACTTTAAAGTTAAATTTTTTAAGCTCCAATTCAACCCCCTTCTTGGCTCAATATCTGGGCAACATATTCAAATTTTAGAGCAATTGGAGCTTTGTACAATGTTTCGTAGCATTTTCAATTATGTTATATTGTTTCCTTGTTTTCTGCCCTTAGGCAATTTTAGGGTACCAATTTTAGTCATTCATATCTTACATTACACAATTCATATTATAATTAAATTTTACATTCATTTAGATAGGTTAAAATATATCATTTTTAATTCTTACAAATGTTATTAATTATGTCTCTAAGGTCGTTAAATTATAGGAAATATTTCATTGGTCTATAACAGAGTTGGCTTTCAGACCAGTATGACTTATGAATGCCATATCTTGCTCTATAAATAACATGTTAAGGTTAAATTTTTACCAAATTTTAGATAAGATATAATCCTATAATTATGTTTTAAAAAAGTATAGATTCCATCTATAAGGAGCTCAAAATGACCAAGCACTCTACTAGACCTGCCCAGGGCACTAAGTAAGCATTTCAAATTATGAAACAATCATGATTCCGTTCATCATAACTCAAAATACACGACATATTTGAATCTAAAATTTGGCTTAAATGTATATAACACATTTATCTACAACTTTCATGTTTTAAGAAACTTACAATATGGGCTCTATCATATTCAAAATATGTAAAAACCGTGGGTGGCTCATGTAGTGTTTACACCTGGACCAGTTTCACCTAGATACTAATATATTTTCATACACACCAAATTCTAAAAAAATATTTATATAGCCATAAATATAATATATAAATCTACAAATTTTATGTTTTACACTTTTCCATAATTAGCCTATAAGGCTTTAGAATTCGTGGCACAACTTTCTTCTATTCAAAGACTCTAAACAACACTTATCAAGGTTAAAACAATCAAAGATAATAACTTACCAAGAACAAACTTGTAAGGGCTGAATTGGCTATAAAACTCAAATGAAACAATGGAGAAAAAAAGGCTGAAATGGTGAAAGAAGAAGGATAAACGAGCTGAAGTAGGGAGGCAGAATATTGAGAAGGAAGATCAAGGTCCACCTCTTCACTTTTGTCATTTTCATCTTTTGTTTTTCCTTTTTTTTTGTTCTTATTTTTTTTGTTTCTTTTCATTTTCATTTTATTATTATTATTATTATTATTATTATTATTATTATTATTATTATTATTATTATTATTATTATTATTATCATCATCATCATTATCATCATCATCATCATCATCATCATCATCATCATCATCATCATCATCATCATCTCTTCTGCATATTTGCAGGTATCTAGTCCTACTAGTCAATACCAAAATTATAATTTAATCAAGTAGTCCCATTTAATTATATTAACTATGTCAAATTTCTTTATTGATTCAATCTAGACATTTTGTTCCCAATTATTTCAATTTCATGTCATCCTTAACTAAATTATAAAATGGACACGTGCAACTCAGCACAATTGTAAAATACTCAAACATGTAGCTAGTGCGTATCATGAACTTGTTCCTATAAAAATACATATAAAATGCATGTGTTTAAGTAAAATATATGCAAATACATATGTCCAAATGAAATGCATGTAGAAATGCATATGTGGAAAATCGAGGATTTTACAATTCTCCTCTCCTTTTGAAAATTTCATCATCGAAATTTAATACCTAGGAACAGGTGTGGATATTGCTTCTTCATATTTTCTTTTCTTTTTTTTTTTCCATGTTGCCTCTTTTTGTGAATGGTTTCTTCATAATACCTTAACTAAAGGTATTTTTTGGTTTCTCAGTTGTTTAGTCTTGTATCAGATGATTTTCATTGGTTTCTCAACATAACTTATATCATTTACTATCTTAATGGCTTGATCTTTAAATACATGTGTAGGATCTGACCTATACCTTCTAAGCATGCTCAAATGAAACACATTATGAATATGAGTCATCTCAGGTGGTAAAGCCAATATGTATGCCAATGAACCAACCTTATCAAGAATTTCATAAGGCCTTATGTACCTTGGACTCAATTTACCCTTGCCAAAATTGAATTACCCCTTTCTATGGAGATACTAGTAGAAATACCATATCACACAACTCATATTCCATTTCTCTTCTATGCTGATTAGTATAACTTTTCTATCTGTCTTATGCCACCTTTATCTTGTTCTTGACAACTTTGATTTTTTTCACTGTGTCTTGTACTGTCTCTGGCCCTTTTAATGCACGTGCTCTATCATCATCTCAAATGATGGGGCTTCTGGACTTTCTACCATACAATGCCTTATATGGTGTCATTTGGATACTACTATGATATTGATTATTGTAAGCAAATTCTCTATCAATGCTATATATTCATCCCAAACTCCTTTGAATTCCATAGAACATGCCCTAAGCATTTCTTCCAATGTCTGTATAGTCCTTTCTAATTAGTTTGTGGGTGGAATGCAATACTAAAGTTCAATTTTGTTTTTAATACATCTTGTAAACTCACCTAAAAACATGAATTAAATCGTGGATCTCTATCAGACACAATGGACACTAGAATTCCATGTAATCTGACTATCTCATTCACATATATTTTTGCCAAACTTTCGAGTGTACACCCTCATTTGATAGGCAAAAAATGTGATGACTTGGTTAATCTTTCAATAATTATCCATATAACGTTATTTTTTGGAGTTTTTGGCAATCCATACACAAAATCCATCGTTATCTTCTTCCATTTCCATTCTGGCACTGGCAATAGATGTAGCTTACCAACTGGTGTCTGGTGTTCAATCTTAATATGTTGACATGTTAAGCATTTAGAAACATATCCTACTATGTCTTTCTTCATTCTTGGCCACCAGTAGTGAGGTCTCAAATTGTGATACATCTTTGTCATCCCTGGATGCATTGCATAGGGTGCATTGTGTGCTTCTTCTATTATTTCCTGATGCAAGTTGTTAGTATTTAGAACACATATGCGAGACTTTAACATCAGTGTATCAACTTGTAAATGAAACTCTGTATTTTTTTCTTGCCTTACCATTGCACTTTTCTCACATAATTGAGGATCTTTGCCCTGTGCTGCTTTGATCCTTTCTTTTAATATCAGTCTAACTTGAAAAGTAGCAATAAGTGATCTACCATCATGCATATTCAACTCAATATTCATAGACCGTAATTGAATCGAATAAGAAAAAGAGGATGCTTGTAAGTGAACTACATTGCTATTGGACTTCCTACTCAATGCATCTGCTACTAGTTTGGCTTTCCCTGGATGATATTCAATTGTACAATCATAATCTTTTAATAGCTCTAACCATCATCTCTATCTGTTGTTTAACTCCTTTTGTGTTAGTAAATAACCTAAGCTCTTATAGTTTATGAAGATTTGGAATGTTTCATCATACAGATAATGCCTCCAAATCTTCAATGCAAATACAACTACAACCAATTCTAAATCATGCACAGGATATGACATCTCATGTGGTCTCAATTGTTTGGATGCTTAAGCTATCACCTTGCCATGTTGTATCAATCACACCCCAAGCCTAGGTGATAAACATCACTATATACTGTAAATCCACTTATTCCTGTAGGAATAGCTAACACTGATGCAGTAGTTAACCTGTGTTTTAACTCATCAAAACTCCTTTGGCATTCTGGAGCCCATTTAAAAGGCATATTCTTTCTTAGCAATTTAGTCAAAGGGCAAGCAATTAAGGAGAATCCATCAATAAATCTGCAGTAGTATTTGGCTAAACCCAGAAAACTACGCACTTCTGAAATATTTTTAGGAACTTCCTAATTTACCATGGCTTCTATTTTTTAGGGTCTACCTCTATACCCTTTCCCAATACCACATGTCTAAGAAACACCAAATGATCCGACCAGAATTCACATTTACCATGGCTTCTTCAAAGTTTACAACACAATTTTTAAATATTTTTCATGTTCTCCCCTATTTTTTGAGTACACCAATATGTCATCAATAAATACTATCACAAATTTGTCTAGATGTGGTTGAAACACTTTATTCATTAATACCATAAATGCAGCTGGAGCATTAGTCAACACAAGTGGCATTACTAAAAATTCATAATGTCTATACCTAGTTTGAAAGGAAATCTTAGAAACATTTGCCACTGCTACCTTTAGCTGGCAATAGCCTGATCTCAAGTCAATTTTGGAAAATATATGGGCTCCCTACAACTGGTCAAAGAAATCATCTATTCTGGGCAACGAGTATTTATTCTTAACTGTCATTTTGTTAAGTTTCCTATAGTCAATGCACAATCTTATGGTTCCATCTTTCTTTTTAACAAATAATGTTGTAGCTTCCCAAGGTGATACATTAGGTCTGATATACCCTTTATCAAGCAACTCCTGCAATTGGGCCTTTAGTTCTTTCAACTCAACTGGGGCCATTCTGTAAGATGACATTGATATTGGCGCTGTCCCTAATACCAGTTGTAACGCCCATAATTAGGGCCTATAAGTTATGTTATTGATTAGTGAGGAATGGGGGATTTAGTGAAGTTTTGGATGTTGAGAGTGGCTGAAATTTTATGTATTATGCCCATGACAATGGATGTCATGACTGTGAATATCGGGTTTTAGTTAACAACCGTGATAAGGTATTTCATGGCCGTGAAGAGTTTCTTCACGATCATGAAGGTGAGTTCACACCCGTGAGACATGAGTCACAGTCGTGAAGCCTGGGCAGATAGAGCAGGTGAGGCAGTCACATTTTTCTCTCTGTCATTCCCTTTAAATCTGCTCCCATACCCCTATAACTTACCTAACACACCATATCTTCATCTCTTTCACCTTTAGAAACTCTCTTCCTCTATGGATGAATCTAGAAAAAGCTAAGTTTTGAGGAAGTAAAGTGAGAAAGGAGAGTGAGAAAGGAAGTTTATGAGCTTGAGGGAAAATAATAGATTTTTGAGTTTCTAGGTGTTTAGGGAGGGGACTATGAAAACATTTTTTATCTTGATAGAACCTAGAGAGAGAGCTGGAAGTTCATCTCAAGGGATGGGACAAACTTGAAGAGATAAAAATTTAGCCATTCTCCATCGTAGGTGGAAGGTTTGTACATAACAATACTTAAGGAAATTACTTTGTGTTTTCTGTGTTATTTTCTTTGAATGCATGATTTAGATGATAAATAAGTAGATAAATGGAGAAATGTGGGATTGATATGTATGCTAGAAAATCTTATGAACATGGTTGGATTGAGATGTTTAATGAATAATTCTGGTTAATGTTGATAGTTAGGACGTATATGGTTATGGTAGATGTCTTAAATGTATGCTAAATATTGATAGGATGGCTGACATTAGTCAACCGTAGAGTATTTTTCATGTGAGAATGACATGAAGTTGTGATGCTCTATTTTCTGGAAAAATCTCCAGATTCACGTCCATGAAGGGTGAGTTCACAAGCATGAAAGTTGTAGAATTGAATGTTGTTGTTGAAGCAAACTCGTTCGTGGGTAGCTTCACGGTTTGGTTCATGCCCATGAAGGGGTCATCACGACTGTGAATGTATAATGATTCATGGAATGAATCATGACTTGGTTCACAGATAATTTACCCATGAAGTTGTGCTTCACGGCCGTGAAAGTTTATTCACTAGCGTGAAGTTGCTTAATTTGGAAAAACTTGTAAATTTCATGTGAATCAATGTGATTTCATGGTGAGGTGGTAGACCTCAGTTATATTTTAATGCCCAATAATTTAGGCCACGGTCGCGGTTGACCTAAATCCGGCACACTGAACCATCGGAGTCTTAATTCGGACATGAAAAAAATAAATTAAAATAATAATAAGATGTGAGAAAAATATTTTGGATATTATTAATTTAGAATTTTGAAGTTCGAAAGTAAAATTGAAAAAAATAAATTTTGCTGAATGAAATTGGAAATTGCAATGTTTTTAGCACAGATATTTTAAGAAGGCATAAAAATGAAATATTCTTTATCTAAGGAAAGGAATATTCTTTTGATTAAAATAAAGTAAGATTGATTTAAATTAATGGACCAATGGGAAGTAAGATTAATAATTAATCCTAACCACCCACCTAATCCAACTATAAAAAAGTCAAACTTTCATTTTTTTGGCTATTCTTCTTCTTCATCATCTTAATCACACCCATTTCTCTCCCTTTTTCTCTCTTTTTCTGTGAACTCCTCCTCTCCCACTTATTCTTCTTTTTCCTTCTTCAAATCAAGCTAAGATTAGATGAAAAAAATGGGATTAAGGCAAGATCATCAAAGAAGTGAAGAAAAGTGAGCTAAGCCAAGGAAGAGGAAGGAAGAAAGTAAGAGAAAAGGCAAAGAAGACTTTGATCATTTTGAAGATCATCAAAGGTGAGTTTAGATTTTCTATCTTCTCACTTTTCTTCTTCTCTTTTCTTTGAGTTTAGGGTTAGTTGCCATTAAAGCTAGTAATTTAGGGCTATTATTATGTTAATGGTGATTAAGGGTGGATTAGTGTGATTAGTGCTTGATTGGTGTAAAATTTGTTGGTAGGACAAAGAAGTGAACAAACTTTGAACCAAAATAAAAAAGGAAGTAAGAGCAAAGAGAAAGCTAGCTAGGAAAAAGATAAAAGTGAAGAGAAGTGAAGTGAAAATTTTGAGTTATGTATATTTGGCAAAAATTCAATATAGAAAAATGTTGATTTTGATTTTGTATGAAATTCTGGATATTTGATTGACTAATGAATTAGTGATTAAATGATGCTATGAATGTGAAAATAAAAATTAGAATATAAGGTTGATGCATGAAAATGGAAATTGTATGAATTAATTGATGTGTTGGAAATTCGTCTTATGAACATTGTCTAGTTTTCTAATCATAACTTGAGTTCTGGAAATTCTTTTTGAGTGATTATTATTGAGTTGGAAAGTTAAGATTAGGGATTCAACTTTCATTCAACCCATTAGACCTGAATAGGCTTGCAATTAGGTGAAAAATGTACTCAAAGTTTGAACTAGAAATTTGTCTAAAAAAAAATACTGGGCAGATTATAGTGATCATAGGTTAGAAGAAAATTTATAACGTTTGCTAAAAATTTTGTTTTAATGTTATTTTAGTTGAAAATTAAAGATAAGGCATGTACCTACATTTTTTTTATGTGATTACATGTTCAAATTCCATCTAAAAACTGATGAAAAAGACAGAGAAATATAAGACAGAAATCTGTCCAGTAAAATACTGGGCAGATTGCAGTGAATGTAGCTTAGAAGAAAATTCATAACGTTTGCTAAAAAATTCATTTTAATATTATTCTAGTTAGAAATTAAAGATAAGACATGGACCTACATTTTTATAGTTGATCACTTGTCCAAATTCCATCTAAAAATGGACAAAAAATACAGGGAAACATAATGAAGAAAAGTTGTCTAAAATAGGGCAATTTGAACATATGTGTTGATTGTGGAATTTTGTGATAGAAAAATATATTATTTAATTTTCTTGTAGTTATAATGACTAAATGAGCAAGTATGAGGTTGTAAAATATTTAATGGAAATTATTGCATTTATATGAATTTATATTAATGTTACCTACATAATTTATGTAAATAATAATAAAGGTAACAAATATAATTAAGCCCTATAACATCTAGTCTAGAACTAGAAATTTGGTTAAATTGGCATACCAATAAAGGGTAGAAAAGTAGGTACTAAAAATAATAGTGCTGAGATTTAATTTAAGTAGACACTAAGAAATAGTACTGAGTTTGAATTTACATAGGCACCAAAAAGGTGCTGAGTTATTATTGAAAATGTAGGCGTTAAACGCCGAGTTATAAAATAATTATGTAGGCATCGAGTATACTGCCGGAGAGCAGAAACCCTGTATCCAGTGCTTAGTTATGGTCTAAAATGTCATGGGCTATTAAATAAATAATAGAAAATATATATATATATATATATATGAATTATGAAATTGATATTGTAAATTTTATATCTTGAATTGTTAAACAATTTCAAGCATGCTTAATGAATGGAATGTCATAATTGATGAATTAAATGTTTTTTCATAAAGAAAATGGTTGTATTATTAATTGAATATTTGGCATGCTTAATGAATTAATTGTAGTTTCTAAAATTTTATTTTAGAATTATTTATATAATTATTGGATAGTTGTCAAACGTACCACTAAGCTAGAAGCTTAGCGCGTGTGTTTCAATAGGGTGACCAAAGAAGTAGCTGTTCCAATAGGGTGACCAAAGAAGAGGGAACCTCAAGATTAGATTGCAGCAGTCTAGTTCTTTTTGTATGTTTTGGAAATTATGTTGAAAAAAATGAAATTTTAAGAATTTATTTTCATGTAAATTTGTGGCATGTAAGATTTATAAGGAATAAATGTTGTAATTTTATATATCTAGTATTATTTGTAAATATATGTCTAAATATTATGGTTTAATTGAATGAGTTCTTTTAAATGAAAAAAATTTCCATCACTAGTTATATATTTAAATGGAAAGAAAAAAATATAGCGATAAATATTTCACTAATAATAAACTCAAAAAAAATTCAATAATTTGAACATTAATTTTAAAATAGATGGGCTTAGTAGCACTTCCATATCCTATTAACAACTAGTAGGGTAAGAGAGTGCTACATATATGATTAAAGTTTGGTATGGAAACACATATGACAATAATGATGATGAGATTCATGGCATATGTATATAAAATATGGAACATGGTTAATATGAAACTTGTGTGGTATATGAAATAACGGTTAAGCCCAATACTCTAACTAGGACTAGAGTTAGGATAGATGATATGCTATTGAGTGAAGTTTGGTACCGAGTGACCTATGTTGGTCATATATTTGAAGGCCCAGAGATTAGCGGGTAGACCACCTCGGTGGGTTTTATATAGATTTGAAGGTCCAGAGGTTAGTAGGTAGAGCACTTCGGTGGGTTATACATATTTGAAGGCCTAGAGGTTAGCGGGTAGAACGTCTCAGTGGGTTATACATATTTGAAGGCCCAGAGGTTAGTGGATAGAGGACCTTGATGGATATATATTTGAAGGCCTAGAGGTTAGCAGGTAGAGCTTATTTGATGGGTTAAGTTACCCATATCCATTTTAGTCTAGTTATGAGTAAAATGGGCAAAAAGGTAAGACAAACGATTATGTCATATATATATGTATATATACTGGTTTAGTATGCCATTTATGATATATGTTTAATTCATGAGAGCATGATGATACGTCATATAGAATAGAATATGATATGATGCATATGCGGGCTTGAGGTAAGTCGCTATGGTAGGTTGGTAAGTATGTCATGCATACTACATATGCTATTTGTATGCCTTGCACGTTGTTATGTACCACTAGGCACAAGTTTCTTAGTATATGGACTTTCCATTTCTATAACTCGATCACATCCATAGTCATATCAAAACTCTCCTGGGAATTTAAATCCCTTATTACCAAAATTCATACTACTTGTACTTGTGAAAGTCTATTACATGTCTTTATTTAAACATTGAAATAACTATATGTCTTTATCCAATGTCATGCAGAATAATCAATAATGAAATGAATGAGATAAAGTAACAGACCTAACATGGGTCAACTCTAACTCTTTTGATTGGTTTAATCTTCTTTTCTAGTCAATTCAACAGTCTACTAACTCCAAATTTGCATGCAAAAAAATCTACACGCTAAGCTACTGAAAGCTTAGTGGTACATTTAAACCTTTAAATTCTAGCATGCATTCACATATTAATATAAAATCTCATATTTAATAACATATCTGTGTGCTTGGCCATATTATCAAACATGCAATTATTTATAAGATAGCTTAATTATACTACTTCACATAATATTCAACACTCATAACATACATTACATACATGAGATCATCATCAAAATAACATTGCATGTCGTTTATCATATCTACTTATTATTATCCATTCAAATTTACTGATTTCTATAATTGTATCCAACTTTTTGTATTATCGGTTTCTAGATTCATAGCCCAATACTCTAAACGTGGACGACTTGGATGCGGGTTATGAAACAAGAGCGCTCTAACATGAGCTTAAGCCACCCTGCTCACTATTGTATTTGTCTGTATTGCTACCACTGAGCTTCTCAAATCAAGAGCACTTTGACATGAACTTAAGCTGCCCTAATGAGTAAAGAATGCATGCATATGCATACAAGAGCACTCTAAAATGAGCTTAAGCCACCTTGTCCCTGACCTAGATATGCTACCACTAAACTTCTCAAATTAGGAGCGCTCTAACATGAGCTTAAGCCACCCTGATGAGCAAATAAAAATACTGTTTGCATAAATATTTCTACAGTATCGTAACCTCCTTAATGGCATGCCACCTATCTTAACTAGTCCCTAGATAGAAAATGGGCATTCTTATTCATATTCCAGTTATAAGCATCGATTATGTCATATTTCATAATTTAACAAGATCACCACATAACATGTTGTGATGTAAAGCACCGTATACATAATCAAGTTCGTTAATTACGTTATCATATTGTATAAAATCTCACTTAATCATATCAAAGGTATATCCATGCTCTACTCAAGTAGTCTCATCATATAAATCCATTTATTCATTTCTGGAAACAAGTCATTCACGAGCATGAATGGTTTATTCACAAGCATGAAATTCATACTTTTCACGAGAGTGAAGGTTAACTTCATGGGCATGAATCCTTTCATCGCGTGAAGCTTGGATTCATGGGCGTGATTCATTTCATAAAAACTATATTTTAGCACTAGTTTCACCCAATTTCATATACAACATGCATAGAATCTAAAGCTAACCAATGTTAGCCACACTTATTAATACTTTACATAATTCCAACATTTGAACACAACCCAAAACATCCATTTAATCACAATTAACTAATTACTCTAGACTCAATGCCTTAATTGTCAACACATAACAACATTCCATATTCAATTTTCCCCATATCAACCTCAACATGCATTTTAGAATGTTACCATCCATTTATACTATTAACAACAACTAAAATATCAACTTAAATTGCCATTTAATATACCAAAACAGAATTTCATATTACAAGCATAATAAAATCGAATAAAAATGTTTATGTTTCAGCCCCTAACACAAAATCAAAGGCTATATTAATATACAAAATTTGATATTCATCTAATTATGCCATAAACTAACCAAAGTCTAAAATTTTAATTGATTTAATGCTTATAAACCTAACTCTCCGATTAATCCAAAATGAAAGTATCAAAGATTAATGAAAACAACCTCTCTTACCTCTATTTTGACAATAACATATCAGTTATTTATGTTTCAGAACGTGTTCCAAAGCTCCTTGTCACACACCTTGTTTTTTATACCAAATTTCTTATTTTTATCTATTTCAAACTCGTTTTTAGTGGTTATTTCATGTTTAATCAATTAGAGTTGAAAAGGGAATGAGGGAAATCTATTTATGAGGTTTCAGAGTACGGTGGTTAGGGTTAGGAGTGATTTTATGTGAGTTTTTGTCAAAACATGAAACTGCCATATATATAAACTATGAACTTTCACAGGCGTGAACCATAGTGTCATGGTCGAGAAGCTCATCGACTTCAGATTCTGAATTCCATAATATTCTAGGTCTTAATTAACTATATTATGGGTGCGAACTCTGGAAATTTCATTTTTTTCATATTATTTTCATTATAATAAGGTTCCTAACACCCATAATAACCCATATACTTCACATATCCCCTTAATATACTTTTATCTAACCTATTAATTCTAGGCCCTAACTTGTGAGCGTTACATTTCTCTTCCCCTTAAAGAAATTATACTCAAAATTACCTGTTTGGCTGTCTCTGAATAGTTGTGGATATTGGGACTTCATCACTTCTTCACTTTCCTAAGTAGCCTCTTCTGTAGCTTGATAAGAAGAAGAAGAAGAAGAAGAAGAAGAAGAAAGAAAGAAAGAAAGAAAAGAAAATAAAATAAAAGTAAAAGAAAAGAAAAAAAAGAAAGGTAAATGACAAAAGTGAGGAGGTGGGAGGTGGACTTTATCTTCCTCACTATTCTGCCCCCTCACTTTAGATTCCTTTTTCCTTCTTCTTTCCTAATTTCAGCCTTCATTTCTTCCTTATTCCACTTAATTTTTGTAACAAATTCATCCCTTTCAAGTTCATTCTTGGTAAGTAACCTTCTCTCCATTGTTCTAGTGTTGATTTGAATTGTTAGGGTTGTATTGCAGCTGTATTTTTCATTCCAATTTTGATGATCTTAGACACTAAATTTGGAAAAGTTTAAAACGTAAAATTTGTAGATCTATGTCTCCTATACATTTTTATCAAATATTTTTATAAGATTTTATGTATTTTAAGAGAAATCATTCTTTGAGTAAAACTGGTTCTACTTCAATTTTTAGCAGACCATCTCATTATTTTTGACTATTTTGACTATCTTAGAGATATAATTTGATGAAACATAAAACATGAAATTTGTGAATACACGATTGTATACTAAATTTCAAGTTCATATATTGTGTGAATTTTGAGTTATGATGAAGAGAACCATGACTGTTCCATAGTTGCTTAGTGCCCTGTACAGGTCCAAAAACTTATTTAATTATTTTGAGATCTTTATAGATAGAATATGTAATTTTTCAAAATATAAAACTTATAGCATTATGTCTTAGATAAAGTTTTTTAAAAAGTTTAGCTTAATATGTTATATATAGAGTGATATATAGCCTTCACGAAGCATACTAGTTCGGAAACCAACTCTATTATGGGCCAATAAACTATTTATTATAATTTGAGCACCTTAGAGATAGAACTGACAAAAGTTATAAACAAAAGAAATGTTCCATATTTATCTATATACGTGTCTGTAAAGTTTCAATATAATATGACTTACGTATTCTAAGATATGAATTATCAAAATTGATACTCTAAAACAGCCTAAGGGGAAAATAGTCAGAAAACATAATACAATTAGAAATTCCTCCATAAATTGTACAATGCTCCAATCGCTCTGAAATTTTAATATGTTATGAAATTATATGTTAAATTTGATTATATATAAGAATCAGTTTAATTGGTTAAGTATATAAAAAGTTATGTACTAATCATTTTCATAAGGTCACACTGTCTCATAAGAAAAATACTTACTAATGATATGAACAAGGCATATTAATTTATTTCAGGCACATTAAGTTTCTTTAGTCATGAGTTAATCAATTATATTTCTATATTAGAATCGCAAAAAATTAGAGACCCACAATGAGAGGTTAAACAATAAGTTAAGGGTCGGAATCAAAAGAAAAATATGAGTTTAATTATCAAGTGATTTCTTTAGTGCACATAAACATTGCTTGCTATGTAATATGTGAAGTGATTTATTATTATGTGATTCATATGATTGCCTTGATTTGACCTTGATGAAGAGATTATGGATATTTGTGACATATATGGTATATATAAGTGGTATATGTATGTTATATTTGAGGTATATGTTTGGCATATACAATATATACATGATATATGTATAGTATATGTGAGGTATATGCATAGCATATGTGGTATATATGAGGTACATGTAATAAGGACATAATGGATGATGAATGCTTAGTTACAAATCCATATGCATAATGACTTAAAAGACATTGTGACAAGTTAATATACATTGCAAGGCAAAAAAAGAGGCCTATGGCTCAACAAATGAGCAAATGAAATAAATGATCAAGCTAGCTAGCAAATGCAAATGTTCACATAGACATCCCGGGCAATGTCTGTTTAACCTGGCCACAACAAAATAAAATGAGTAAGCATAAGCATAAGTAAAGAGAAATTATTGAATAATTGATTTTATTTATATTTATATGTTATTGACGGATGAAATGGAATATAAAGCATATAATAAGTATACTTGTTATTTACTATTATGGAATGCTTGATACTTTAGAACTCATTTGATGGTTATTCTTACTAAGTCGCAACTCACCAAATTACATCATTTTTCAAGTAGAGAAGAGTAGTAGTTCATATTGAGGTGCATATAAAAGTCATGAATCAAAGGTCACTAGCCAAGCCTCCTCACTTTCTCTCATTGCATTCTTCACAAGCATAAAAATATATCATTTATATTTGGGGGTTGAATACTTGCATATGTATTATTACAATGAATATGTACTAGGATACATAAACGGATTCAACTTGTAAATTTACTAACTTTTAAATGTAATATTTAAGTTATTAATATATGTGATGTTATAGGCTATGATTAAAGCATCCATATTGATTGCAGAATTGTTGATGATAATATGAGATGTGTTAAAAAAAAAAATTTACTCTCATTGTAAACATGAATTTTATTTTACTCTTGTTCCATACGTGATAACTTAATATGTAAATATAAATTTGGTATATAAAAGTATAAGGTGTTAGGTGTTATAGGCTTCCAACTCATAACAACCTCTACCTTGCTAGGATCAACCCGTATACCATTTGATGATAGAATGTGTCCTAAAAATGCTACCTCAACTGGACAAAATTCACATTTTGTGAGTTTGGCATAGAATTTCTGCTCCTTAAATGTCTGTAATGCTATTCTCAAGTGTTGATCATGTTCCTCATGTGTCTTAGATTATACCAAAATGTCATTAATAAAGACCACTACACACTGGTCTAAGTAAGGTTTGAACACCCAGTTCATTAATTCCATAAAGACCGCTAGGACATTGGTTAACCCAAAAGGCATAACAACAAATTCATAATGCCTGTATATGGTTCTGAACACCATCTTGGCTACGTCTTTAGCCCTAACTCTTAATTGGTGATACTCCGATCTCAAATCAATATTTGAAAACACACATGCACCCTTCAACTGATCAAATAGATCATAAATCCATAGTAACAAATATCTGTTCTTGATTGTTACCTTGTTCAACTGTCTGTAGTCTATGCATAGCCTCATGGACCCATCTTTCTTTTCCATAAAGAACACTGATGCTCCTCATGAGGATACACTTAGTCTAGTATAACCCTTATGTAACAATTCCTTTTGCAGAGTCTTAAGCTCTTTCAACTCGAATGGTACCATTTTATATGGCGCTACAGATATGGGTGTTGTGCCTGGAGTGAGCTCTATAGAAAACTCAATCTTTATGTGAGGTGGTAATCTTGATATACCTTCAGGGAATACATCTGGAAATTCATTTACTATGGAGATATCCTGAAGTTTTGAACTTCCCTTTCTCGTATCAACAACATGAGCCAAATAGGTCTCACATCCCTTCCTCATCATTTTCTCTGCCTTCATCATTGAAATAACTCATGGAAGCTATGGAAACATATCACCTTCCACTTTCAGATCCCCTTATTCTATAGTTTTCAGCATTACAAATTTTTCCTTACAGTCTACCACTGCACCATACTGTGTTAGCCAATCCATGACTAATATGGCATCAAATTTCCAAAAAGGCAACTCTATCAAGCCTGCCATAATTCTCTCCCTTGTATAATCAAATGACAACCTCTATATACCCGTTTCTCAATTATACTATACCCTAAGGGATTGGTAATCTCAAGTTTATATTCAAGATTCTCACTAATCATACTGTGTTGCCTAGGAATGTTTGTGCATATATATGAGTGTGTTGATCTAAGATCAAACAATGCACATATATCAAAGTCATAAAGAGAAAATATACCAACAATCACATATGTAGTCATCTGGTCCTCTCTATCCCTCATAACATGAGCTTTAGCTAGCGCTCGACCTGGTTCTTACTTGTTGACAATCTCAAAGACTGCCTGGGTAGGTCATGTACGCCTCGTGTCTACTGCCTAGTTTGATCTAGAGAAAACCGTATGGTCTGGGCAGGTGCGTTGCCTATCAATAAAGGATAATCACTCCTTATATGCTCCTTTGATCCATGTCTGAAGTAAGCACTCATATTCTTCCAGCATTCTCCTCTGTGACTCTTGTGGCAGGTGCCACAAATTGGAATGCTATCTCTGGTAGATTGTGTCTGATTGCTACCTATTACAAAGGTATACCTAGGGGGTTGTCCCCTCTAGATGAACCGTTCTGAGTATAACCCTTGCTCTGTCCCTGACTCCTGCCAAGAGATTGTGCATGGAATTGACTTTTCTTGCCTAAAAGCTGGGTCACAAAGATCACTATTTGTCCAACAGCTTCCTCATCTCTCTTCCTTTTCCTCTATTCCACATTAACAATGGCTAAAATCAGCTTGATGAAACTGTCATGCTGAAGTACAATGAAAAAATTGCCTATCTTTGCATTGAGGTCATACTCAAACCTCCTGTACTTGTCTCTGTAACACCTACTCACCCCAGCAACTCATGCCCGGATGAAGGAGTGTTATGCTAACTTCATCGGTTAAAATATTTATTCTTAAATTATGTATAAATAAAAAATCATTCGTATATATTTTTTTCTTTATTTATTATTTATTATTTACTATTTATTTACTTATAGTGTAAAAGAAATCATAATAAAGAAACACAATACATTTTATATAATAAAGTATTATTTACAAAACATGTGCTTGCTTTACAAGTACTACAAAATAAAATCCAAAATATAAATACAACAGTTGTGTGACTCACAGTATTTGATACAAGATGCTCTACTGGATCAAGCCACCGCTACCTTTATCTATTATCGTCTGCTTATTCTCTACTAAATCTGCACGAGAGAAACTCCCACGCTAAGCTTTTGGCTTAGTGGTGCATATAAATAAGGCAATAAACTATTTCATACAACATGCATTGCCATATATCAATTTATGATCAAATTATCATTTCATGCAAACATATATTTCCTAGCATTCTAGTATGCATAACATCAATTTATTTTATTGTATCTCATTTTTGTTTAACTTTATCAAATCATCATTATTATTCATTTTACAATTCATGATTCCCTTTTTATTTTCAATAATTTATTTATGTCCACAACATTCAATCATCTTTTAATGCATGTCACAATTCATAGTTTCATTTTTATTTTCAATAAACCATTTATTTTCTATAACTTCTTTATTTATACCCAAGAAACCTATGAACCACTTACTAGGATAATGGAGTTGCCATCCAGGCACTTAGGAGTGCCACCCGGGCAATATGATGTGCGCATATAAATATCATACCCGGTGTAGATAACAGTGCCATACACGACATAGATAACAGTGCCATACCTGGCATAGATAATAGTATCATACCCGACATAGATAATAATATCATACCCAGTGTAGATAACAGTAACATACCCGACGTAGATGATCATACCATTAATGAATTTAATAATTTTCATCATACTCCTCCTTTGCTTGGCATGCCAAACTATCCTATGTTGGTTCTAGTTAGGTGTTCTAGGGCTGATACAATCTCATTAAAATTCATAGCAATTATATTCACACTTTTCATGCATTTAATGTCTCAAAATAATCACATAATCACTCTATTAAAATAATATTTACATAATATAACAAGGTTCTCATCATTTTACTCTTTTAATTCCACAACTCATATGCTGCTCTGTCACTAATAGATTCCATTCTCTGTTTTGGAACTTAATTTTGATCCTGTTACAATCTGAATTTAGTTACATGATCTTCTTAACAATTTTAGATCTGGAACTTAGCTTTAATAGAAAACTTGAATCACTTAATTTCGACTTCTATATCAAAAGATATAATAAAATGAACATTGACTGGTCACTAATAATTTTGCTCAGAATTTTCTAGACAGATTATAAGTCCGAAATTTATAAATTTTTATGGAGAATTACAGACATATCTAAATTTTATAGTCTGACTAAAAATTATATCCCTATGTCTTAGCTTTCAAACCTAATAAAGAACATACAAAAAGAAATTACAGAAATTAAATTATAACATTTTAAGTGCTCACTCCTTATCCATTTCCAGCAAGGAACATACAAACTAATCACATTTAATTTTTACCAAATTAAATCCTAAGTCTAGAAAACATGCATTCCCAAGATTTTTATCCCAAAATACTATTAATTCAGAATCATCAACATGCCCAGTAATCAAATCATGCAAATAAAAAAATAAAATAAATCCTAATCTCTCTCTTTCTCTTTGCTCTCTTAAGCTTTCTTGAACATGAAAATGGAATTTCCCATGTATTTCTCTCTCTTTTTCACACTTTCTTTCACTAGAATCTAGCTTGGCTATGAAGAAAGATGGAGGAAATGTGGGCAGGCTTAGGGAGACAGAAATTTCTAGATACTAAGTGTAACATCCTTGACCTTCCCCACATGCATTTCATTGAACATAAGCATCTTGCATACAATTTAATTGAACACGTGCATTTCACACATATTTTCTTAGAAACAAGTTCTTGGCACGCACTAGCTACGTGTCCTAGTATTTGGTAATTATATCGAGTCACATATGTATCCTTATAACCTAAATAAGTATAACAAAGTATTAGAAATGAATTGAATAAGGTGAATAAATTAAAGTAAGCAAAATGATTAGATTAAGATTAGTAAACATTTACATTGCTAATTTAGTTAAATCGGGCCAAATGATTAAGCTGTATTATTGTGTGAATTAGTGGAATTATAAATATATGTAAATAATAATAATAATATAGAAAAAATAAAATGAAAATGACACAAAAGAGAAATAAAAGAGAAGAGAAGAGAAAGGAGAAGAGAAAGGAGAAAAGAGATGAGAAAAAGATAAAAAGACAAACAAAAAGTTAGTTTTATCTTCCCATTTCTGCCTTCTACTCCAGCCCGACTTCTTCTTCATTTTCCTCCATTTCAGACTTCAATTTATCCTTGTTTCACTTGGTTTTTGAGGCAAATTGATCCCTTGCAAGTTTGTTCTTGGTAAGTAATCAATTCTTATTGCTATAGGGTTTATTTGAGTTGTTTAGGTTCAATATTAGGCACTGAATTGCACCCCAATTGTGATATCCATAGAAATTGATTTTGGAACATCTTAAAATACAAAATTTGTTCCTTTATGTCTTAAATTTATGGATATGTAAATATGTTTGCAAGAGGTGGTGTATAGAATGAGATAGCCTCTTTGTACTGAAACTGGTCAGGGTGTGAAGCCTAACCAAGTTAGCTACTGTGCTTTGATTTCGAATATGTTAAAGCCATTATTTAAAGTATCTCAAAACATAAAAATTGTAAATATATATGTATTGTATCGGTATACCAAATTTCAGGTTCATAGGTTTTGTAAATTGCGAGTTATGGGGAATGGAACCATGACTGTTCCATGGTTTGAACTGCCTATTGAGTGCCCTGGGCAGATACAGTACGTGGTTGGGCTAATTGGAGCTTGTTAGAGATATATTCAGCAAATTATAAAAACATGAAAGTTATAGGTATATGCCTTAGCTAAATTTGGGTACTAATTTCAGCTTCATTGGTTATGTATAGACTAAGTTATGGCCTTTGGAAGCCATACTGGTCTGGAAGCCAATTCTATTCTGGACCAGTAAACTGTTGGTTATAATTGGAAGACCTTAGAGACATAATTTATGAAAGTGGTAAACATGAAAAATGTTCCATATTAACCCATAGACGTTTCTGTAAAGTTTCATTAAAATAGGACTTATATATTATAAGTTATGATGAACCAAAGTGAGTACCCTGAAACTGCCTAAAGGCAGAAAACAAAACACTCTTAGAAATTCCACCAAATATTGTACAATGATCCAATTGGTCTAAAATGTTAATATGTTCTATAATTATAAGTTAGGTTTAATTATGAATAAGAATAAAATTAATTGGTCAAGTATATAAAATGTTATAGGCTAAACAGTACCATAAGGTCACACTGCCTCATAGGAAAAATCTCAACTATTGACATGAACAATGCATATTAATTTGTTTAAGCCACATTAAGTCTCCCTAATCATGAGTTAATTGATTATGTTTTCATATTAGGCTCACAACATATTGGAGACCAACAATGAGTGGATAGATAATAAGTTAGAGGTCAGAATCAAAGGAGAACGGTGAGTCTAATTATCAATTGAATTCTTTAGTGCAAATGAATGTTGCTTGCTATGTGATTCATATGATTGTCATGATTGGTCCTTGATAATGTAATGATGGATAATTTGTGACATTGTGGTACATATAAATGGTATACTTGTGGTATATTTGAAGTATATATTTGACACATGTGATATATATACATGGTATATGTATAGTATATGCAAGGTATATGCATGACATATGAGATATATATGGAATATATGTATGTTGTATATGATAAAGATGCCATGGTTGATGAATGCTTAAATACAAGTGCATATGCATATGGACTAAAAGGGCGTTTTGACTAGTTAATCGATATTGTAAAGCAAAAGAAGAGGCCTATGGCCCAACAAATGTGCAAATGAAACAAATGATCAAGCTAGCTAGCAAATGCAAATGCAAATGTTCACATGGAAAATGTTCAAATGGAAACCCGGGGCAATGTTTGTTTAACTTAGTCACAACAAAACAAAATAAGCAAAGCATTTGCATACGTAACGAGTAATGATTATATGTTTCAACTTTATTGATATTTATATGATATTGATGAATGGAATGGAATACATGGTATGTATTGGATTTGTGAGTTATTATTATGAGTTGTTCGGTACTTTAGAGCTCATTTGATGGTTATTCTCACTGAGCCGCAACTCATCAATTTGCATCATTTTTCAGATAAAGAAAAGTGATAGCTCATTTTGAGTAGCGTATAAAAGACATGGAGCACAGGTCACTGGCTGAGCCTCATTGCTCTCTCTCTCCTTGCATTCCATATAAGCATAAAAATATGTCATCTGCATTTTGTATTTATATGGTTGAATATGTACAGTCAGTTTGGAATGGGTTTTAAAAATGTATAAACGAAATCAACTCGTAAATACTTATGTGTAAAGTTTATGTTTTAATATATGTGATATATAGTATTGTGGGTTTTAATGTTGACTTGAAAAGTCATTGAGTAATATTATAGGATATGAGACTTGCAAAATCATTAGTTGATTTTACAGGATATGATATGAAAAAGAAAATTTTACTACCAATGTTAACAGAGTATTTTGTCTTTCTAGCATACTATGCGTGATTAATTGATACAGGGATAGGTTGAATACGAATGTATAAGATGTGATGTTACACTAAGTGATAAGGAAGAAGAACAATTAAGAGAATAAAGACAAACTACATAATTATGGGACACCTAAGCAAAAATCTAGAAGTTTTCATTAATTGATCACTTAATGCACATCATTTGGCTAATTGTGGCATGCCACTTGGTGTGTCTAGCCTCTACATGCATTTTATGTCCCAATTCATGTATTTAATTGATTATTATCCTACTTAATCATCTAATTTTCGGTAAATTGCAAATTAACTCTTAAACTTTTCAAAATTTGCAATTTAGTCCTTTACCAAAATTTAACATCTTAAAATATTTTGAACACTTTATTAGATATTTTCCCATACTTAATTGCCATTATTTTAATTATTTTTCGATAAAAATCCAAATTTTGACTTCGGTTAAACCGACGAGTCGATTTAAAAACTCGCATGACTTAGGTCTAAATTTGCGGATATGACATCCTCTCCCCCTTAAAATAAATTTCGTCCTCAAAATTTTTCCTGTTCATTCTTTGTTGAACAACTAGGGATATTGCCTTTTCATGACTTGTTCGTTCTCCCATGTGGCTTCTTCAGTAGCATGATTCCACCATAGCACTTTAACTAATGGAACTTTCTTATTTCGTAAAACTTTTTCTTCACGTTCTAAGTCATATCTGTTTGCACTTATATCTCTTCAATTGGTATGACATGAGTCGGATCCGATTTATATCTTCTTAACATAGATACATGGAACACAATATGAATCTGGTCTAACTCCGGTGGAAGGGCTAAACGGTATGCCACATGTCCGATTCTTTCCAGAATCTCATAGGGACCAATGAACTTTGGACTTAATTTTTCCTTTTTACCAAATCTCAATACTTTCTTCTAAGGCAAAACTTTAAGGAATACTTTATCATCCATATTATATTCAATGTCTCGCCTCTTTAAATCGGCATATGATTTCTATCTATCCTGTACTGCTTTTAGCCTTTCTTTGATCACTTTAACTTTTTCCTCAGTCTGTTGAACTATCTTAGGCCCAATCAACTTTTTCTCATTCAGCTCGGTCTAACAAATTGGGTTTTACACTTTCTTCCGTACAAAGCCTCATACGAAGCCATTCCTATGCTTGTCTGATAATTATTGTTGTAGGTGAACTCCATAAGAGGTAGATATCTATCCCAATTTCCCTCAAAATCAAACACACAACTTCTCATCATATTCTATAACAATTGAATAACTCGTTATGATTGTCCATCCGTCTGCAGATGAAACATCGTGCTGAAACTACGTTGAGTTCCTAAAGCTCGCTGTAGACTTTTCTAGAATTGTGAAGTAAATATGGGATCTCTATCAGATATGATAGACATTGGCACTTCATGCAACCTCATTATCTCACTTATATAAATTTCAGCTAGCTTATTCAATGAGTAGTCCATTCTGACTCGTAAGAAATGTGCTGACTTTGTCAATCGATCCACTATCACCCACACTACATCATGCTTGCTCTGAGTTACCAGTAAACTGGACACAAAATCCATTGTGATTTTTCCCAATTCCACTCTAGAATCGGTATTGGTTGTAACAATCCTATGGGTCACTGGTGTTCCACTTTCACTTGCTGACAGGTTAGACACCCAACATACTCAGTGATATCCTACTTCATCCCTGGCCACTAGTATTGAGTTTTCAAATCTTGGTACATTTTGTTCCCGCCTAGATGCATTGTATACACTATTTCATGTGTTTCTTTTAAAATATCAGACTTTAGCTCTTCTATACTGGGCACACAAATTCTATTTTTGAAGTATATTATGCCATCTTTCGTCAATGAAAATTCAAGCTTTTCTCCATTTTCTAATGCCTCTACTATCTTTACTAACTTCTCAGCATCTTTGATCCTCTACATCAGAGTAGATTGTATTCGCATATCAGCTAAAATCTTCCTTCTTAGTGCATCTGCAACCACATTAGCTTTGCTTGGCTGGTAGTCGATCACATAGTCATAATCTTTAATCAACTCCAACCATCTTCGTTGTCTCAAATTCAACTCTTTCCGTTAGGGAAGGTACTTAAGACTTTTGTGATCTGTATAAATATAACATCTTTCCTCATACAGATAATGTCTCTAGATCTTAAGAGCAAAAACTATCGCAGCTAACTCCAAATCATGTGTTGGATAGTTAAGCTCGTGAGGCTTAAGTTGTCTTAAGACATAAGCAATCACCTTTCCTTTTTGCATAAGAATACAACCCAAACCATTATGACTAGCATCATTGTACACAATAAAATTTTTTTCTTGAGTAGGCTGAGTCAAAACTGGTGCTTCAGTCAGCATTGCCTTCAGTCAATCAAAGCTTGCTTGACACCTATTTATCCAGTCAAAATGGACCTTTTTTCATAGCAGTCATGTCAAAGGAGTCGCTAAGGATAAAAATCCCTTCACAAACCTCCTATAATATCCAGCTAATCCCAGGAAACTCCTCACTTCTGTCACATTTTGTGGTGGTTTCCAATTAAGAATAGCCTCAATTTTACTTGGGTCAACCTGAATACCTTCTGCTGAAATTACATGACCCAAAAAACTAACTGCTTCAAGCCAAAACTCTCACTTAGACAGCTTTGTATACAACTGCTTCTCCCTCAATGTTTACAACACTATTATGAGATGTTGATCATGTTCTTCTCAGTCTCTAGAGTACACAAGGATGTCATCAATAAACACCACTAAAATTGATCAAGATATGGCCTGAACACTCAGTTCATCAGATCCATAAAAGTTGTCGGTGCATTCATCAATCCAAAAGGCATAACTAGGAATTCATAATGACCATAACGAGTCCTGAATATTGTCTTAGGTATATCTAACTCTTTTATCTTCAATTGATGATACCCCAATCTAAGATCTATCTTTGAAAATATAGCTGCATCATTCATCTAATCAAATAAATCATCAATCCTAGGCAGTGGGTATTTATTCTTAATAGTCACCTTATTAAGCTGCCTGTGATCAATGCAGAGACATAAGGTGCCATCTTTCTTCTTTACAAATAATACTGGAGCACCCCATGGTGATACACTGGGTCGTATAAAACCCTTATCTAACAATTCCTGTAATTATATCTTTAGCTCTTTCAACTTTGCTGGTGCCATCCTATATGGTGTAATAAAAAAAAAGGAGTGGTGTCGGGTACCAAATAGATAGCAAAGTCATTTTCTCTATCCGGTGGTAATCCTAACAATTCCTCTGGAAATACATCAGGAAACTCACTAACAGTAGGAATATCGACCAATTTTGGACTTGCTTTTTCTATATCCACCACATACGCTAAATATGCTTTGCACCCCTTACTAATGAGTTTTCGAGCTTTCAACACTGATATCACCTTGTCTGGATATCTTTTATTCTCACCCATCACCACTATCTCATCTTGTTCTGGAATTCTGATGCTCATTTGTCTTCTTCCACAATCCACTACCACTCCATAACGAGCCAACCAATCCATTCCCAAGATCACATCGAACTCATTGAATGGTTACTCTATCAAATCTATGGGAATTGCTTACTTTGAATTTCAATAGGGCAACCCCTAAACACCTTGCTAACCCTCACACTGTGCCCTAACAGGTTAGTCACAATAATCTCAAATTCTAAAGACTGTGGTTTTAAACCTTCTCGACCTGGTAGTGGTGTGCATATGTATGAATACATTGACCCCGGATCTATTAATGCATGTATGTCAGAGCCAAAAAGAAGGAATTTACCAATTATGACATAAGGTGCATCCTACTCCTCTTGGCCTTGTATAGCATACACCTTGTCTGGGACAACTCCACTACCTTCTAGCCTCTTCACTGTCTCTAATCTAAACTAACTAGGCCTTGATCGGCCTTCTCTGTCTTACCTTCGACCTCGGCCTCTGCCTTACCTAGAAGCCTGTGTCTGTATCGGCTCAATGCTCTCCGAACCTTTGCCATGCTGTAATAGAGGACAATCCCTTCTGACATGATCTTTGTAGCCACATCTCAAGCATGCTCCTGTCATCCACCAACACTCTCCTGGATGAGAACGACCACAATGTTGACATTCTGGTAGGAGTAGAGATCTATATGGTGTCTGTGTCAGTGGACTAGTTGCTGAAAAAATAGATCTCGCGGGTTGTCCCCGTCTGAAAGAAGAAGGCCTACTGGAACCCCAGCCTAAAATTGGCCACTGATAGATCTAGCTCTCTTGCCACTTGATTGTACTTTACTCGGTTGTGGCATGGGTCTCTTGAACCCTCTATCTTGTGTTGGTTGTTGTGTTGCTAGAACTCTCTCAACTATTCTGGCAGATGCTAGCAAACTAGGAAAACTCATCAAGCATAGGGCTGAGACCTGTAACTTAATTGGGTCTCTCAATCCATCTTCAAATCTTCAGCATTTATTAGCCTCTATAGACACAATGCCACCAACATACTTGCAGAGATGTGTAAATTCTCTCTCATATTTTGTTACCGACATGCTCCTTTGTTTTAGCATCAAAAACTCTTTTTTCTTGTCGTCTGTGTAGATAGGAGAAATGTATTGCTCTTTGAATTTCTCTAGAAAGAATTCCTAGGTCATGGGATCAGGTGTCGTTGTGCTCTATGATTCAAATCGCCACCAGTCATATGCATGATCCTGTAGCAAATGAGCATATTCATATTTATGCTCGTTTGTGCAAAGCAGCTGATCAAAAACTCTCTCTGCCCATTCTAGACAAAACTCTGCCACTGAGGGATCATCTTCCCGTTTACCATAGAAATCAGGTGCCCCTAGCTTTCTCAGTCTCTCAAATTGTAACCCCAGATGAGGTTGGTTGTGATGCTCTTTGTAGCAAATCTATTATGTTCCTCAGAAGCTTTGTTTGTCCTGTACCAGCAATAGATTGCTCTCGCGATGAGCTAGCACCAGATCTCAATGAAGTAGCTCAACGACAACTGGGTCATGATTAAACCTCTATCCATATAGGCTCATTACTTTGGCCTCCTTCGACCACAATATGTCATGATCTTGAATCCATACTCTACCTATATCAAAAAGTAACAGCCCCAATCAGTAAGAAGCAACTTTAATATTTAATTGTGGGTACACACATGTCATAATTATTTTTTTGAAAACTTTATTTTAAAATCCCAAAATAGTCCAAACCAGACTCTGATACCAAAAACTGTAACACCCCCTCACCCCAGCAGCTCGTGCCCGGATGAGGGAGTGCTACGCCGACTTTATCGGTTAAAATATTTATTCTTAAATTATGTATAAATGAAAAATCATTTGTATATATTTTTTTCTTTATTTACTATTTATTTACTTTTAGTGTAAAAGAAATCATAATAAAGAAACACAATACATTTTATGTAATAAATTATTATTTAAAAAACATGCGCTTGCTTTACAAGTACTATAAAATAAAATCCAAAACATAAATACAACAGTTGTGTGACCCACAATATTTGATACAAGCTGCTTTACTGGATCAGGCCACCACTACCTTTATCTGCTATCGTCTGTTTATTCTCTACTAAATCTGCACGAGAGAAACTCTCACGCTAAGTTGTTTGGCTTAGTGGTGTATATAAATAAGGCAATAAACTATTTCATGCAGCATGCATTGCCATATATCAATTTATGATCAAATCATCATTTCATACAAATATATATTTCCTAGTATTCTAGTATGGATAACATCAATTTATTTTATTGTATCTCATTTTTGTTTAACTTTATCAAATCATCATTATTATTCATTTTACAATTCATGATTCCCTTTTTATTTTTAATAATTTATTTATGTCCATAACACTCAATCATCTTTTCATGCATGTCACAATTCATAGTTCCACTTTTATTTTTAATAATCCATTTATTTTCCATAACTTCTTTATTTATGCCCAAGACACCTATGAACCACTTAGATAATAGCGTAGATAACAGTATCATACCCGGTGTAGATAATAGTGTCATACCTGGTGTAGATAATAATATCATACCCGATATAGATAATAGTATCATACCCGGCATAGATGATCATACCATTAATGGATTTAATCATTTTCATCATACTCCCCCCTGCTTGGCATGCCAAACTATCCTATGTTGGTTCTAATTAGGTGTTCTAGGGCTTATACAATCTCATTAAAATTCATAGCAATTATATTCACACTTTTCATGCATTTAATGTCTCAAAATAATCACATAATCACCCAATTAAAATAATATTTACATAATATAACAAGGTTCTTATCATTTGACTCGTTTAATTCCACAACTCATATGCTGCCCTGTCACTAGAAGATTCCATTCTCTATTTTGGACCTTAATTTTAGTCCAATTACAATTTAAATTTAGTTACAAAGTCCTTAACAATTTTAGTTCTGGATCTTAGATTTAATATGAAACTTGAATCACTTCATTCTGAGTTCTGTATCAAAAGATATGATAAAATGAACACTGACTGGCCACTAAAAATTCTTCATAGAATTTTCTAGACAAATTCTAAGTCCAAAATTTATGAATTTTTATAGACAATTACAAATATATCTGAATTTTATGGTCTGAATAACAATTATAGTCCTATGTCGTAGCTTTCAAACCCAACAAAGAATATGCAAAATTGAATTCCATAAATTATGTTATAACAGTTTAAGTGTTCACTGCTCATCCATTTCCAGTAAGGAACATACAAACTAATCACATTTAATTTTTACCAAATTAAATTCTAAGTCTAGCAAACATGCATCCCCAAGATTTTCATCACAAAATACTATTAATTTAGAATCATCAAAATGTAAGTAATCAAATCATGCAAATAAAAAAATAAAATAGGCTATTGCCTTAGGATATGCACAAACCTCTACTTTTCTCTTTTTCTTTCTCTTTACTTCTCTTTCTCCTTTTCTTTGCTGCTTTGAGCTAGCTTCCTGTCAATTTGAGTTCCTAAAACATCAAAGAGATAATTAAAATTTCATCAACCCTAATCTCTCTCTTTCTCTTTGCTCTCTTAAGCTTTCTTGAGCTTGAAAATGGAATTTCCCATGCTTTTCTCTCTCTTTTTCACACTTTCTTTCACTAGAATCAAGCTTGGCTATGGAGAAAGATGGAGGAAATGTGGGCTGGCTTAGGGAGGCATAAATATCTAGATACTAAGTGATAAGGAAAAAGAACAATTAAGAGAATAAAGACAAACTACATAATTATGGGACACCTAAGCAAAAATCTAGAAGTTTTCATTAATTGATCACTTAATGCACATCACTTGGCTAATTGTTGCATGCCACTTGGTGTGGCCAGCCTCCATATGCATTTTATATCCTAATTCATGTATTTAATTGATGGTTATCCCACTTAATCCTCCAATTTTTGGTAAATTACAAATTGACCCCTAAACATTTTAAAATATGCAATTTAGTCCTTCACCGAAATTTAACATCTTAAAATATTTTGAATACTTTATTAATATTTTTCATACTTAATTGCCATTATTTTAATTATTTTTTGATAAAAATCCAAATTTAGACTTCGGTTAAACCGACGAGTCGATTTAACAACTCACGTGACTTAGGTCTAAATTAGCGAATATGACAGTCTCTCTCACTAGTGATCATCTCAGAGGCATATTTACTCAAATGAGTAAACTATCTCTAGTACTTTATCACTATCATATGGCTCTGCTTGAGGCTTAGGAACTCCCACTTCTTCTCATCCACATATATCAGAGGAATATATTGTTCTTTGAATTCAGCCACAAAGAAATCCCAAGTCATAGACTATGGAATATCTAGTTTTAATAAGATTGTATTCCACTAGTCATAGGCATCCTCTTGTAAGATAGAGATAATATACTTGGCCTTCTGATTATTGGCCACATCAAATTCATCTCAAACCCCTTATATCTTTTCAAGCCAATATTTAGCAGTAGCAGGCTCATCATCCTTTGTCCCCAAAAAATTAATAGCTCCAAATTTATGAAGCTTGTCTAGTTGTACCTTCAGCCTCGGTGGTGGAGGTGGAGGAACTGGTATTGGTGCTGGTGGCACTGCTATTATTATTTATTGTATTAGACCTAGCATCTGCGACATTACTAGAATCTGGTCTGGGTTAGCTTGTTTAGGAGCCCACAGGTCAGGGAATGGTATTGTACCTGGACCTCGAATACTAGCTATTCTAGGCTGGTTCAGTGCCCTATTAAGTGGAGAGCTTTGGCTCTCAACCATGTCATTCGATTCAGACATTGTCTCACTCTACTCCTACAAGTCGATATAAAAGTAGCCAAAGTTAGAGTTAGATAAGACATATGTATGTATGCATGATAACCTCATAATCTACTTAAGTCTAGACCCGTCTAAACCTAAGCTCTGATACCATTAAATGTCGCATCCTCTGTACAACTAGAACAAAATCTCTTTGTATAGATTGATACTACACAACTATATCTACCTATTTGAATTAAAAAATTTCTATACTAAGATCAACATATTATATACTACGCAAAATTTAAAACATTCATCTAGCATAATCTGTGTTAAAACCATTTCTGTAACTCGATCACATCCATAGTCATATCAAAACTATCCTTGGAATTTAAATCCCTTATTACAAAAATTCATACTACTTGTGCTTGTGAAAGTCTATTACATGTCTTTATTTAAACATTGAAATAACTATATGTCTGTATTCCATGTCAAGCAGAATAATCAATAATGAAATGAATGAGATAAAGTAACAGACCCAGTATGGGTCAACTTTGACTCTTCTGACTGACTTGATCTTCTCTTTTAGTCAACTTAATAGTCTACTGATTCCAAATCTGCATATAAGAAAATCCACACACTAAGCTAATGAAAGCTTAGTTGTAAATATAAATCTTTAAATTCCAATATGCATTCACATATTAATATAACATCTTATATTTAATAACATACCTGTGTGCTTGGCCATATTATCAAATATGCAATTATTCATAAGATAACTTAATCATACTACTTAACATAATATTCAACACTCATAACATACATCGCATACATGAGATCATCATCAAAATAGCATTGTATGTCATTTATCATATCTACTTATCAATATGTATTCAAATTTACTGATTTATGTAACTGTATTCAACTTTTTATATTACCAGTTTCTAGATTCATAGTCCAATACTCTAAATGTGGACTATCCGGATGTGGGTTGTGAAATAGAAGTGCTCTAACATAAGCCTAAGTCATTCTGCTCACAATTGTGTTTGTCTATATTGCTACAACTGTGCTTCTCAAATCAGGAATGCTGGACACAAGCTTAAGCCACCCTAATGAGAAAAGACTGCATGCATATGGGTACAAGAGTGCTCTAACACGAGCTTAAGCCACTTTGTCCTAATCCAGATATGCTAACACCGAGCTTCTCAAATTAGGAGTGCTCTAACTTGAGCTTAGACCACTTTGATGAGCAAATAAAAAGACTGCATGCATAAATATTTCTACGGTACCATACCCCCTCTCAATGGCATGCCACCTATCTTAACTAGTCCCTGGATAGAGAATGGGCATATTTATTCATATTCTGGTTATAAGCATTGATTATTTCATATTTCATAATTTAACAAGATCACCACATAACGTGCTGTGATGTAGAGCACCGTGTGCATAATCAAGTTCCTTAGTTATGTTATCATATTGTATAAAATCTTACTTAATCATATTAAACGTATATGCATGTCCTACTCAAGTAGTCTTATCATATAAATCCATTTATTCTTTTTTAAAAATAGGTCATTCACGGGCGTGAAATTCATACTTTCACAGGAGTGAAGCTTGGCTTCACAAACATGAAATCCTTTTATGGGCGTGAAGTTTGGCTTCATGGGCATGATTCATTACACAAAAACTATATTTCAGCACTAGTTTCACCCAATTTCACACACAACATACATATAATCTAAAGCTAACCAATGTTAGCCACACCTATCAACACTTTATATAATTCCAACATTTCAACACAATAAAAAAAACAACCATTTAATCACAATTAACCACTTATTCTAGGCTTAATGCCTTAATTGTCAACACATAACAATATTCCATATTCAATTTCCCTCATATCAACCTCAACATGCATTTCAGAATCTTACCATCCATTTATAACATTAATAGAAACTAAAATATCAACTTAAATTGCCATTTAATATACCAAAATAGTATTTCATATCACAAGCACAGTAAAATTGAATAAAAATATTGATATGCACAAACCTTAATATTGGAGCCCTAACACTTGACACTTTCACGTCTACTGCCTCTAGTGGACTTCTTCACATTCCGTTTTAGCCCCTAACACAAAATCAGAGGCTATATTAATATAGAAATTCTGATATTCATCTAATTATGCCATAAACTAACCAAAGTCTTAACTTTTAATTGATTAAAAGATTATAAACCTAACTCTCCCATTAATCCAAAATGAAACTATCAAAGATTAACGAAAATAATATCTCTTACCTTTGTTTTGACAATAACAAATATGTTATCTACATTTCAAAAAGTGTTCCAAAGCTTCTTGTCACACCTCGATTTTTATACCAAATTTTTTGTTCTTATCTATTTCAAACTCATTTTTGGGTGCTTATTTCATGTTTAATCAATCAGAGTTGAAAAGGGAATGAGAGAAATAGGTTTCTGAGGTTTCAGAGTGTGGTGGCTCGGGTTATGAGTGAGTTTATGTGATTTTATGTCAAAATACGAAACTACCATATATATAAACTGTGAACTTTCATGGGCGTGAACCATAGTGTCACGGCTGTGAACCTTAGTGTTATAGTTGAGAAGCTCCTCAGCTTGAGATTTTAAATTCCACAATATTCATAGTTGTGATTAACTATATCACGGGCGTGAACTCTGGAAATTTCATTTTTCCTATTATTTTCATTATAATAAGGGTCCTAACACCCATAACCACTCATATGCTTCTCATATACCCTTAAAATACCTTTATCTAACCTATTAATTCTAGGCCCTAACTTGTGGGCATTACAAATTGAATGTTGTTGCTAAAGCAGACCCATCCATGGATAGCTTTATGGTTGGATTCATGGTTTGGTTCATGCTTGTGAAGGGATGATCACGACCGTGAATGTGTGCTGATTCATAGGATAAATCACAGCTTGGTTCATGGGTAAATTATCCGTGAAGTAGTGATTCACGCCGTAAAAGGTTATTCACAGGCATAAAGCTGTTTAATTTGAAAAAACTTGTAAATTTCATGCGAATCAATGTGATTTTGTTATGAGGTGGTAGACCTCGGTTATATGATTAAAGTATGGTATTAAAACACATGTGACAATAATGATGATAAGATTCATGGCATATGTATATAAAATATGGAACATGGTTAATATGAAGCTTGTGTGGTATATGAAATAATGGTTAAGCCCAATAATTTAACTAGAACTAGAGTTAGGATAGATAACATGTCATTGAAGGGAGTTCGGTACCGAGTGACCTATATTGGTCATATATTTTAAGGCCTAGATGTTAGCAGGTAGAACGCCTCGGTGGGTTATATATATATATATATATATATTTGAAGGCCTAAAGGTTAGTGGGTAGAGTACCTCGATAGGTTATACATATTTGAAGGCCTAGAGGTTAGCGGTTAGAGTGCCTCAGTGGGTATATATTTGAAGCCAAAAGGTTAGCAGGTAGAGCTTCCTCGATATGTTAAGTTAGCCAAATCCACTTTAGTCTAGTTATGAGTAAAGTGGACAAAATGGTAAGACAAATGATTATGTTATGTGTGATATATTTATATATCTAATGGTTTAGTATGCCATTTATGATGTATCTTTAATGTATGAAAGCATGATGATACGTCATATAGAGTATGATATGATGCACGTGCGGGCTTGAGGTAAGTCGCCATGGTAGGTAGGTAAGTATGTCATGCATATTACATATGTTGTTTGTATTCTTTGCACGTTGTTATGTACTACTAGGCACGAGTTGTTTAGCGTATGGACTTTCCATGCACAGGGTTATAGCTTAGGCATGGAGTAACAGAGGACGATGCCCAGTGATCAGAGTCCAATGAATATACTCGGGGTGGGTGATATAATCATTGTATATGTTTTTGGTTATTTTATTGGGTTGGGTAGTTATAGATTTATATGCTTTTATGTCAGAGACATGTAGTTTTGTAACTACTCATTTTGTAAAACCTTAGGCTTGTGTATGCTCGTATGAGTTTGTATTTAAGCTTTTATTATGTTGAGCTTTATTTCATGATATTAACAATGTCTTTATTTTGTTTTAAGTCATCATGGAGATGGAGCATCAAAGTTTTAAATTTATGACGTTTTAACTCATTCACATCGTAGCATCTTTTGGTTTAGTTAGGATTATTCCTAATTTTATCGAAGGGTATTACACTAGTTCAATAGTGAAATTTATCTCTCTATCAGGCAGTAAACTAAGTAGATCATCTAGAAATAGATCAGAAAATTCCCTCACTACTGGTATATTTTCAAGCAAGCTATTAGTGGTTCTAGTATCAGCTACATATGCCAAATATGCATCACATCCTCATTTGATCATTCATAATTCTTTTACAACTGAGATTAAACATGTAGGCACAAGTTTTCTTTCAAGTAGAAGTACAACCCTTGGTTGGTTCGGTGATTCTAAAATTACTTCCTTAGTAAAGCAATTCACTATTTCATGATGTTTGGTTAACCAGTACATTCCCAATATCACATCGAATTCATATAGTGCAATAAGATCATATCAGCTAACAATTCTACCTTATCAATGCTTATAAAGAAATCACGACAAACATTATTCACAACAACTACTATTCCTAGTGGACTACTCATATTTATGTCAATCCCCAAAGGATCATGCTTTTGGTGTAATTTGGAGGCCATATGCACTGATATAAATGAATGTGTGGAACTATGGTCAATCAATGCATATGCTAATATTTTAGAAATATAAATATAACTAGCGACTACTTCGGGAGATCAAATGCCTCTTTAGTCATGGAAAACACCCTGGCCTGTATAGGGGGTCTAGAACTCTAACCTTTAGATTTGGTCACTCATCTGTCTATTATACCAGTTCTGCATCTACCTCTGCCACTACCCTGTATCCCATGGTAGTGTTAACCCTCAATTCCTCAACTGTAGTCTCTGTTACCCGTTTGTCTCTGCTGGTTTCTATTAATTTGGCTCTTTTTAGATAGTCTGTGTACATATGATCTAATGACCCACAAAAATAGCATGCTCCTGTGAGCCTCTGCGTTTGCCCATATGTTGTTTACCACAATGAGTACATATAGGCCTCTGTTCTGCATATTGGCTTTGTCCTCTGCCTAGATAAAATAAAGTCATGCCATGACCTCTAGAGCTCGAGTATCCACCTCTGTTACTAGATTGTGCTAGCATGTACCTTCCTTTCTTTCCCTGTCTTCTGCTAGACTCTCCATAAAACTCTTGTGCTTCCTTTTTAAATTGTTGATCTCCAGTTTCATTCATTAACCTTTCAACTCTAATTGATGCAACTCTGAGTCTGGTATAACTGTCAAGATCAGTAGTTGTGATTTTATTTCTGATCTTATATTTGAGACCGCCCTTAAACTTTCTGCATTTGTCTCTTTCAGTAAAGACCATGAAGGTGACATAGTGGGAAAGTTTATTGAACTGCTCCTTATAATCAGCCACAGACATGATCCCCTGTTTTAGATTTAGAATTATTTTCTCTTCTCATCTTTATATGCCTCAGGTATGTAGTTATTCTAGAATTTCCAGAGAAAATTATTCCATGCCAAAACTAGTGGTTGTGCATCACTATATATGATTGTCTCCCATCATTCATAGGCATTACCTTCAAGTAAGGACACTGCATAATCAAATTTCTCATATAGGGTACATCTCATCATATTTAATAACCTTTGTGTCCTTTAGACTTGTCTCTGCTTCAGTTGGGTATGTTATGCCATTGAAATCAATTGTACCTTGTTTTCTTAGCTTGTCATAACGTCTTTCCCTATATATTTTAGGCCCCTGTACTTCATGTTTTGGGTTTTCATAAGGTACCTTTGCATGTGATGATTGAGATGCATGTATAGGAGCCCTAGCTCCTGGTATTGGTTGATCTTTATGCAAGTGATGTGATGCCTCATGAGAATATATTTCGGCTGACCTTTCCCTCATTGGAGAATCATTTCTTATGATGGCCTTAAAATTCATAGAAATGTGTCACTATATAATGTTCAACACATATGATACAAATGTTATCATGCTCTTATGCATATGCATGTTCCTATGGAACCTATCCCTGCTCTGATATCAAAAATATAACATAATACCTTATGCTTTTAAGTACAACCTATTCTTGTGCATAGAAATCACATGTGGCATACAAGTAAGATAAATGAAGCTATTAATATTGATAGATTTTTTTTTCATCACATTCATATCATCATTCAAAAAAATCCGCAACTCAACATATATCACATATATTAAAATTAAACTTTACACATACAGGTTTACAAGTTAAATCCATTTACATATCATTGTACAATTCCTAGTAAATATACATGTATATTCACATAAATCAATGTTGATGACATGATTCCATGTACGTGTGGAATGCAAGGAGAGAGAATGGTGAGGCTCAGCTGGTGACTCTGTTCCATGTCTTCTATATGTCAACCAAAATGAGCTATCACTTTTCTTTACCTGAAAAAATATGCAAATTGATGATTTGCAGCTCAGTGAGAATAATCATCAAACAAGTTCTAAAGTACCAAGCAACTCATAGTAACAAATCACAAACCCCTTTCATTTACCATTATCATATAATGAGTAAACTTTAAACATATAATCACTAATCTTTGTTTATGCTTATTCTTAGCTCATTTCATTTGGTTGTGACCTAGTTAAGTAGACATTGCCCCGGGTTTCTATATGAACATTTGCCATGTGAACATTTGCATTTGCTAGTTACCTTGATCATCTGTTTCATTTGCATATTTGTCGAGCCATAGGTCTCTTCTTTTGCCTTGCAATGTTGATTAATTGGTCATAATGCCTTTTTAAGTCCTTATGCATATGCATTTGTAACTAAGCATTCATCAACCATTATATCCTTATTACATATATTGTACATATACCACATATATACCTTATATGCCACTCATATACCTCACATATACTATACATATACCATGCATACATCACGTATGCCACATATATATCTTAAACATACCATACATATACCATTTATATATACCACATAAATCATAAATTATCCATCATCTCATTATCAAGGTCAAATCAGGGAAATCATATGAATCACATAATCACAAGTCAATTCACATTTCAGATAGCAAGCAATGTGTATGTGCACTAAAGAAATTATTTGATAATCAAACTCACATTTCTCCTTTGATTCCGCCCCTTAACTTATTATCTATCCTATCCTTGTAGATCTCCAATTTTTTGTGAACCTAATATGAGAATATAATTGATTAATTCATAACTAGAGAAACCTAACGTGGTTTAAACAAATTAATATGCATAGTTCATATAGATAGTTAGAGTTTTTCCTATGAGGCAGTGTGACCTTATGGAACTTATTAACCTATAATTTTTTCCATACTTATCCAATTTACTTAATTTCTAATTAAATTTTATATAACGTATTCAAATTTTAGAGCAATTGGATTTTTGTACAATTTTGAGTAGAATTTCCAATTGTGCTTTGTTTTCTGCCCTTAGGCAGTTTTAGGGTACTAACTATAGTCTTTCATATCTTATATTATGCAAGTCATATTATAATAAAAATTTAAAATCATTTAGATAGTTCAAAATGGAACTTTTTTCATATTTACAACTTTTATTAATTATGTATTTAAGGTCCTCATATTATAAGAAAAATTTTACTGGTCTAGAACAGAGTTGACTTTCAGAATAGTATGACTTGTAAAGGTCATATCTTACTCTATCCATAACAAATAAAGGTTAATTTTTTACCTAATTTTTTCTAAGACATAATTCTATAACTTTTATGTTTTGATAAATTATATATTCCATCTATAAGAAGCTCAAAATGACCAAACAACTGCTAGACCTACCCAGGGCACTAAGCAAGCATTTCAAACTATGGAACAATCATAGTTTCGTTTATCATAACTCAACATCCACAACTGATGTGAATCTAAAATTTGGCTTAAATATAGATACACATTATCTATAACTTTCATATTTTGATCTACTTAAAATACGGGCTCTATCATATTCAAAATAAGTAAACACAGTGTGTGGCTCAGCTAGGATTTACACTCAAACCAGTTTCACCTAAATGCTAATCTCTTTTCATACACACCAAATCCTAAAAAACTATTTATATAGTCATAAGTATAAATTTCATGTTTTACACTTTTCCAGAATCAGCCTCTAAGGCTTTTGAATTTATGGCACAACTTTTTACCGTTCAAAGACTCTAAACAACACTTATCAAGGTTAAAACAATCAAAGATAATAACTTACCAAGAACAAACATACAAGGGCTGAATTGGCTGTAAAACTCAAGTGAAACAATGGAGAAAACAAGGCTGAAATGGTGGAAAAAGAAGGAGGAATGAGCTGGAGTAGGGAGGCAAAATATTGAGAGGGAAGATAAGGACAACCTCTTCACTTTTGTCATTTTCATCTTTTGTTTCTTCCTTTCTTTTGTTTTTCTTTTTTTTTTTTGGTTTCTTTTCATTTTTGGTTTCTTTTCTTTCACTATTATTATTATTATTATTATTATTATTATTATTATTATTATTATTATTATTATTATTATTATTATTATTATTATTATTATTATTATTATTATTATTATTATTATTATTATTATTATCTCTTCTACATATTTGCATGTATCTAGTTCTACTAGTTAATACCAAAATTACACTTTAATCAAGTAGTTCCATTTAATTATATTAACTATGTCAAATTTCCTTATTGATTCAATTTAGTCATTTTATTCTCATAAATTTCAATTTCGTGTCATCCTTAAGTAAATTATAAAATGGACACGTGCAACTCAGCACAATTGTAAAATACTCAGACATGTAACTATTGCTTGTCGTGAACTTGTTCCTATAAAAATACATATGAAATGATTGTGTTTAAGTGAAATATATGCAAATACATATGTCCAAATGAAATGCATGTAGAAATGCATATAGAAATGGATATGTAGGAAATCGAGGATTTTACATCTGTAATAAACCTTGGTGTTCACCCAACACTCACCCTGTGGCTCTTATTGCAAGTCCCACATATTGTTACAAATCCTTTTCGATTCTGCGGCTATGAACTAGCAGCGACAGAAATAACTCTGAAAGGTGGTCCCCTCCCATAAGAATTAGGTTGTGAAAAGCCCTGACTGTTTCCCCTGAACTGTGACTGTCCAGAGAAAAAGCGACCCTTCTTGCCTAAAGGTTATGCCATTCTAGCTGATGGCTTCCTGAAAGACTCATCTATCTTCTTCCTCTTTTTCTTCTCAACACTAATGGATGTGAATACCAACCTTGCAAAGTCCTCAATCTGAAGAGCTGTAACTTGATAGCTAATATCCTCACATAAACCATCCTCAAATCAGCGACACTAGTCTACCTCATCCCTAAGAATCTCGGCTGCATACTTACTCAGCATGATGAACTCTCGATCATACTCTGTAATAGTTAGATTTCCCTACTGTAGACATTGAAATTCCCTTTTTTTTCTCATTCACATACACTCGTGGCACATATTTCTTCTTAAGTTCTACTATAAGAAAAACCCATGTCAATGGTTGTTCTGTCTGTGGCTTCGACAAAACTATCTTGCACCAATTGTATGCATGATCTTGAAGCAAATAAAATTCATATATCACCTTGTGCTCCTCGACACACTCTATCTCTTCAAAGACTCTCTCAGTCTTCTCTAACCAAAACTCAACAGCTGTTGAATCATCATCACTCTTACCAGCAAAATCAGTAGCCTTATACTTCCTGAGCTTATCTATCTATATCTATAGTCTTGGTGGTGGAGACGGTGGTACCGGTGGTAGTATTGGCTATGGAGCTGCCTATGGCATACCCTATACTAACTATTGCAGTAAGCTTGCTATATGCTGTATAAACTGCATCTGGCCATGCTCGGCCTGTCCTACGACATGTTGTGAAAGTAATGGTGCAACACCCGAACCATGTATGCTAGCAACACTAGGCTAATCCTGAGCCCGAGCATTGGTAGGACTATTACTTTCTGCAACATCATGAGGATCCACCTCCTCAATCTCTATAACCTCTTATTTAATCCTACAAGTTGATAAAATAGTAACCCATATTAAAGTCAGATGAGATACAATGAATGCATGATTAAAAATAAACCCATTTACCCCACTTAGGTTCAGAAAATGCCTAAACCTAAGCTCTGATACCAATAAATGAAACACCCTTCGACACAACCGGAAAAACCCTCAACTGTACCGGCGAGTGCTACAAAAAACTTGCAAAATACTGATTAATTGAAAACTTTTCACATTTAAACCTATTTAGAACATTATAATGCAAATCAAAGCATAAAATCCATAAGATATAAAACATCGATCCAACTGATCGAATAAACAACCTATAAATATGCTTTTAGCTTCACAAGCCCCGTATTACAAAATACATTGCTTAAATACTATTACATATTCTTAAAATATAAAAGATATATAAAACCCCCAAAATTTCCTATGACATAAACCAAATACATAATGTCATAAATGTACACACCCCAACTGGGTGCTCTCTAACTGAACTCTTGTGGCTTGTCGTTTTACTGGTCAACTTCTGTCTCTAGGCAAACTGATGCTTTGTGGTACATATGTGCATAGAAATTCTTACAGATATATCGTGATAATCAAAGTCATGCTATTTACCTCATGATCATCCTTAGATTCATAAATTCTAGTTGTTTCATGCCTCAATGCAAGTTTACATGTCTATCAATATCATAAACATCATATAATTCATCCATGTATATAGTACACAAATACATATATCTCATACATAATACCATATCATATTACCTGATATTAGCATTACAAACAATTACATTTTAATATATTTACTGCCTAAGCCTCTCTAAGCTTGACTATTTAGATGTGGGACATGAGACAAGGATGCTCAACAACCTGAGCCTAAGCCTCCTGCTCACAACCTGTATCAGCTTATCCAAGCTTCTCAAAGTCAATGTCACTCATACAACTCGAGCTTAAACCACTTGACTGAGTAAAATATGATATATACACCAAACTAGGATCAAGAGCTCATAACCTCGAGTCACCTTGTCCTCATATAAAGTAGCTCATTATGTACCGTTTCCTCCCTTAATGGTATACCATCTATCATATGTCAAGTCCAAGACTAGAGAACTGAGTATTTTATCTCATAACCATTTACCTTTAGATTCATTTATCACATGTTATTACCAGCATCATATCCCATTTATGCATTATCATAATAATACATAAATGCCATTAATTTATTTATCAAATAAATCATAAATCACAATTGTACATATTATACATTTCTTATGTTTCACGAGCATGAACTATTTATTCATAGGCATGAAGGTATATTTTTACGGTTACATTACCTGTGAACTATCACATGAGTCAAACACAAACAATCATGAGCGTGAATTACTTATTCATGACTGTGACACCATATCATCACATCTTCCCAACCCGTGATACAACTTGTAAAATTTTGGATTCACGCTGTTCTTACCAGCTCAACATTCACAGTCGTGACACCCTTGTTTACAAGCGTGAATCGTTCATTTCTAGCAAACTCAAAACAAAGTCATTCATGTATTCCATGCCAAAACTCTAAAGCTAACTAATAAGTCTTGACGTGTGTCAAAGGGTGATAAGGGGCAGTGGAAGTAGTTTTAAAGCAAGATTTGGTACAGAGAAAAGAGAAAAATGCAGCTGGTCATGGCCAATCGACCTTGATTGATGGGCGTGACCCTTACTTCATGGGCGTGAAATGCCTTTCACAATGTTACTAAACCATTCACGGATGTAAAAGTTCTCTCTTCTCAAACACTCTCTCCATGTCTAAAGCTCTACCGTTTCAACCATTGAACGACCTTTCACAGGCGTGAACAAATATTCATAGGTGTGAACAAATATTTACTGGTGTGAAAGCTTTCCATTTCAAAATTTTAACTTAAATTTTAACACACATTAAACCCCATCTTTTTCCACTCTAAACACATATATAACTTATAGGCTCTATTTTACGGACATTACTGAAATACATTTACCAAAGTTTTTGTGTTATGACTAGAATAAATTATTTAATTATTATTTTCTATTTTACGCACAACTCAAATAATTCACTAGAAAATATGGGTACTTTTTGTTTCATGGATGAAACAAAATTTAATTGTATTTTCTTGAAAAAAGAGAATTAATAGTGAAGATTGAAATGAATTTGAGAATTGACAATGAAAATTGAAATTAATAATTCAAAATTTACCATTTTTTTTCTCTTTTTCTTATATGTGCTATGTTAAGAGCATAAGTGGCCATTCTATTTCAAAATATTTTGACCAGATTATCCTGATTATAGCTTTAATTTTATTATATCATAACTTAGATATTCCATAATAATTTATCAAATTGTTAGTGTTTTAGATTGCTCATGATAAATAGATTATTTAAATTTTTCTCTTTTGACGCAACGTAAGGGTTATTTACTAGTATATATATAAACTGCGGTAGCAATTACAGTGCATTGCGGAAATTATCTTTCCCTTTACCATAAATGTTAAGAGTTTTCAGCCCACTTTTCACACATGAGAAGCAACAATGTCGTTCATATTTTCAACAACTCAATCCACACTTCAATCAAATGCAAAATGTTGTCATACTTACTTTCCTTCCAATCGTGAACCAATAATGACAAAAATTTAAATTTGGTAACAAAATAATATAAATGAACTTTAAATGAATATGTACATAACTTTTTAAATAAACACGTTCGCAAACTTTTAAATGAACACGTTCACGAGCTTTTAAACGAACGTGTTCGCGAGCTCATAAATAAACATGTTTACGACTTAACAAACCAAACTATATTAAATTCGAGCTCGAACTCGAAAAAGTTTTTAAATTCGGATTTGAGTTCATACTTAACTTATTATTAATAATAAACGATTTCAAATGAAATTTTTTTTGAATCAAAACCCGAATAGTTTATAAGCGGTTTAATTTATTTACAACCCTCGTTTAAGGTGCATGACATTCATTTGTCACTGTTCATACGTGGATATAGACTAATTATGATTTGTTTCATTTTATTTAATTAATATATCTATATTTATTTAATTAATATTAATATATTATAATAAATTAATAAAATATTATAATCTAATAATTAATCATTGGATTAATTAATATTAATATTAATATTAAATAAATTATTTATTAATATTTAATTTAATGTATTTAATTAATATTTCCTTTTTAATCCTCCAATTTTTCAGTTTTAATTTTATAAGAACAACACTCAGTTGGATTTTGAATTCTTTTTGCCCAACTCACTTCATCTAATCAGATTTTTTTATAATATTTAAAAATTCATTATACCTATCTACCTTAATTAATATTGTAATTATTTATATGCTAAATTTTAATTCTTTTTACATATATTTTTTTATTTATTATCTAAATTTAGTCCATAAATGATACTTCGAAAACAAAAATAATTTCAGCCTCAAGTTCCACCTCTCTCCCATAAGCCCACAACTAAGTCCACACCAAAACCAGTTGCAAACTTCACCAAATTTGTTTGTACCAAAACAGAAAGTAAACAAAACACCGAAGCTAGCATCATAAACATCTAAAAAAATGTTGCTACTAACGCCAGCATCATCATCTACCTCCATGTTCTCCCTACAACGTCGTCGTTTCAATATCAAGAAACCAAGCAATGAAAGTAAGCTGCAACAGCAGCAACCAGCCAAATTAGTAATAACAAGCATGGCAAAACAGAGCAGCGACAGCGTAAACGGCGTCGTACAAATAGCAGCAATAGCTGGTGGCTTAGTCTCAAACCCAGTAATCGGTTGGTCTCTTTACACCCTAAATACAACAGGGTGTGGGCTTCCACCAGGGCCAGGTGGGTCAATAGGCACACTAGAGGGAGTGAGTTACCTGATAGTTATAGGAATCATTGGTTGGTCACTGTACACAAAGGCTAAAACTGGCTCTGGTTTACCAAATGGTCCATTTGGGTTGTTGGGTGCCGTTGAAGGTCTCTCTTACTTATCTTTTGTTGCGATTTTAGTTGTTTTTGGATTGCAGGCTTTTGATAAAGGTTACATTCCTGGACCTCTACCTGGTGATCGGTGCTTTGGCTGACAGATTTCTCTCTCTCTCGGAAGAAGAAGAAGATAAGGTGCTTATGTACCATAGCAATTCTATCTTAATTTTGTGGACGTTGTCTTTCTTATTTCTGTATTACTTCTTTTGGGTACACGGCCAGTTAAATTTGAAAATTGAAAATTTTTGACTCATGTTGAAAAGTTGGGTATATATATATTAAATTCTTGTATTATATTGAAAAGAAAAAAATGTATGTATTGTATTGTTTTAAAAATTTGAGATAATTCGGTATAATTTTTTAATTTTTCAATGCTAAATAATACTGTACAAAACAATTAAAAATTTGGATATTTTGAAATAAATAATAAGCACATAAAATCTAAACATGCTCAATTGAATTGATATTTAATAGTACTATAAGAAATTCACAATCATCGTATAAAAATACTCATAATAAACGATGAATGTTTATGAATTAAAATGTTAAATTATAAAGTATAAATACATAATTTTATGATTATTTAAAAAATATATATGACTTAGTGTCTACGTTAATTATAAAATATATAATTATATAAGTTTATTAAGTATACCAATTATATATTTTATTTATTAATATAATTTTAGATTAGTATATAAGTTTAATATAATATAATATTTTGATAAAAAATAATATAATATATATAGTGAGTTATACATATAGTAATATTTAAAATTTAAATTATTAGGTGTATAGACTAATAAGTATAAGTATATAACTATAATTATATAATTATAAAGTATAAATATGTATGTTGGTGATTATTTAATTTATATATATATATATATATATTATTTATTAATATAATTTAAATTAATGCATAAGTTTAATACAATTATTTTGATGAAAAAAATCATATAATATACATAGCAAGTTATGCATATAATAATATTTAATATTTAAATTATTAGATATATAAAGTAAAGTATAAAGTATAAGTATATAATTATAAAATAATGCAACTCAAAGTTAATTTACAAATATACAAGTCAATCGTAAAATGACAGAATACTCTCAAAATCATTATTTCACGGAATTGTTCGACTTAAATCCTTAGTTAACTATAAATTATCAATAAATATAGAAAATTAAAATGTAAACACTCTAATAAATTTTTAGTGAATTATAAAAATTAACTAATTAAAACTAGAAAAAATAAAAACAATCAAAATTAGTGAATCATAAGATTTAACTAATTAAAGCTAGAAACAATCAAATTTAACAAATTTAGACCAATGAACTAAGCAGATATTTAGCTCATCTTTCTAATTTATAATATATTTTTTTGGTTGAATTAAGTATAATAAAACAAGGTTTCAATGACTCTTGCCTTAATTTACCAATTACATCAATAATATAATTGTCATTTATGAATCATTCTTATCTAAACTTTCAAAACTTATACAATAGATTCCATTTTTTTATTTCCTAAAAATATAAAAATGTGCTAAATAGCTAATCTTCTTCAAAATCAATACAAAAAATATAAATATAAATAAATAATTTACCAAAGAAATAATATCAAAATAAGCACGTCATAAAGTATATAACTTATATATAACTATAATATCTTTATTAATTATAAAGTATATAAATATATAAGTTATTAAGTATATCAATTATCTATTTTCTATTTAATAATATAATATAGATTATTATTTAAATTTAAAATAATACAATTATTTTGATAAAAAAATCATATAATATAATTAAACACAAATAATAATTTATATTGATTTATCATATAATTATAATACATTTAATATAAATTAGGTCACTTTATAATTGATTCACTTGAATTAATTTACCAAATAATTAATATAATTTAAATTTATTATATAATATAATTAAAATAAATTATAAATACTAAAAAATATAATTATTTATTAATATAATTTACCAATTACATCTAAATAGTATACCAATTGCATACATTACATAATTGTCATTTATGATTCATTCTCATCTAAACTTTCACAAATTGCACACTAGATTCCACTTCATCATTACCTGAAGACATTAAAAAGGCGATAAATAATCAATCTCTTCCAAATTCAATACAAAAAATATAAATATAAATAAAAAAATTTACTAAAGAAACACTATCAAAATAAGAACATTATAAAGTATGTACGTTCATAACTATAATATCTTCATTAATTATAAAATATATAAACATATAAGTTTATTAAGTATATCAATTATATATTTTTTATTTAATAATATAATATAGATTAATATTTAAATTTAAAATAATACAATTATTTTGATAAAAAAAATCATATGATATAATTAAACACAAATAATAATTTATATTAATTTATCATATAATTATAATACATTTATTATAAATTTAATGACCATAATATTATCAATATTATAATACATTTATTATAAATTTAATGACCATAAATTTAATTAATCTTTTTTATTTTTCCAAAACTTTTGGCAACCTACAAAACAAACAATTCACAACCCATTTTTGGGCACAACAACAAACATATAATACAAAATATTTTACATTCATCCACAAATATCCTTTCATTCTTCACATATATAATAATTTATAAATATTATTTATCAAAATATATACATAATATTTAATCTTACAACTTCATGTTCATACATATATATACATGTTATTCTTGGTACTAACCTACTATTATTTATTCTTCCGTCAGCTTCCAAAACTTATATATTTGCTCATGTCTTTTCTGCTACTACTTTCACGCAGTTAAAAAACTATGTGTTGAATATTAATATGCTCAATGGTGATTACTAATCTAAAAATTTCCACTGGCTTATATTTTCATGCAATTATACCTACAATAATATTTTTAATATACCATTCAATTTTTTTTATTTTTTTTCAATTAATTTTTTTCTTCAATTTAATCCTTCTTTTCTTTCTTCTCTTTCAATTTTTTTATTTAATTCGTTACAAATTTCACTTAAATTCCTAAATTCCTGTTTATTTACAATTATGTCATTAACTATATATTATTTACACTTTGCCACTAACATTATTTATTTATTTATTTATTTATTTTTACTACACAATTTAATATATATCTTTAACTTATTTTTTATTTTCAACTTTATTATTTTGCCACATTTATCACATTTATTATTATTATTATTATTATTATTATTATTATTATTATTATTATTATTATTATTATTATTATTATTATTATTATTATTATTATACCATTTTTTTCAAATTTTTTTATCATTTATCTTGTATTTCTCACTTTTATTATTTTTCTCATATTTTTCACTTATTTCAGGTTTATCATTTTTTTCATTTTTTTTCATTTTAATCACTTTTCTCATATTTTTCACTTATTTCATTTTTATCATATTTTTCATTATAATTATTTTTCTCATATTTTATTCACAATTGTCACTTTTTATCATTTCATTCATATTTATCATTTTTTTTATTTGCCCCTAGATTCAATCCGATAAAAAAATTTTCGGATCAGATACATAGGACGTGGACCCAAAAGTCCACTACACTGAAAAGTAATCCCAAAAGATCACGCGAACATTACATTTTACACTGAATCACTAAGTCACAATCCCTGAAGTAGACTATCATTGGTCTACATAAGCGAGTCGTCATGACCTGCACCGTGGTAATGGTGTCTCTATGGCTAGCCAATTATATCCTGAGTTAGATTTAACCATCAGAAAAAATAACTAAAAACATTATTTTATTTTTTAATTCAATTCCTATTAAAATCATAAATTTCATTATTTTTATATTATTAATCACTTAACATTTTATTCATTTATAATAATTTTTCACTACTATAATTTCTCACATTTTCTATTATAATATATATCAATATTTCATTATGGATAATCAATTAAGTTATAAAACTCACTAAATACATTTTATTCATTTTTTTTCATTTAATACATAATATCATCAATAAATAGAAAAATATTCAATATTTAATTTAAAATTTTTCAATAAATTTCTACACACTCTTGCATTTTATGACTAAATTTTCATTTAATTAGCAAAAAAAATATTAATTTCTCCTTCTTCATTTTTCGGCCTATATTTAATTTTCATTATTAAAATTTTTCTTTCCCTTTCTAATTATTCATTTCACTAATTAATACATTCATTATTCCATATGTATTATAATATTACACTAAAATATATTTATTCCTTAATATTCATTTTTCACATAATAAAGTCATATTTTACAATTTTCACTAATTAATTTTTTTAATTGAAATTAATTAATCTAATTCACTTTTCATAATCCATTAATATATTTTAAGCATTAACTAGCAATTACATGCAAAACACACAATTTTCTAAATTTTCATAACCCTAAATCAGGCTTCATTAATGAAAATAATTAGATTTTTGAATCACTAACCTTAATTGCTTATTTTGATCTTCCTAAGCTTCCTTTTCCTTTACCTTTTCCTTTGAAGCACATTCACCTTTTCTTGAACCCACCATGGCCAAAAATTTACCCTTCATTAATCCACCATTATTTTATTTTCTTAACTCTAATAAACTTCACATTTATCATTTACATATCTTAAACTACCTATTTGAACCATTAAACGAATTTAAAACCATAAATTTTACTTACCTCAAATAGGTATCCTAATTTTTTTTTCTTTGATTTCCTCCCACTCTAGCCCTCCAAATGAAGATTAAAAACTTCCATTAGCTACGAGAGATGCTGAAATTATTTTTGGGTGGTTGATTTTGGTGGTAAAAGTGAAAAAATTGAAGAAAATTGGAAGGAAAATGGGAAAAGGTGGGTTTCGGCCATGAGGGAGGAGAGGAAGAAGATGATGGAGCAGATTTATCTATAGAGAATTCTGATATTGAGTTTATTTATAGTGATCTAATTTGGATGGACTTTGGTCAAACAAAGTCCAACCCATTTAGGCCCAGTTATGCACTATAAATTATTTTTCTCACTTTCCAAGCTCAATTTCATCCAAATTTTATTCCATAATTCATAAAATATTTTTATATGTCTAAAAAATTTTTCAACTCAATCGAAATTCATTTTCTGTACAGCTCACTCAAATCGGACTGATAATTCAATTTTTGATATGACCGTAAAATTCCTTTTTCACTGTCAAATAATTCTAAATATTATTTAGAGTCTATCCATGTCTTAAAATAAATTTTTTGATATCGTTTGCTATTTTTCATAATCCGGTCAGAGTACGGTCAACTAACTATTTAATTAAATCGAGTCCCATTTTTTCTTAGTTTTGACTTTTGAGAGCTTATTTGACTTCATTTTTACTTCAAAGTTTACACTTAAACTAGTCATAACATATATTTTCCAATAATCAAATAAAATCTTTTTCACCTATGGGTGTATTTTTGACCCCCAGATATGCTGATTAATCTTGAAAACTATAGTTTACGACTAACCTAGTATTTGGGTCATTACAAGTTCAATTTTCTATACTATCATTATAAAATTTTTAGTATATAAAATTATTTTTAACATATAAAATTTTCAATTATTTGAATTCATTACTATTATAAATATCATATAATTTTTTTAAATAATTAATAAATTTGATTATAATTTAATTTTATGGATTAAAGTATGCATAATTGTAAGTTTAATGTATATTATATTTTTATAATAAAATTATAAAAATTATATATAATTTTATATACAAATAATTTTATTCTTATAAATTATTATATATAGTAAAATTATAAATATTTAAATATTAGTTCTTTCAGTACAATTTAGTTATAAAATGATTTAATATAATTCAGTATAGTTATCGGTCCAAATAACATTAAAAGATTTAGATTCGTTAAAATTAAAGTCAACGATACAATACTATTTGGTTTTAGTCAAAAAGTCAACAGTACAGTTCGGTTCTAGATTTTTTTTCTCTGTTCTTCAATTCAATTTGTGAAAATCTAAGATCTGTATACAACCTTAGTTATAATGTTGGTATTTCTCTAATTTCTTCTTTGTTCTATTTTTTAATGGGTTCTTTTTGTATTTTATGAATTTATATAATTAAATCATTAATTAAAATTTTATTTATTTGATTCTCTTTATTAATTATCGAATTTGTTCAATTCACTTATTAATATGAATAAGAGAGAGTTAATTAAATAAATTTGTAATTAGTTTTGTGAATAAAACACTTAATATAATCAATGATAGTTAGTTGAATAAATTTCAGTTGAAGGACTAAATTTGACAACTAAATGAGTCAATTAAGAAAATATTGTTGTATAAATTCCTGAAATTTAAAGAATAAAATGTGAAGTTTTTTCCAGTTGAATAAGGCGGTCATCAAGAACAAGTATACATTGCCACAGATAGATGATATGTTTGACAATTAAAGCGTGCATAAGTTTTTTCCAAGATAGACCTTAGGTCAGGGTACCATCAACTGAAGATTAAGGTTGGCGACGTTGCGAGACAACTTTCAGAACACAATATGGCCACTATGAGTTTTTGGTATATTTGGGTTGACTAGTGCTCTAACAGTTTCATGGATCTGATGAACCGAATCTTGTAGGTCATACTTGGATAAGCTCATTGTGGTTTTCATCGATGATATCTTAGTTTCTTCTAAGAACAAGGAGGAACTCAATCAACATTTAAAGAGAGTTCTACAGGTCTTCAGGGATCAGATGTTGTATGCCAAGCTCTCTAAATGTGAATTTTTGGCTATATGAGGTGACATTCCTCGGGCTTGTAGTGTTAGTAGATGGGGTTAAAGTGGATCCCAGCAAGGTTGAAGCAATCTTGGATTGGAAGCCTCCCAAGAATGTGACAGAGATCATACGTTTTCTTGGTTTAGTATGGTATTATAGCAAATTTGTAAAGGGATTTTCTATGATAGCCTCACCATTGACTAGATTGTTGAAGAAAGATGTTAAGTTTAAATAGTCAGACAAGTGTCAACACAACTTTGTTCAGCTTAAGACGTTATTAACAGAAGCTCCAGTTTTGACACAGCTAGTTCTTGACAAGGAATATGTCATCTACAGTGATGTTTCTCAGAGTGGATTGGGATGTGTCTTGATGCAAGAAGGGAAGTCTCATGAGAAGAATTACTCAACTCATTATTTAGAGATGGAAGTTATAATCTTTGCTTTGAAGATTTGGAGTCACTATCTATATGGAGAAAAATATTTCATTTACATCGACTACAAGAGTTTGAAGTATTTTTCTACATAGATGGAGTTGAATTTGAGACAGATATGATGACTAGAACTGATCAAGGACTACAATTGTGTAATCGACTATCATCCAGGAAAAACCAATATTATGGTTGGTGCATTGAGTAGAAATGTCATAGCAAAGTTGCACATTCAACCTATCTTGAATTAGGAGATCAAAAATGCATAGACCTTAAGTAATGCACAAACTTCTTTTTTTTTTCCTTCACTTTCTCTAAGTAGTTTTCTCCTTGCCTTTGCTAGATAGAGTTTGCTCTTTATCTCTTTGAACATCTAAAACACATAAAACAACCTAAGAAGTTTGTGCATAACTTAAGGCAATAACTTATATTTTATTTTCAAGTTACATGATTTGAGTATTTGGCATGTTAATAATTTTCAATTAATAATATTTTTTCATAAAATTATGGAGATGAATATTTGTTAAACTTATGAGTATATTTGGTAAAAATTGAATTACGTAATGTGGTATTCTTCGCTGGAATGTATGGAGCAATCAATTCATATATTACTAAAAATTAAGTTCTAGAATTCAGATTTGTAAAGAATCACATTATTGGGTTTGAAAGCTAAGATATAGGACTTTAATTTTTATTTAGACCATAAAATTTAAATATCTCTACATTTGTCCAGAAAAATATATTAAGTTTGGATCTAGAATATGTCCTCAAAATTTAGGTAAAATTGTTAGTGACCTGTCAATGTTAAATTGATCATATTTTTTTGTAGAACTCCAAATTTAGTAATTTAAGTTACACATTAAAGTAAGATCATGGGTTATAATTCTCTAGAAGACAATCTAATATAATTCGAATAGAAATAGGCTTAACTTTAGATGTAACATAGGAAATGAAGGAATAGAGCTGACTGAAAAATGAAACTTAAATATTTAAGTTATTATAGGTTTATTGTTATAATATGAATTTCACCAAATGAGGTATACGAGAAATCAAATGAGTTATCAGACTCATAAAAATAATGTGAAAATAAAATCATAGTTGAGTATTTTATGATTGAAATAATAAAAGATAGATGAATACATATTTTTATTTTCTTATAGTTTTGGATTAAATTTTAAAAATGAAATTAAACAATTATAATTATTTATCAAAAATTGGATCTTGTCATATTATGCAAAGAATATTTTCATTGAGTAATTATGTGATTAATTGAACCATTAAACACATGAAATGGATGAATTTAAGAGTTATGAATTTTAATAACATTAATTAAGTCCTAGAACACCTAGCTTAGAATTAGAATTTTGGATAGTTTGACATATCAATCAAGGGAATTATTAATGCTTATGATGACATGATTAATGAAGCCGGTGATGACATTATAATTAAAATTAGTAATGACATTATTATTAATATCATTGATGATATTTATATATATGTAAATGTCGGTGATGAAACTTATATGCGCATAACATAAATACCCGGGTGATACTCATAAATGCCTGGATAGTAACTCTGTTATCCTAGTTGATAGTTCCTATATGTTATGGACACAAATAAGTTAATGAAATTAAAATTGTTGCCTAAAAATTGAACCAAGAAGGGGGGTTGAATTGGATAATAAAAATTCTTAACTTTTAAGTGCGAAAAGAAAAGTTAAGTAGAGTAGGGATAGGAAGATATCACACAAGAAATTTTATAGAGGTTCGGGTGTTAACAAACCCTACTCCTCTCCCCAATCTCAATTGGGAGTTTCACTAACACACTAAGTGTTACAATGGAGTTTTACAAGCTCACTTCCAACTATGGTATTTCTATCAATGGATCACACTTAACCCCGAAATCTCTTGTGTTTTAATGGCTCACACAATAAACCAATTCCTTGTGTTTTAATGGCTCACAGAAATAACCCTTACAACTGTTCTATTCTTAACCCAATATACCCAAACTCACTTGAGTAGTAGATTATAAAGAGCAACACTCATAAATCTATAATGCTCAGAAATAATGAGCAAAAATATTTTTACAGAGAATTAATGTTTGTTTGAAAGAAATTAATTCACAAATGGCTACAACAAGATTTTGATTCGAAGTAATTGTTATTCTCTTGTTCTGGATTCATAAATGACTTGCATTTATACTTCAATGGCGAATTATGGTCGTTTGGTTGCATTTAATGCGAAAATAGTCGTTGCACCAACTCTTAATTTTGCACCTGACATGTTTCTCTTTCCTCTTTCACGGTCGTGAATATGTGTGTCACGGTTGTGAATGTTCTTCCAAGCTGTGACTCAAGTGATGACTCTGGTCGTGAAGCATTCTAAAAGGATTTGAAGTGTTTGATCACAGGCATGACATTATTCTTTTCATGGGCATGAATATCCTTCCAAGCCATGGTCCAAGTGGTGACTCTAGCCGTGAAGCTCTCTGGAGGAATTTGACATGTTTTCTCACGGGCGTGACTTTCTTTCACGAGCGTGACTGATATGATCATTCTTGGTTGCTATGATCCTTCATGGACGTGAACTTTAAATGTTAGGTAGTTGGCGCTAAGCTATATCACGGACGTGACATAAACAGTCACGGATGTGAATATGCTATATCTTCAATTTTTGTCTTTTACACTTAGTCTTTCATTCTTACATCATATTCCATACCTTGTTCAATAAACTTAGAAAACAAGTATGTTAAATATATTATTGCTATTTTATTTGTTAGCATCAAAATGACGGAAAGTACCCCTCAAGGTTCAACAATCTCCCCCTTTTTGATGGTGACAAATAATTTAGCAATATGTGCTTTTGAGAAGTCTCCCCCTCCAAAAATGCTTAAGATAAAAAATTACTAAAGTGCAAGAATTTTTAAGCATGATGAAGTGTAGCATGGATGTTTGCTTCCTAGTTTAGGTATATGAAAGGTATATGTAAAGTATATCCAATGTATACCAAGTTTTTACTTATAACTAGTTAAGTATATGCAAAGTATATCGAAGGTATATTCAAAGTATCAACATATTTGCATTCATGTAACTTGCATATTCATTTAATTCAATTATATTGCTAGGTTCTCCCCCTTTTGTCATCAACAAAAATAACATAAAAGATAAATCATAAGGGAAAACTAATGCAATTATATTAATAGCAAATGGAAAAGTACAAAGGTTTGAAAAGTAACTTAAAGTCCTACATTGCAAAACTAGAAACTAATAAGCGAAAAAAAATAAAAATCTAACTAGATTTGGAGCCGGACATCCCATCTCTAAGGCGAACTACTTTCGCCTCGAGGCTCTCCATGCGAGACTCCATTAAATCTTTGAGGTTCTCTAACCTCTCATCAATCGAAGTCTGCAATTGGTCAAAACGCAGTGCTAATAGGTCAGGCACCTGCTGAGCCAAGTTCGGTGTGAAGGTTGAGGATTATCCAATTTCCTACTCAATCTCTGGGGTCATCGTCTCGACTCGAACTCTTTTCCTTTGCTAGATTCCTTGGAGGCTAGCTTTGAAGTCGTCCGAATCATTGTCTTTCCAAATAATCTCACCAGTTATGTTGGTGAAGCGGTAGTAGATATTATTCTCATGAACTATGCGAACCGCCACTCCCATTTTGATAAAAGACTCGACGTCTAGCCGGTCTCGAGGATGTACTGGTATGAGATTGAAGTTGTGCTCTTCGAGCTTCAAATAACTAAGCTTTATAGCAAGGTGAGTCATGTACCCACCAATCAAAATGTCTCCGGAGGGCTTCGTGGCAAAGATAGTAGATGGTTTGCAAACCATCGAGATAGAGCCAGTGTTAGGCCTTTTCGGGCCATCTCTAAGAGAAATAGCTCGGATTTTTGAATTGAGCCGTTGCTGTCCCCTCTGGCAAAGATGCTATAGGTCAGAAACCTATGCAAGTACTTGTGCACTGGTGATCGAAGGTGAGTGCTCTTCATTTTTTTGATGTCTCAGCTGCAGTCAAGTCCGAAATGAGTCAATGCCTGAGTGGCATAGAACTCTACCTCACTTTCATTGAGTATACCGTCAAAGGGAAGGTTGAACATGTCACCAAATTTCATTGTAGTGAGGGTGTTCGGATGTTTATAGAGTTGAAATTTCACGGTGCTGGTGGGAGAAACTTGCAGGGTGCTAAGGAACTCGAGGGAAGGTTCCCTTAGCATTGGTTGATGTATATCAACAAAATCTTTTAGATGACAAGCTTAGAGTTGTTCCATCATGCTTGTCTCGAGACCAAGGGTCCTGACAGTATGCCATTCAAATGATCGAGAGGAAAAAAGTAGCCTTTTCTTGAGAACCGAGTACCTCGGATGACAGTGCTCCAGAATGATATTGAGAAGGTAGTCTATGTACCTTCTTGGAGCATGAGACTTCTTTCTAGTGCCTTTGAGGAGCTGAGTTCCATTTTTGGTTGTAAAATTGATTCTTGAAGAGAGAAAAAATCTAATAGGATGTTTGAATAGTACCTAGTGATTTTTGATTTCTGATGATTGAAATAGTTTTTGAAGGTATTTATAGATGGAAAATGTTGCTAGGGGGCTAGAATCTATGAAATGGTATTGAATGGTGATAAATGAGAGAAGTTGGAGAGTTAGAAATGAGAGAAATAATGGCAGAAATCGTTTTATAACCGACATCTTCACGGGCATGAAAGCTAAGTCACAGGCATGAAATGTTGTGTTCACAGTTTGCTGAAGAGGCGTTTTACCCGTGATGAAGAATATGAAATAATTCACTGTCATAACATTTAATGGTTATGTGTGTGAATGATGAAATTTCATGGTAGTGACAAATGAGTCATGGTCGTGAAGTACAATCTTCACTACTTGTGTCCATTAGACAAAACGTGATTCAAAGCGTGAACACTTCTGTAAGTATTTGGTGGAAATGTTCACGATCGTGAACACTCATGATCGTGAACATAGAGTTTCACAGGAGTGATAGAAAAAGGTTATGGGCATGAAACATAGTCTTCACTACCTTCAACCGTGAAGCATATCGTGAAGCAAGGCGTAAAAGCTACTGGCGCTTTTGGCGATTATGATCACGGCCATGAATATATGTCACAGGCGTGAATTCCCTAAAATCCTCATTAAATAAAACTAAGTTTAAAACTAGATCAAAGGATTTCTATGGTGCTTCTATCCCCTATAACATATATTTCTATCAAGTTAGCTACTTCATAACTTAAAAGATGAGACAATAACACAGGATTAACAATCAAGGTTCGACAAATTTGGCAATCATAAAGTTAATCCATCAATTATACCAAGCTCTCTTCTTATGAAGTTAAATCTTTCTTTATTTAGAGACTTAGTGAAGATATCTGCCAATTGATTGTCTATGTTTATAAATTCCAATACAACATCTCCATATTGAACATGATCTCTAATAAAATGATGTCTTATGTTAATATGCTTACTTCTAGAGTGTTGAATGAGATTCTTAGATAGATTTATAACACTTCTATTATCACATCGGATAGGTATATGGTCCATACTACGATTATAATCCTTAAGTTGTTGTTTCATCCAAAGGATTTGTGTACAACAACATCCTGCAGCCACATATTCTGCTTCAGCGGTAAAAAGAGCAACTGAAACTTGTTTCTTGCTAAACCAAGAAACTAAGCATTCACCAATAAAGTAAGTACCTGAAGTACTCTTTCTATCCAAGAGCCTTCCAGCATAATTAGCATTTGAATATCCTATAATGTGAAAGGATGAATTTCTAGGATACCATAAACCTAGATGCAATGAGCCATGTAAATATTTTAAAATTCTTTTCACAACATTCAAATGTGATTCTTTAGAACATGATTGAAAGTGAGCACATAAGCATACACTATACATTATATCGGGTGTAGAGGCAGTAAGATATAAGAGCGATCCGATCATACCTCTATAGAGCTTTTCATTAATGCTTTTACCCTTTTCATCCTTGTCCAATTTTGTTGATGTGCTTATTGGAGTCTTGGCATTTTTGCATCCTTCCATTCCAAATTTCTTAATTAAGTCTTTGGCATATTTGGATTGGTTAATGAATATACCCTCATTGTTTTGTTTTATTTGTAGACCGAGGAAGAACTTGAGCTCACCCATCATGCTCATTTCGAATTCCCTATTCATACACTTAGCAAATTCTTGGCATAGCAATTCATTAGTAGACCCAAATATGATGTCATCAACATAAATTTGAACAATTGGAATATCATGCTTATGTTTTTTAATAAATAAAATAGTGTCAACATTTTCCTTTGTAAAATTATTTTCTAAAAGAAAAGACCTTAGTCTTTCATACTAAGCTCTTAGGGCTTGTTTCAAACCATATAAAGCTTATGAAATTTTAAATACATGGTTAGTCAAATTATGACTATCAAAACCTGGTGGTTGTTCTACATAAACTTCTTCGTCTATAAAACCATGAAAAAAACACTTTTGACATCCATTTGAAAGAGTTTGAAATTCATATGGCATGCATATGCTAAAAGTATTCTTATGGCTTCTAATCTAGCTATAGGAGCATATGTCTCATCATAATCTATTCCTTCTTCCTGATTATATCCTTTTGCAACTAACCTGCTTATGGTGGAGTATCCTAAAAATATACCCTCATCAAATTTAGAGGCAAAATTTCCAAGGTTGTCCTTGGTATTCAATATGAAACACTTGCATCCAAATACTCTAAAATATGATAACATGGGCTTTCTTCCTTTCCATAATTCAAATGAAGTTTTGTTTAAGAGAGTTCTTTTAAAAACTCGATTTCAAATATAAATACAGTATTTGTGGCTTCGGCCCAAAAGTAAGTTGGTAAACTATACTCATTGAGCATTGTTCAAGCCATTTCAATTAAAGTTCGATTTTTCCTTTCGACCACCCCATTTTGTTGAGGTGTCATAGGAGAGGAAAAATTCTGTGAAATGCCATGTTCTAGACAAAAATTTTCAAAGTTTTCATTTTCAAATTCTTTGCCATGATCACTTCTTATTTTTGAAATACAATATCCTTTTTCATTTTGAACTCTTTTAGCAAAGTTTTTGAAAGTTTCAAAAGCATCACTCTTTTGAGCTAAGAAAATTATCCAAGTGAATCTAGAGTAGTCATCAATGATGACAAAGGCATAGTGTTTACCTCCTAAGCTTGCAATCCTAGCAGGTCCAAAAAGATCTAGATGCAGGACTTGTAGAGATTTTGAGGTACTTACAATGTTTTTGGATTTGAAGGATGACTTGTGTTGTTTTCCTCTTTGGCAAGGTTCACATGTCTTATCTTTTTCAAATTTGACTTTTGGTAGTCCCTTTACCAGCTCTCCTTTGCTAAGGCTTTGAATTAAATCCATGCTTGCATAACCAAGCCTTTTATGCCACAACCAAGATTCATCACTAGTATTCACAAGACACTTAGAGGAAATGTTAGATATTTTGTGTAAGTCTATTATGTAGGTATTGACATCTCTACTTCCTTTAAATATCTCTTGACCATTAATAGAGATTACAAGACATTCATTGGAAGTGAAGATTACTTGGTTTCTCTTATCACATAATTGACTTACACTTAACAAGTTATGTTTCAAACCATCAACAAGTAAGACATCTTTAATGAAAGTAGTACCATTAATATGAATAGAGTCAATGCCAATTACCATACCCTTAACATTGTTTCCAAAGGTTACTTTACCTCCATCAATACTCTTGATTTCATTGAAAAGCTCTTTGTCTCCGGTTATATGCCTTGAGCATCCACTATCTACTAGCCAAGCATTTTTGTTTATTGTGGACTTGAGGCATACCTATAGAATCACAATTCAAGTATTGTTTTTAGGTATCCAAATGAGCTTGGGTCCTTGGGGGTTAGCACATGAAGGTTCCCAATGAGCCTTCCTTATCCAGCAATGTTTATTTATATAACCAAATTTCATACAATAATTACATTATTTAGCTATAAATATGCTTTTTGGTCTTACAATACTTTTGAATGCCATTTTTCTATTGGGTAGAGTTTGAGAGCAATGACATGCACAAGCATGATGACTTGGTGGTTTTCTAGGTGCATGCTTCTTATACATAAAAGCATGATTAGCCTTTTGAGGTTTCCTTTTTAGGCTTACCAACCCTTGATCATTCCTCTTATGTATATAAGGTTTAATGTATGTTGTGCACTTAGCCCTTGGGGCTGTTACAACAATTGGAGATGTGGGGTTCACTTGACTTAACAAAAGTAGTCTTGTGAGATGAAGATGATGTAACCTTAAATCCTAGACCATGTCTAATTAAGGGTGGTCTTTGAGACACAATGAGAGTATCTAAGCTCTCATTTCCCTTGTGAAATTTTGAAATGGAGTTTATAAGTTCCTCAACTTCATTTTTCAAAATATTATTTTCTTTAAGCAAGGATTTAGTTTAGGGTCTTGAAGAGTACTCATCTAACAATTTTTGAAGAGATTCATTAGATAATTTAAGCTCAAAGTTCTCCTTTTATAAAACATCCATTTTGATTTTCAAACTAGAAATGTTATTTTCATAAGTACTGAATTTACTTCTATATTTCTCTAGTTCTAGATTCAATACTTCTATTAGGATTTTCTCATCATCATCTTCAATATTACTATCATTATCACTACTATCATTATTGAATGAGTATAAGTGAAGTGATCCTACCTTATCCGAGACGTGATCCTCTATAGCCATGAAGCATAGGTTGACCTCTTCACTTTCATTGTCATCTTTTTCGCTTGAAGAGCTTTCATCATCTCATGTGGCTTTGTGGCCTTTTTTCCCATTGTCTCTTTGGTATTTGCTCTTGTACTTCTTGAGCCTTGGACATTCCGGTTTAATATGTCCTAACACTTTACTTCCTCTTTACTCCTTTGAGAGTCATTTGAGGTCTGTTTGAAATTTATTTGCTTGAATTTCCTATAGTTGCCCATTCTCTTCTCAATTATTCTTTTCAGCCTTCTTGAGAGCATAACAATGTCCTCATTTGCATCATCACTCTTTTATTCATCATCTTCAACTTCTTCTTGAGATTTTGAAGTAGAGGCTTTTAGTGCTAGAGGCTTTTTTTTCTGGCTTGGCTTCAAGCTCTCTATCTCTTTTCACTGCCATTTCATGTGTTAGAAGTTTGCCAATAAGCACTCGGTATTCATGACACTCATGTCTTCATTGCCCTCTTCTATACCAGCAACTCTTGAACCCTAATCTTTGAGAGGAAGACTTCTCAGAATTTTTTTATTTGCATCTTCCAAGCTTAGGTGTTTCCCAAGCTTTCTCATGCCATTTATAATGGCTAGAAGACGATTCATCATATCGGTGATTGACTCATTGGATTTCTTAAAGAGTTCATACTCTGAAGTAAGAAGTTGAATCTTCTTGGATTTAACTTGCTTTGTTCCTTCATGATAGTTTTCCAATATTTTTCCCATGCTATATGCAGTTGGGCAGTGTTGTATTCTGCCACATTCTTCAATGGATAATGAGTTTGAGAGAATTGTAATTGCCTTCTTGTTTTTGAAATTTGCTCTTCTTTGAGGCTCTGTCCAATCATCTCTTAACAAGATTTCTTCTTCACCATCAACTCCTCTTTTAGTTGGTGGTGTCCATTCTTTCCGAACACTATCCCAAACTTCAATTCCTTCACTATCCAGATATGTCTCCATCTGAAACTTCCAATGAGCATAATTTGCTCCATCAAAGTAAGGCTTGTGACTTTGGAATACTTTATTGGCCATTTCTTGATCTTTGCTAGTGCTGTTTAGGCTTTGATGCTAGACTAAGCTCTGATACCAATGGTTGCCCAGAAATTGAACTAAGAAGGGGGATTGAATTGGATATTAAAAATTCTTAACTTTTAAGTGCGGAAAGAAAAGTTAAGTAGAGTAGGGATAGGAAGATATCACACAAGAAATTTTATAGAGGTTCAAGTGTTAACAAACCATACTCCTCTCTCCAATCTCAATTGGTAGTTTCACTAACACACTAAGTGTTACAATGGAGTTTTACAAGCTCATTCCCAACTATGGTGTTTCTATCATTGGATCACACCTAATCCCGAAATCCATTGTGTTTTAATGGGTCACACAATAAACTAATTTCTTGTGTTTTAATGGCTCACATAAATAACCCTTACAAGTGTTCTACTCTTAACCCAATATACCCAAACTCACTTGAGTAGTATATTACAAAGAGAAACACTCACAAATCTATAATGCTCAGAAATAATGAGCAAAAATATTCTTACAGAGAATTAATGTTTACTTGAAAGAAATTAATGCACAAATGGCTACAACAAGATTTTGATTCGAAGTAATTGCTATTCTCTTGTTCTGGATTCATAAATAACTTGAATTTATACTTCCATGGTGAATTATAGCTGTTTGGTTGCATTTAATGTGAAAATAGCTGTTGCACCAACTCTTAATTTCGCGCCTGACATGTTTCTCTTTCCTCTTTCACGGTCATGAATATGTGTGTCACGGTTGTGAATGTTCTTCCAAGTCGTCACTCAAGTGGAGACTCTAGTCGTGAAGCATTCTGGAAGGATTTGAAGTGTTTGATCATGGGCATGACATTATTCTTTTCACGGGCGTGAATATCCTTCCAAGCCGTGGTCCAAGTGGTGACTCTGGCCGTGAAGTTCTCTAGAGGAATTTAACATATTTTTTTACGGGCGTGACTGATATGATCATTCACGGTTGCTATGATCCTTAATAGCCGTAAACTTTAAATGTTGGGTAGTTGGCGCTAAGCTACATACGTGCGTGACATAAACAGTCACGGGCATGAATATGCTATATCTTCAATTTTTGTCTTTTAAAGTTAATCTTCCATTCTTGCACCATATTCCAGACCCTGTTCAATAAACTTAGAAAACATGTTAAATAAATTATTGCTATTTTATTTGTTAGCATCAAAATGACAGAAATACCCCTCAAGGTTCAACAAAAATATTTCATGATATGTGAAATGGTTGGTTATATATGAATATATAATGATAGTATGATAAAGTAAAATGAATATGAGATATAAATATATAAATTTATATATATATACTAGTACACAGTGAGATAAAAAATTGTATGAAAAGTGTGCATAATAAATACATGATAAAAGCATGTTACATGATATAGTATATTATCTTATTTTTATGCCCCACTAAGCTTAGAGCTTAGCATGAGAGTTTCATTCCGTGCAAATATAGAGATATAGTTAAAGTTGTAAATAAAGCTAACGGTATCCCGATTTAGTAAAGCAGCCGACATTGAAAATCGTGGGTCACGACTTTTTATATTTATATTTCTTTATTTTGGATTTATAAACTATCTTTTATGTTTTCCTAATTAACTTGATGTTTTGTAGATATTATCTTATGTAAATAAAATGTATATTATTTTTTTATATAATTGAGCTTTGAATTAAAAGAAAAAAATAATGTATGACTTTTTAGCATTTATTAAAATAATGATTTGAAGAAGTCAGTATAGCGCTCCCTTATCTTGGTACGTGCTACTAGAGTGAGGGAGTGTTACAGGTGACATATGGCTTTTACATAACGTGGTTGCTAAATTGCATTCTGGGTACATATTTGACAATTCTGCAAATATTGAGGTGTTTAAGTATCCAGCAGATAATTATACAATTCATATTTGTATGGAAGATATCTCTCAACTCCTTTCCATGTTTTGTGATTCATGCTTATAGGTGTTGCCCAGATATTAAACAAAGAATGGGGGTTGAATTGGAGTTTCAAAAATTAAATTATAAGGTACGGAAATAAAAATTATTTTTAAGAGGGATAGAGAAAATTTGACACAAGGATTTTTATAGAGGTTCGGGTGTTAACAAACCATACTCCTCTCCCTAATCACAATTGGAAGTTTCACTAACACACTAAGTGTTACAATGGAGTTTTACAAGCTCACTCCCAACTATGGTGTTTCTTACAATGGCTCACATCTAACCCAGAAATCCCTTGTGTTTTAATAGCTCACACAATAACCAATTCCTTGTGTTTTACAGGCTCGCACAAACAACCTTCACTTTTTGTTTTTACAGGCTCACATAAACAACCTTTTAATTTGTGTTTTGGAGGCTCACACAACTAACCCTTACAAGTGTTCTACTTTTAACCCAGAAATACCCAAAGCTCACTTGAGTAAAGATTACAGAGAGAACCACTTATAAATCTTAATTGCTCAATAAATGAAGAGCAAAAAGATTTTTACAGAGAATAAATTTTGTTCTCAAAGTATGAATGTACAAATAGCTTGTAATAAGAATTAAATTCGAAGTATATGTTATTCTACTGTTATTTTCTTCATTATCATGTTCTGAATGGATAAATGACTTCCATTTATACTCCCATGGCTTAATATAGCCGTTGGGGTGCATTAAATACGAAACTAGCCGTTGTACCAACCAAATAATCGCACCTGACATTTTTCTCTTTCATTGTTCACGGGCGTGACTATGTTTGTCACGGGAGTGACATTTCTTCCCTAGCCATGACTGATGTGGTGACCTTGGTCGTGAAGCTCTCTAGAATGTTTTGACACTGGCGTGACATACTCATTCATGGGCGTGACAAACTTCCCAACCGTGATCCAAGTGGTGACTTTGGTCGTGAAGCTCTCTGGATGAAAATGCATGAACATTCACAGGGGTGACATATTGATTCACGGGGGTGACTGAAATGCCCACTTCACGGTTTGTTTTTCCTTCATGGCCGTGAACTTCAAATGTTGGTTTTGGTAACGGTTAGCTCTTTTGACGGGAGTGACTCATAGAGTCACGGCAGTGAACATGCTACTTCTTGAAATTTTTTCTTTCAAGGATTATTCTTCCAATCTCCATTCTTGCTATTTTAATCCATGTCCTGTATAATAGACTTAGAAAACAAGTATGTTAAATACAGTATTGCTATTTTATTTGTTATCATCAAAATGACGAAAATATCCCTCAAGGTTTAACAATCTCCCCATTTTTGATGGTGACAAAAAATCTAGCAATATGTGATTTTGAGAAGTCTCCCCCTCAAAATATACTTAGGATAAAAAATTATAATGTGCAAGAATAGTAAATAATGATGTAGCATTGAAGTAAACTTAACTAGATTTTAAGTATATGCAAGTTATATGAGAAGTATATCCAATATATACCATAATTCCTTTTTAAGGCATGAAGTATATGTAAGGTATACTTAAGGTATATCATGGCATATTTATTTTTGCAACTTGCATTAAGGAAGGTATATGCAAAGTACACTTCAGGTATATCTTATGTATATATAAAGCTCAATTTCTCAATATTATACTTTGCATATGAATTCTTGAATCAAAGTTTCTAATCCCTTTTAATCTATATCAATGTCAATTCATAATTTAATTTTTGATTCAAAATTCATTTACTTTAATATATATTGCTAGTTTCTTCTTATGTTGCTAGTTTGATACCATTTTCCCTATAATATATTGCTAGTTTTCTCCCCCTTTTGTCATCAATCAAAAAGGAAAAAAATATCAATAAGATAAGCAAAAACAAATACATTAAGTAAAGGAAGAGATACAAACAAAGGTAAATGTTCAGAAAGGAATTTGAAAATTTCCTACACACCAACAAACATAAACATAATAAACAAGCAAAAAACAAGCAAATATAGGCTATACTCTAGCCTAACTCCTAGCCGGATATCCTATCATGAAGCCTAGCCACTTCAGCCTCAAGGCTGTCCATCCGAGACTCCATGAAGTCTTTGAGGTTCTCCAACCTCTCATCCATCGAAGTCTGCAGCTGCTCAAAATGTGGTGCCAAGAGGTTAACCACCTACTGCGCTAAGGTCGGTGTGGAAGCCAAGGACTGTCTGATGTCCTGCTCAGCTGCTGGAGTTGCTTCCTCAATCCGAGCCCTCTTCTTCTGCTGGACTCCCTGGAGGCCTACTTTAAAGTCCTTCGTGTCATTATCTTCCCAGATGATCTCCCCAGCAGCGTCAGTGAAGCAGTAGAAGATATCATTCTGGAAAATGATTCTGATAGCTGCTCCCATCTTGATTAAGGACTCGACATCCAAGCGATCTCGAGTATGTCCAGGGATGGGGTTGAAGTGATGTGCATCCATCATTAGATACTCGAGGGGCAGAAAATTCTACCTCAGTATCATTCAGGATGCCATTAGATGGTAGGTTGAACAATTCCCCAAATTTGATGGCACTGAGGGTGTTGGGATTGTTGCAGAGTTGGAATTTCACCACTCCAGTAGGTGAAACCCGTAAGGTGTTAAGGAATTCCAGTGTTGGCTCCCTCAAGGTCGGCTGGTGAATTTCCACAAAATCTTTTAGATGACAGGCTTGTAGTTGCTCTGTCATAGCCATCTTGAGCCCAAGACTTCGGACTGTCTGCCATTCGAAGGACCTTGATGACAGTAGAGGTCTCTTCTTCAAAGTTGCATATCGAGGATGACATTGCTCCGGAATGCAGTTCATGAGGTAATCTGCATACCTCCTAGGAGTATGGGACTTCTTTCTCTTTCCCTTGGATGAAGCAGTATCCATTTGATTTGAAGAATTCGGTTGGTGATGGAGTTGGTAAAATTTTTGACAGAAAATTTTATGGCAAAACCCTAGAAATGTATGATATTTGATGAAGATTCGAACTTTTGGTGGTATTTATAGGGAAAGGGGGGCCGGAATCTTCAATGTCTCAATGAATGTGTGTAAATGAGAGCGGTTTTGGGAGTTGGAGAGTTGAAATGTAAAATATAACCGGCTGTTCTTTTATATACTCGATACATTCACGGGCGTCAAGTAGATGTTCACGGGCGTGAATGGTCGTGTTCACGGTTTGTTGAAGGAGTGTTCTTCCCATGAATGAAGGCGTGCATAAGTTCACGGGCATTATCTTTAAATATCACAGGCGTGAATGATCATCAGTCACGGGGGTGAATAAATTGTCACGGGCGTGAAATGTTGAATTTCACCACTTATGCCCGTGAAGCAAGCCGTGACTCAAGGCGTGAAAGCCTCTGTGAGTTTTGGGGTGTAATAGTTCACGGGAGTGAAAATTCATCACGGGCGTGAATGTCTCTTTTCACGGGAGTGAATCAAGCCGTGAAAATAAGCTTCACAACTTGAAGCCATGAACCATGTCGTGAACCAAGTCGTGAACGACACTGCCTCTTTGGGCCATTTAAGTCACGGGCGTGAACATGTGTCACGGGCGTGACTCTCCTAAAATTTTCATCAAATAAAAGTAAGTCCTAACACAAGACTAAATCATTTCAACAAAGATTCTATTCCTTAAAATATGAATTTTCATCAAAATTTCTATCTTATAACTTGTGATATGACATAAGATCAACAATAAATTTCATATTTTTGCAATCACAAGGTTAATCCATCAATCATACCAAGTTCTCTTCTAATGAAATTAAATCTTTCCTCATTTAGAGACTTAGTGAAGATATCTGCTAATTAACTTTCTGTGCTTATAAATTCTAATGCAATATCTCCATATTGAACATGATCTCTAATAAAGTGGTGTCTAATGTCAATATGCTTGCTTCTTGAGTGTTGAATAGGATTCTTTGAAAGATTTATAGCACTTGTGTTGTCACATTTGATAGGTATATGGTTCATCTCATGACCATAGTCCTTAAGTTGTTGTTTCATCCAAAGAATTTGTGTACAATAACATCCAGCTGCTACATATTCTGCTTCAGCAGTTGAGAGAGCAACTGAAACTTGTTTCTTGCTAAACCAAGAAACTAAACATTCTCCAATGAAGTGACAAGTACCTGAAGTACTTTTTCTATCGAAAAGACTACCAGCATAGTCTGCATCTGAATATCTTATAATATAAAAAGATGAATTCCTAGAATACCATAAACCTAGATGCAATAATCCATGTAAATATCTTAAAATTTTTTTTACTGCATTTAAATGAGATTCTTTAGGACATGATTGAAATCGTGCACGCAAGCAAACACTATACATAATATCGGATCTAGAAGCAGTAAGGTATAAAAGTGATCTGATCATACCTCTATACAGCTTTTCATTAATGCTCTTCCCCTTTTCATCTTTGTCCAATTTTGTTGATGTGCTCATAGGAGTCTTGGCATTTTTGCTTTCTTCCATACCAAATATCTGAATTAAATCTTTGGCATATTTGGATTGGTTAATGAATATGCCCTCATTGCTTTGCTTTATTTGTAGACCAAGGAAATACTTAAGTTCTCCCATCATGCTCATTTCAAATTCCCTAGTCATACACTTAGCAAATTCTTGACAAAACAATTCATTAGTAGTACCAAATATTATATCATCAACATAAATTTGAACAATTGGAATATCATGCTTATGATTTTTGATGAATAGTGTAGTGTCAACATTTCCCTTTGTAAAGCTATTTTCTAATAAAAAAGAACTTAGCCTCTCATACCAAGCTCTTGGGGCCTGTTTTAAACCATACAAAGCTTTTGAAAGTTTAAAAACATGATTTGGAAAATCATAGCTTTCAAAACCTGGTGATTATTCTACATACACTTCTTCATCTATATAACCATTTAGAAATGCACTTTTCACATCCATTTGAAAAAGTTTGAAATTCATGTGACATGCATATGCTAAAAGTATTCTTATAGCTTCTAATCTAGCTACAGGTGCATATGTTTCATCATAATCTATACATTCTTCCTGATTATATCCTTTTGCAACTAGTCTAGCCTTATTCCTGGTTATTAACACTTGTTCATCTAATTTGTTTCTAAATACCCATTTGCTACCTATGATTTGATGATCCTTGGGTCTAGGTACTAGGGTCCATACTTTATTTCTCTCAAATTGGTTGAGTTCCTCTTGCATGGCAATTATCCAACTTTCATCATTAAGAGCCTCATCAATATTTTTAGGCTCAAATTGTGAAATAAAGGCAATGTCAGTGACTAGATGTTTGAAATGAGATATAGTACTTACTCCCCTTGATAGATCACCAATTATTTGCTCTTTTGGATGATCTTTCGTCATTCTCCATTCTTTTGGAAGTTCTTGATCATTTTGTTCTTGATTTTGAGGTAGATAATCATTTTGCAGTAAATTTTCTTGATCATTTTCTTCTTTCCCATTTCCAATATCAAGTCTTTCCATATTACCTACAACATCATCAAGAACACTACCTTTCACAAGATCAAGTCTACTAGATTCATTAAAAACAACATGCATGGATTCTTCAACCGTTAGTGATCTTTTATTAAATACTCTATATACTTTGCTGGTTGTAGAATACTCTAAAAAGATACCTTCATTAGACTTAGAGGCAAATTTTCCAAGATTGTCCTTGGTGTTCAATATAAAACACTTGCATCCAAATACTCTAAAGTATGATATCAAGGGCTTTCTTCCATTCCATAGCTCAAATGAGGTTTTGTTTAAAAGAGGTCTTTTGAAAACTTGATTTGAAATATAACATGCAGTGTTTGTGGCTTCTGCCCAAAAATAAGTTGGTAATTCATATTCATTATGTATTGTTCTATCCATTTCAATTAAAGTTCGATTTTTCCTTTTAACTACCCCATTTTGTTGAGGTGTCCTAGGAGATGAGAAATTATGTGAAATGCCATGTTCAAGACAAAAGCTTTCAAAGTTTTCATTTTCAAATTCTTTCCCATGATCACTTCTTATTTTTGAAATACAGTACCCTTTTTCATTTTGAACTCTTTTAGCAAAGTTTTTGAAATTTTCAAAAGCATCACTCTTTTGAGCTAAGAAAATTACCCAAGTAAAAATAGAGTAATCATCTACGATAACAAATGCATAATATTTTCCTCCTAAGCTAGCAATTCTAGTAGGTCCAAACAAGTCTAAATGCAGGAGTTGAAGAGATTTTGAAGTACTTACTATGTTTTTGGCTTTGAAGGATGACTTGTGTTGCTTTCCTCTTTGGCAATGATCACATGTCTTGCCTTTTTCATATTTAACTCTTGGCAGTCCTTTTATTAGTTCTCCTGTGCTGAGACTTTGTATTAAGTCCATGTTAGCATGACCAAGTCTTCTATGCCACAGCTAAGATTCATCACTAGTAGTCACAAGACACTTAGAGGAATGGTTAGATAGTTCATGTAAGTTTATTATGTATGTATTGATATCTCTATTTCCTTTAAATATTTATTGACCATCGATAGAGATCACAAGACATTCATTTGAAGTAAAGATTACTTTGTTTCCTCTATCACATAATTGACTTACACTTAACAAGTTATGTTTCAAACCATCAACAAGTAAGACATCCTTAATAAAAGTAGTACCATTAATACCAATAGAACCAATGCCAATTACCTTACCCTTTGCATTGTTTCCAAAGGTAACTTTACCTCCATCAATACTTTTGATTTCATTGAAGAGTTCTTCGTCTCCTGTCATATGCCTTGAGCATCCACTGTCTACTAGCCAAGCATTTTTGTTTATTATAGACTTGAGGCATACCTATGGAATCACAATTCAAGTATGATTTTTAGGTACCCAAATGAGTTTAGGTCCTTGGGGGTTAGCACAAAAAGGTTCCCAATGAGCCTTTCTTATCCAGTAATATTTATTTATGTGACCCTTTTTCATACAATAATTACATTGTTTTGGTCTAAATTTATTTTTTGGTTATACAATATATTTGAATATCATAATTCTATTAGACTAATTTTGAGAACAATGACATGCACTATCATGATTAATTTTCATTTTTCTAGATGCATGCTTCTTATACATAAAGGCCTGATTATTATTTTTATGTAAAGAAGGTTTAACATGCTTATTTCTTGGTGTTGTTCTAGCAGGTGTGGAGATGTGAGGTTCTTTAGACTTAACAAATATAGTTTTGTGAGAAGATGATGATGTGTCCTTAAATCCTAGACCATGTCTAATTAAGGGTGATCTTTGAGACACAATGAGAGTATCTAACCTCTCTTTACCTTTGTGAAATTTAGAAATGGAATTTCTAAGTTCCTCAACTTCATTTTTCAAAGTATTATTTTCTTTTAACAATGAAGCTGTTGAGGGTCTTGATGAGTATTCATCTAATGACTTTTGAAGAGATTCATTAGATGATTTAAACTTTATGTTTTCCTTTTCTAAAACATCTATCTTATTTTTTAAATTAGATATATTATTTCTATAAGTACTAAATTTACCTCTATATTTCTCTAATTCTAGATTTAACTCTTCTATAAGGCTTTGCTTATCATCATCATCATCATCATCACTATCATTATCATTATCACTACTATCATTATTCAAGGAGTAAGAGTGTAGTGATCTTGCCTTATTCGAGACATGATCTTCGATAGCCATGAAACATAGGTCAACCTCTTCACTTTCATTATCATCTTTTTCACTTGAAGAGCTTTCGTCATCCCATGTGGCTTTATGACCTTTCTCCCCACTGTCTCTTTGGTATTTGCTCTTATGTTTCTTGAGCCTTGGACATTTTGGTTTGATATGTCCTTTCTTTCCACACTCATAACACTTTACCTCTTCCTTACTTCTATGTGTGTCGTTAGAAGTTTGTTTGAGGTTTCTTTACCTGAATTTTCTGGAGTTGCTCATTTTCTTCTCAATGATTCTTTTTAATCTCCTTGAATGCATAGCAATGTCCTCATTTTCATCATCTTCACTATCTTCTTAAGATTTTAAAATAGAGGCTTTGAGTGCTAAGGGCTTTCTTTTCTGTGGCTCTGCTTCAAGATCTTTATCTCTCTTCACTGCCATCTCATGTGTGAGAAGTTTGCCAATCAGCACATCAGTATTCATGATGCTCATATCTTCATTTGCTTCTTCTATGCCAGCAACTCTTGAACCATAGTCTTTAAGAGGAAGACTTCACAGGATTTTATTGTTTACATCTTCCATACTCAGATGCTTCCCAAGTTTCCTCATTCCATTTATAATGGCTAGAAGACGGTTGGTCATATCAGTGATTGACTCATTGGATTTCATCTTGAAGAGCTCATATTCTGAGGTTAGAAGTTGAATCTTCTTGGATTTGACTTGCTTAGTTCCTTCATGATAATTCTCCAATGTCTTCCACATACTGTATGTTGTTGAGCAGTGTTGTATTCTCCCACATTCCTCAATAGATAATGAGCTTGATAGGATTGTCATTGCCTTCTTGTTTTTGAAATTTGCTCTTCTTTGAGGTTCTGTCCAATCATCTCTTGATAGGATTTCTTCTTCACCATCAGCTCCTCTTCTGGTTGGTGGTGTCCATTCTTTTCATACAATATCCTAGACTTCAATTCCTTCACTATCCAAGTATGTCTCCATCCAAAACTTCCAATGGGCATAATTTGCTCCATCAAAGTAAGGTTTGAGACTTTGGAATCCTTCATTGGCCATATCTTAATCTTTACTAGCACTTTTTAGGCTTCGATGCTAGATAAAGCTTTGATACCAATTGTTGCCAAGATAATAAACCAAGAAGGGGGGTTGAATTGGAGTTTTAAAAATTAAATTATAAGGTGCGGAAATAAAAGATTATTTTTAAGAGGGATAGAAAGAATTTGACACAAGGATTTTTATAGAGGTTCGGGTGTTAACAAATCGTACTCCTCTCCCCAATCGTAATTGGAAGTTTCACTAACACAATAAGTGTTACAATGGAGTTTTACAAGCTCACTCCCAACTATGGTGTTTCTCACAATGGCTCACACCTAACCCAGAAATCCCTTGTGTTTTAATAGCTCACACAATAACCAATTCCTTGTGTTTTACAGGCTCACACAAACAACCTTCACTTTGTGTTTTTACAGGCTCACACAAACAACCTTTTAATTTGTGTTTTGGAGGCTCACACAACTAACCCTTACAAATGTTCTACTCTTAACCCAGAAATACCCAAAGCTCACTTGAGTAAAGATTACAGAGAGAACCACTTACAAATCTTAATTGCTCAATAAATGAAGAGCAAAAAGATTTTTACAGAGAATAGATTTTGTTCTCAAAGTATGAATGTACAAATAGCTTGTAATAAGAATTAAATTCGAAGTATATGCTATTCTATTGTTATTTTCTTCATTCTGTTGTTCTGAATGCATAAATCACTTCCATTTATACTCCCATAGCTGAATATAGCCGTTGGGGTGCATTAAATACGAAACTAGCCGTTGTACCAACCAAATAATCACGCCTGACATTTTTCTCTTTCATTGTTCACGGGCGTAACTATATTTGTCACGGGAGTGACATTTCTTCCCTAGCTATGACTAATGTGGTGACCTTGGTCGTGAAGCTCTCTGGAATGTTTTGACACGGGCGTGACATACTCATTCACGGGCGTGACAAACTTCCCAGCCATGATCCAAGTGGTGACTTTGGTCGTGAAGCTCTCTGGATGAAAATGCATGAACATTCACGGAGGTGACATATTGATTCATGGGGGTGACTGAAATGCCCACTTCACGGTTTGTTTTTCCTTCATGGCCGTGAACTTCAAATGTTGGTTTTGGTAACGGTTAGCTCCTTTGACGGGAGTGACTCATAGAGTCACGGCAGTGAACATGCTACTTCTTGAAATTTTTTCTTTCAAGGATTATTCTTCCAATCTCCATTCTTGCTATTTTAATCCATGTCCTGTATAATAGACTTAGAAAACAAGTATGTTAAATACAATATTGCTATTTTATTTGTTATCATCAAAATGACGGAAATATCCCTCAAGGTTTAACAATGGGTACCTATGAAACTTTTGCACTCAATTCGTTATATCGTCGATCTGATTTTTATGTCTAGCAATGCTCTATTTGATATTCTCAGAGACTGAAGTGGCGAAAAATTATATTATAGCAGCTATGAAGGAACAAAGAGAAAGAATTCATTATACTACCATACTTCCAGGAGTAAGATAACATTTTCATTCATGTTTCCTTAACTTTTATTATCAACATTTTTATTAAGTTCAACATAATTTTATATCTCTAGTAACCACTGGATGTTGATTGTATTTTGCTATGGACGGATCCTCTAACCCGTGGTAGCCAACAAATAAGTCTGAAACATCACCTTAACTAGTAAGTTATAATACTATCTATTATTTTCTACAGTTTTTATAGAGTTTGCAATATATTAATATATATATTTTTATATACTTATTTTGTAACACTTACAAAACTTATTCTATGGTAGGTGGGAAAAATGAAGGTGCTAAGCTAAAATGGAATGATATTTTAGTAAGAAATTTATATTCATAATTGCTAGTTAGATTGAAAATTTTTTATTAGTTATTAGTATTTTACTTGACTATTTTTTGTAATATTTTCCATTTTAAGTGCCCTCAACAATAAGGAGATGTAGAATGTGGATACTATGTCATGAGGTATATATACTAAATTGTCATATATCATAATAGTAACAATACATTACTTAAGGTATGTTATTTCAAATACTATTTAGTTAATTTATTTAAATGCATGCATGATACATTGTTATTAGTTTAATTATTTCTATAATATATTCTCTTCTGTGTTTGTTTTATTTTATAGACTTTTCATAATGAATCATATAGTGAAAAATAAATTGTTGAAATTCGACATTTGTGATCCAACTATTTTGTAAGATAGTGTATGTAATCTTTTTAGTTTACTTTGTAAATTAATATCATATTAATTAGAAATGCAATTTGGAATTAATTTCTTCATAGCTTATGGATTAATATTATTGTTGAATATTTGGAATTGCTAGATATTTAAAGTTTAATTATATATATGTATACATGTATTGACTTTGTGGCTTTTGTATTAGTTGGTAGTTCTATGAATTGGCTTTGTAACTATTCTAGATTAGATACATATATGAACTGTTGTTGCTTTCAAGCAGGTGATCATATTTTATATATATATATATATATATATATATATATATATATATATATATATATATATATTGTTAATATATTATGCAATTTAAAATCATACTATATATGCCGATTAAAAGTTAGAGCTGACACATATAGTTCAATTTTTTTTTTAAAAAATACTATATACGTCAGCTTTTATTTATAGTATATGCATATAATCGGATCATATGTATCAGTCAATTTGACTGACATATAAAATTCAACTTATATGCGATCCGTTGATATGCTTCAATTATTTTATCGAAGCATAGAGTTTAATATAGCCGATGCATATAACATATTTTTGTACTAGTGAGTGTAGTAACTTTAAAAAAGAGTCTTAAGTGAGTTGAATTTTATCAAACCTCTATAAATTTTTTTATACTTTTGTGTCTTATTTATTGACCTTTTATTAATCAAAAAGTTTTTAGTAACGGTCGAAGAATTCCATTTCCTCCTCTTTTGAGTTGCATATTAAAACAACAAATATAATTTACAAAAACATCATAATTCAATTTGTTTATTATCCACTTTTTTCCATTTACTTTATTTTTCATTTTTTTTATCTATCCCATTCAACATAAATCATATTAAGGGAGAAACATACTTCTCATTAAGGTCCAAAGTTTATCCTTATTTATAGCAACAAATAATTTTGGACCAAATATTATCAATTCTTATATTATAGATTCAAATTTATCTCTTTCACAATTGTAAGAGCACCATTAATTTTTTTATATATGTTTCAAAAAAATAAAATTTTTCATCATTTAAATAAATGATACACAATATACTATAAATACAATTCCATGATATAATTTGTGAAATATTACAAATTATATGTCGTCAAGCTAATTAAAGGTCATTTACATGTACTTTTCTTGGGGGATAAATTTAGGAGTATTAATAACTATAAAAATAAGCACCCAAACATTATGGACTTCAGAGTAACGGACCTTGTAATATATAACCACGATTACTATATTCAAAACCTAGAATGTCATTGATAGACATATCAATTGAAAAGTAAAATAAAAAAAATATAATAAAAAAATGATATAAACATATGCTTTTCTTAAAAGTTATATTAAAGAAATAAATTAAATTCATATCAAAGTGGGATCGTCCAAATCGAATTATCTTTTAAATCCACTGTTTCCTCTCTACTTTTTATTCTCATTGCATTTTTTATGGTCTTTCATCTACAACCATGCATGCATCTTAGTTTTGACAAATATCAATACAAAAAAATAAAAAAATGAAAAGAAATCGAAATAACTGCTGCGAGCGGTTGCCCATTATAATTTTAAGGTGTAAGATTTAAGTATTAGATATAAAGAGTCCTGTACATATGTATATATATCAAATTTTATTTTATTTTAAAATTAGACTGAAAATTAGTTAGAATGATTATTTTCAAATATATTGTTGGTCAAAGTACATATGCATCAAAAATAAATGACAATAAAAATGGATGGTGCATCTTTTGTTGAACTAATTAATAATTAGTTGACAAAATATTTGGTAGGTAAGATGATAGGTGAACATTAATCTTGACCATCCATTTGGTGGGTGGGGATTAATTTTGATCATCCATTTAGTGGTAAGTCGGTAGGTGAGAAATGATCTCAATCATCCATCAAAGTAGGTGAGAATTAATCTTGGTCGTCCATTGAGGAGGTGTAGGCCTATATTTAACCTTAAGAATTCATTTGTAATATATTTCATCTAAAAGTGTGAGAAAAAAAAATAAAAGCTTAGAAAAGCTTTAGTGAGAAGTTGTGAGTATTTGTAAACACTTTGTGAATTTTTCTTCCTTCAGTAAAAGATTTGCAACAGTCCGGAGACGTAGGCATAATTGACTGAACTCCGGTATCAATTTGTGTGTCTTATTATTCCGCATTTTCTTCGCTTTCTCATAAATCTGATTATAGAAAAATTGACATTATTTCCCAACAACTATATCAGAGCTTTGGTTGCATTTTTCTGCCTTTTTTTTGGACGATTACTATTCATATAAATAGTGAATTTTGTGAAAGTGAAATTTGGTCAGTTGTACCAAATTTTCCACGGGGGTGTTCTAATACACGGTGGTTCGCAAGAATTGTGAGAAACGATATAAAGGAAGTTAGATTTGAGTGGAAGCGATGGCAGCAGACGAAGAAAAGGTGAAAATTGAGAAGTTCGGTGGAGTGAACTTTGGCTTTTGGAGAATACAAATAGAGGATTATTTGTATCAAAGAAGTCTGTATCAACTTCTCTCAGGGAAGAAGCCAGAGGCTATGAAGGAAGAAGACTGGAGTCTTCTCGATAGACAAGCTCTCGGAGTTATCCGATTAACGTTATATTGCAATGTTGCTTTCAACATAGCAAAGGAAAAGACCACAACAGGTCTTATGACGGCTCTTTCTAGTATGTATGAGAAGCCTTTAGCTTCAAACAAAGTAAACTTCATGAGGCGCTTGTTCAACTTGCGAATGACAAAAGACACATCGGTAGCTCAACATCTTAATGAACTCAATACAGTCACAACCCAATCGAGTTCGATTGGATTTGAATTTGATGAAGAAATATGAGCATTAATACTTTTGTCTTCTCTACCAAAAAGCTGGAATGCTACTGTCATGGTTGTGAGTAGCTCGTCGGGAAGCACTAAGTTGAAATTTGATGATATTCGTGATTTGGTTCTCAGTGAAGAGATCCAACAGATAGAGTAGAGTGAATCATCAATTTCTTCAGTTTTGCATAGAGAGTCAAGAGGAAGAAATTCAACCAGAAGCAATGGATGAGGTAAATCGAACTACTGAGGTAGATCAAAGGATAGGAGGTCCAAATTCAGGAATCCCAGTAATTCTCATAGTTCGAAAGCTATCGAATGTTGGAATTGTGGGAAGAATGGGCACTACAAAAATCAATATAAGAGTGCACCGAAGAATGAGTAAGCAAAGGTAGAGGCAGATGTTGGTTCCACCTCTAGAGGCAATGACGCATTGATATGCTCTTTGGAAAGAAAAGAGGAGTCTTGGGTGTTAGACTCTGGAGCATCGTTCCATGCTACTTCACAGAAAGAATTCTTTGAAAGGTATGTCCCTGAAAACCTTGGAAAGGTATATCTTGGTGATTATCAACCTTGTGCTATTATTCGCAAAGGTGTAGTAAAGATTAAGTTGAACGAATCTGTTTGGGAGCTGAAGGATGTCATACATATTCCCGACCTGAGAAAGAACTTAATCTCAATAGGGTAGTTGGCTAGCAAAGGCTACACTACGATCTTCCATTGTGATAATTGGAAGATTTTAAAGGGAGCAATGACGGTTGCTCGAGGCAAAAAGAGTGGCACTCTTTACATGATAGAAGAAGCATATGGTTCGATCACAGTTGCAGCTTGCAATGAAAATTCCAATCTATGGCACCATAGGCTAGGCCATATGAGTGAAAAGGGATGAAGATTATGCATTCAAAGGGGAAACTTCCAAGTCTATAGTCAGTAGAGATAGACATATGCGAAGATTGCATACTTGGAAAGCAAAAAAGAGTCAAGTTTCAGATAAGTGGTAGAACCCCAAAGAAAGAAAGACTAAAGCTTGTTCACTCTGATGTTTAGGGACCAACGACTGTCTCATCCATTGGTGGAAAACACTACTTCATGACTTTCATCGATGATCACTCTTGGAAGGTATGGGTTTACTTTCTAAAATATAAGTCTGAAGTGTTCGAGACTTTCAGAAAATGGAAAGTTATGGTTGAAAATTAGACAGGTCTGAAGATTAAAAAGCTCAGAACTGACAAATGTGGTGAATATGAAGACATCAGATTTAAAAAATTATGCTATGAGAACGGTATCAAAATGTAGAGAACCGTGCCAGGCACACCTCAACACAATGGTGTAGCTGAGCGTATGAACCGAACATTGGCAGAAAGAGCCAGAAGCATTCGTATACAGTCAGTTCTATCGAAGGAATTCTAGGCAAAAGCAGTCAACGCAACTGCTTACTTAATCAATCGAGGACCATTAGTTCTATTGGAGTATAGAATACCAGAGGAGGTATGGAGCCAAAAAGAGATAAAACTCTCACATCTAAAAGTTTTTGGGTGTGTAACAATGTGTATATCAGTGATCAAAGAAGAAATAAGCTTGATCCCAAATCCAAGAAATGCACCCTTATCAGCTACGGTGAGGATGAGTTTGGCTATCGTATTTGGGATGACGAAAATAAGAAAGTGATCCGTAGCAGAGATGTAATCTTCGACGAAAGGGTGATGTACAAGGACATGTATAAAACAGTCCCTAGCAGCTCAAAACAGAATGAGCCAATATTTGTAGATGCAGATGATGTCCTAGATAGTTCTATAACGGAACCGATTGTAGCAAATCCTCCTCTAGAGGAATTTATTGAACAAAGCAGTGCGCAACAGTCCGACACACACAACCTCCTACTCCAGCTCCTGTATTGAGAAGGTCCTCTCGGCCTCATGTGCCTAATAGGAGATACATGAACTATCTATTATTGATTGATGGAGGGGAGCCTGAATGCTATGATGAAGCTTATCAGACTAGAGATGCTAGTAAGTGGGAGCTTGCCATGAAAGATGAAATGAAGTCTCTGATCTCTAACCAGACATAGAAACTAGTTGAGTTACCTATAAGGGAAGAAAGCATTTCATAACAAATGGGTGTATCGGGTAAAAGAAGAGCATGATGGTCTCAAGAGATATAAAGTCCAATTTGTTGTCAAAGGATTCCAACAGAAGGAAGGAGTTGACTACACTGAGATTTTTGCTGATGTTGTGAAGCTCAATACTATCAGAACAGTATTGAGTATTGTGGCTATTGAAGATCTTCATCTTGAATAGTTGGACGTGAAAACCGCATTTCTTCATGGAGACCTATATGAAGAAATATACATGCATCAACCAGAAGGTTTCTTAGAAAAAGGGAAAGAGAACATGGTGTGCAAACTTAATAAGAGTTTGTATGGCTTGAAACAAGCCCCAAGACAGTGATACAAAAAGTTTGACGGCTTCATGCACAAGGAAGATTTCCAGAAGTGGAATGCCGACCACTGTTGCTACTTCAAAAGA